>JAMPIV010012317.1:0-20837 GCA_024509875.1 Oreohelix idahoensis | reverse complement strand
CAGATCTGGTCCATCAGAAATGTAAGTTTCTAGGCCACATTGGCGACAAGAAATGTATCATAAGAGCCCACGTAACTGGTCCACCAGAAATGTAACTGTCTTTTTTTTCTTGTTGATGTGATCACTGGCCCAAGACAGTATACATGTTGTTAGATGTGTAGTGCGAGCGTATGATGAATTGAGTGTGGGTGCGAATGAAGACGCGAATGTGTTTAGGCTCGTATAGATGTAGATCCTGCAACCCATACTCTCACATGCAGTAATCAAGGATGCTTTGACACTGCAGGCATGTTTCAAGACATTTATTGACGGGAACACACATAGTATCAACAGGAACAGTCAGTGTAACAAGGTCATGCTGACCTGACATCGATAGGTATACATTTGGCATTCAAAAAGGTAAACATCGGAATAGACGTGCATGGTCAATAGCAAAGTTCTTCAATAATGACAGTTCGTAGCGTCGCCCTTGGCGTCTCTGACTAAACGCGTCAGATGCCTTAGTTACTTTGACACACAGGTGCAACTTGGCACTCCCCGCCAATTGCACATATCAGGCTGTAGTATAATAGCCGAAAGCACAGGCCTCGTTCTGACGTCGGCCGTGTACTTCTGTTAAATAGGTTATCATCAACCCTGCAGTAATACTTATTGTAGGTAGAAGTTCCGCCAATCTGCGGCTCCCACAATATATCTTCGTCACTGGATTTCTGGACAATATAAGACTAACAGTCTTGGATGGCTACCTCGAGCACAAATATATAAGTTCTGAAATGGCGGATCAGTGAGCTGCTGTTCACCCTAGGTAATCCTTTACATGTTCTGCCACCGAAAAGCGTAATAATGCATAAAGGTCGGTATTACCTGGCAAATGAATCCTCAGAACATCACAAGGAATTCTGTCGTCATCCCGACGCACAGAGATTCACTGGGGAAAACTGCCATAGCAGTTACTTCGAAGATTCTCCCCGAAAAGCAATGGACTCTTGGTCCCTTCAGAAAAACAGGACCTCCCGGCTTCCCGGAAGTATATCTCACTCCCGCTTAAAAAACCTTCCCATAGGCCTACGCCGAACTGACAACCTCTGACCCTAAAGGTCAAACACAATGAATGAATAAACAAGGGAAGACAACCCCTAATCAACCTGACATCGCAGGTAAAGACACAATTATACTTATGATACAAACATAAGCAAATAACTTGACAGATGACTCCGTCGAAAATGACAGCAACAGTTAGCAGTCAATAGAGTTGACATGTTTGAATGGTAAATGTGCTCTGATATAACCAAATAGTTTGAAAGAAACGCGCTTCGCCACTACATGGCTAAAGAAAAAAATCTTCATAACTGAATCAGAGTGCAACATCTTTTATTAAAGACAAAGGTCTTTATCACATTGCTGGACCGAAGTATCGTCTATAATTGAGCATGTTCCAATCTTAATCGAGGATATTACAGTATGATTTTGACATTTCATAAGTTTCCTATGCAGTTTCCATGAAAATCAATCCGGGCAACGCTGGGTCCTTACAGCTGGTATATATATATATATATATATATATATATATATATATATATATATATATATATATATATATATATATATATATATATATATATATATTGTTCAAAAAAAAAGAAACACATAGCTATCCGAGGGCGCGTTTTTATGAGTTTGTAAGTAAAATTTGGTGCTAGGGTATATAAAAACCAGCCTCAAATGTTCTTTACAGTGTCAGATGCACGTGTTGACCTGAATTGCGTTCGTTTTTGTAATCGTTACAACGCAGTGGTCAATAGTGTTTATGACGCAATTTTTGACCACAGCTCATGTTGCGCGCACGTGAAAGCAACAAAATTTGGTGTGAACACTATTCACTGACTAAGCAACTTAAACCCTATAAAAGGATAATGCTACACACACAAAAATCAGTTCATTTTCAAGAAGACATTTATGGCGTCTCTATCGATACATTTAAGGAACATTGCTGTTGGCCGACTGCATGCAGGCGAAAGTCAAAGTCAGGTTGCCAGGCATCTAAACGTGCATCAGAGTACCATCAGTCGACTTTGGCACTGGTTCCAAGCCACTGGCTCAGTTGAAGACCGGCATCGCAGTGGACGACCCAGAGTGACAACAGCAGCGGAGGATCGCTTTATTCGGCTTCGTCACCTCAGAGACAGGTTTACAACAGCTTCCTCAACTGCCTGCAGGACGTCGTGTGTCTGATCAAACTGTCCAGAATAGACTGCATGACGCTGGACTTTGGGCACAACGACCTCACCGAGGACCTGTCCTTACGCACCGCCATTGCCAAAACCGACTTCTTTGAGCCAACCATCATCGTCCCTGGGCATCTGACAATCAATGGAGACGTGACTGGTTTAGTGACGAATCTTTCTTTTTGTTACAGCGCCATGATAGAAGGCGTAGGGTCTACCATAGGCGAAATAAACGTTTTGCCCAAAATTGCGTTGATGAAGCTCCGCCGCACGGTGGTGGAGGTGCAATGGTGTGGGGAATGATCAGTTACAACGGAAGGAGTCAATTGGTGCACATTGAAGGAGGCTGGAATGCGCAACGTTACGTCAATGAAATTCTTCGACCCCATGTCTGTGATGCTGCACTGTAATTCTGTCTTTTAACAGGCCCAATTCTGTTCTTCTATTTTGAATTTTCCCCATTCATCTTCTCTTTGTAACAATATGTGTTTGCCAAGTTTCTTCTCATTTGAATATATATATATATATCGTGTTTGGTATTTTTGTGTTGGTAATTTAAATGGGTTCGTTTTATGATGGTAGGGTTGTTTACGAAAATCGTCATTTCACGCACGCCTGTATGACGCAAGTCAGAAAACACGCAGCCGTCACGTAACGTGACGTAATTTTTGGACACGCGGTCTTCGCGTTGTTTTCAACTCTGATTGGCGTAGGTCGCAGTTAGTGGATTTTTCTAGCGTTTCCATTGGGCCGAGTGAAAGCGTCGCATAGGCGTAGAAGGTAATCTGCGGGGGTTTTCTTTTGTATATAATCAGTTGTTAAACAGTGGGCAAGTCTCTCTATGAAGAAATAATTGCCGGCCGTGCGACTACGTATTTATCGTCTCCACTGTGGGAAAAAACAGCGGTAATTGGTGTATAGGAATTTTATGATCGTTTTACTTATTAAAGGGTTCTTTGAGAAATCTCGGCCCGTAGCTAAGTTCTTCGGGGATATTAACTTAAAGTTTAAACTTAAAGCGCCATCCATTATTATCTTTGAAGAACGATGTAATGTAAAAGTGTGCATATTCTTTCTAAGATTTTGGCAGTAGATAGGAACGTGTGAAGTTATGAGATACACGTGTGCTCATAGTTGTAGAATGTTGTGTATAACCACCATTTATTCCTGTGTATTTACAAATGTAATTTTATTGGGAACTCCATTGTGTGTAAGTAAATTTTATTATGCCTTAAATGTGGGTAATGCAGTCGGAGGGTACAGATTTATTTTATCAGTGAATTATACGGCTTAGGGGAGTAAATTATTCCTATAGCACGAGGTTTAACTTAAATTGGGGCTTTATTCGGAAACCTCATGTGTAAATGTTAAAAGGTAATGGGAATTTCGGACACAGGATTTCCCTAGTTGAAATGTTTGGCCACGTGGTTAGCCATGCGTAACAGCCACGTAACCCGTCAGACAGGTCGGGAGGTTTTGTTTACCTACCTGGCTGATTTATCGAAGAGAGGGGAGGAGGAGTGAGATTTAAGACACGTGGGTAGAAATATTTTATGTATCGTTGTGCAGAACGAGAGAAGGGGAGTAGAAGGAGTGAGATTGAAGTGACACGTGGATAGAAATTATTTATGGATTTGGGGTGCTTAGCGGGTGAAGTATTGAGTTGTAAAGATTTTGGGAGCAATATGTTAGAGATACGTGATGTTAGAGTGGTGTACATTAGACGCATTTCCTTTTAATTTCAGCGAGTTACGGCAAAAAGTGGCGGAGCATAATTTGCCAATACAAATGATCCACGGCAAAAGGAAATATCTCAGGGGTCAGAGGGCTCGAGATATCACCAGAAGCAAAAGAAAAATAAAATATCATCTCTGGCAGTGAAGTCCCTATGCTTCAGCTGGAACGGGGTTTATTTATCATACAGCCCAGAGCATCGCTATTATAGTCTCTAGCAACGGCAGGTGGCCGTGAGACTGGTTTAAATCGTATACAGCCAGAAATCACGGCTGTGTTTTTCTCTAAATCCGGAGCGGGTTAGAGTGGCAAATCATCGAAGCTATTCAGCAGCAGAGAAGTTTCTACAGTTAATCAAGTTCTTTATGCTTGATACCAAAAAAATCATCATCATCACCAACTTCCGGAGCAGGTGATAGGGTTACAATACCTGGATCCTGAAAGTAACGAGAGAAGAGCGTAACGGAGACGCCGCATCATCAGTCGTCGAGTGTTAGAGAGACACTGAGACCTAGAGAGAGAGAGAGAGAGAGAGAGAGAAGGAGGGAGGAAATAGACCGGACCAGTAGGGTCTGTTCATTATCCATTTGACGGATAGACACTGAGCCATCGTTGTAAGCCAAGTCTATTATTTTAGCATTTCCAGTGGTGTTACTTAGCGGCGCATATCGCCTACCTAGTTGGAAGCTGTGTAGACGTTCTTTTAGGAGGAGGCAACAGGACGGCAACAGTAGAAAACGTAGTTGTATTAGAGAGTGGAGGCTAAAGTTGACAGCCCCACAAGATTAGAGTTGTTTAAATCACTAACCATTTTATTGTTCCTCAGCAGGGTGACAGACAGAGTGAATGTGATTTGGGGTTTTCTTAGTGTCTATCTAATTTAATTGTTACTTAATTGTTTTTTTCCAGGCCGTGCAACAGTGCACGATATTTATTTGATTGATGTATGATGAAATTAAATGATTTTTGTGTGTAAATAAATAAACATATATATATATATATATATGTATATATATATATATATATATATATATATATATATATATATAATCTTCTTCTTCTTCGATCCTTAACCACCGACCGTCAAAGCAGTCAGTGGCCATCACGCCTAGTGGCGTCTTGTAGGGCAACAACAAATTGATTCCACTTTGCACAGTCGGTGGCCATCCTTCGTACAGTGCCCCAGCTCTGGTTCATTCTTTGCATCTCAGCCTCCACAGTCCTCCGCCAAGTTGTTTTTGGTCGGCCTCTCCTTCGCTTTCCTTCAGGGGTCCAAAGCATAGCTGTTCTTGTGATGGCATCGGGTCTCTTCTGAGGACATGACCAACCCAGCTCCAGCGTCTGCCAGCTATGATGGTATGCATGTCCTCTTGCTTGCTACGAGTAAGCAGATCTTGGTTGGTGATGGTATTTGGCCAAAAGATTCGGTGAATTTTACTTAGGCATGTTGTGTGAAAAGAGGACAATTTTGACATTTCCTTCTCTGTGACTCTCCAGCATTCCGAACCATAGAGAAGCACAGAAAGCACGCAACTCTGGTATAATCTTAATTTTGTGCTTGTGCTGTATTGGGAGGACTTCCAGATGTTATTTAGGCTAAAGAAGGCTGTTCTTGCCTTATTTATTCTGATGTTGATATCTTTGCCTGCCCCACCGTCTGGTGTTACTATGCTTCCTAGGTATGTGAAGGTATCTGTCTGTACCAGTTGCTGATTCCTTACTGATATGGTCTCAGGGTTGCTCACATTGAGCGTCATGACCTCAGACTTCTTTAAATTGATGTTCAAGCCCACCTGCTGGCTAAATTTATTAAGTCTATCCGTTTTTTCCTGGATGTGTTGATGTGAATGTGCCAGCAGTGCAATGTCATCTGCATATTCCAGATCTTCCAATGTTGAAAATGTAGTCCATCTTATTCCTCTTGGACTGCCCTCTGTTGTCTGGCGCATATTTATATATATATATATATATATATATATATATATATATATATATATATATATATATATATATATATATATATATATATATATATATATATATATATATATATATACTGAATCAGCTTCTACACTCTATACTTGACTCTTCTTTGTCTGTATAGTGGTGTCTGTGGTCGTTTTGTACACCTTATCTCCTTGTGTTTAAAGGTAGTTAGAAGAGGGTGATCCTATAGCTTTTTCTGAAGTCACGAAGCGGCAAGGGGAGAGTCAAATCCTGGTTCCAGCCCTTGAGCCAATAGTCTCACCTGTCCACAGGCATGTCATTTTCATCTAAATTCTATCTTCTCAGACTTTCTCATACCAGGGTCTTGCTTTCATTCGGGCAAACGTTATAAACGAAAATCCACTTCGTGACAAGTGGGCGGCAATCGTCCGGTTGATCATTCTGCTGAGATCAATTCTGTGATCTACATTCATAGATTGTCTCTAGAAATTTCTGAAAAATAGAGTTTCTTTAAATATCCCCTAGACGTTGGGCTATTAGAACTGATCCAGTTATAAGTTTTTCCACAGGTTTCAGTCGAGTAGATTTTGGTGGTAATTTAGCTATATACGACTTAGTGGTAATTGATGGCATACTGAAATTTTTCTTTAACAGGAAGGTAATTTCAGGTTTTTGGTAGCTTCTAAAAAAAATTTTTTCTGATTATTATTCAGACTTGGTGCTAGTCTGAGTTCGGGTTTTGGGACAGCTGTTAGTGAGGAATATTTCCTATTACGTAACAGGTTGTTCCTTCTCTTTTCCTTTTCTGTCATTTCTCGGTATTTGTGAACTTACAGCAGTTTACAGGTAAGATGGCGGATACCGCCAAGTTACGAGCTGCCTGGCGCAAGGATGCTCAAGACATGGGAATGGATAAGGAGGAGACTAAGGCCTACCTGATAAGGGAAAATGATAGGCATATTCAGCGAGAGAAAGAGAAAGAGGACCGGGCAGCTGCCGCAGAAGCAGTGGATAGGCAGGCCGAGATGGAACTTCGGAAATTGGAAGCACAGGAGAAGGCAGCAGAGAAGGAAACAATGGAGAGGGAGAAGGCAGCAGAGAGGGAAGCACAGGAGGGGGAGAAGGCAGCAGAGATGGAAGCACAGGACAAGGCAGCAGAGAGACAGCACGAACTTGCCATGCGTTCCTTAGAACTGCAACATAGATCTTCGGAGGGCAGTTCGGCTAATGGAGATTCTCCCGGAGCAGGAGCAGCAGACATCTCAGGAAACGGAGGCCCGCGGATTGCAGCCATGAGCTTCCCATTTGACCCGTTCTCTAACGGGAATGAGAAGATTGACGTGTTCTTGTAGAAATTTCAAAGGATGGCAAAGGCATATGTGTTGAATGAGGGTCTTTGGTGTCTGAAATTGTCACAGTCATTAAAAGGACATGCGTATGAAGTGTACAACAAGATGCTCATTGATGACCAGAACCACTTCGAGGCTCTGCGAAACGCTTTGTTGCAAAGGTTTCAGTGGAAACCGCGAAAATGCCAAACCATGTTCAGGGAGAGCAGGCCGGAAAAGGGAGAGAGTTTTGCTCAGTTTGCAGAGCGGGTGAGATATTACTTAACCCGGTGGAGGGAACTGTTAGGGCTGGCGAAAACTTTTGAAGGGTTGGAGGAGTTAGTTCTGTGTGAGCAAATAAAGGCAAACATGTCCCCCGACTTGAGGCGGTATCTGGCAGAGCAGGGTGCCCAGCAACTCGATCAGATTATCGTGTTCGACGAAAGGTTCCAGACAGCACAGGCCGAAGTACTGGGACAGAAACGGAAACACCCAGACCTGCCAGCCCCAGACAAAGGAGCTTCATCATCGCAGTCGGCTACTTCCCCAGCTCATCAGCAGCCAGGACCTTCTCGCAAGGAGCCTCATTCTAGTTATAACTTGCGCCCCCAGCAGCATAACAGAGCACAGCCAACAACATCTCAGGAACCCGCTAGGAACAGGAAAGATAACGACTGGTATTGTCGGAATTGTCAAACCACTTCCCACTGGACATCCCGGTGAATGAACAAACTACCAGCTCATCATGCAGCTTGTTTAAGGCCGGTGAGAGTGACCAAAGGGAATAAGTGGGAACCTGTCAAGTCAGAGAAGTTGTTCTCTAACAGTGGGCCAGCCGTAGTGAATGGGACAGCCACTACGTGTTTGTTTGACAGCGGGCTTACATACCCCAGTATCGTCGCTCGTCATTTGGTGAAACCAGGGCAGTGGACTGGAGAAATAGTTGGGATTGGTGGCATTTTGAGGAGAGGTACCTCACAGCGGTTGCCCGTAGCCAATATTAAGGTGAAATGCAAGTTTGTGTCTGTCACAATTAAGGCAGCTGTAATGGCACAGCCAGCACACGATTTCATCATGGGAAGCCCATACTTAGTTTTTGGAAACCCAACCACACTGACCCTTGCTAATGCAAGGGGGCCTACTGCAGGCCAGAGAGAGGAAAGGGGAAAGCCCCAAATTCACGGAGCCCCGCAAGAGCTCATCCAACACCCATGTCTTGCGATGAGGAGGATAGAAGCCTCTAAAGACAGTGGAATGTTATTTACAGAGGTGTATTCGCCTGTCAGCCCTGTTAAGCCTAATGGTCAAACAGTGGTGACGTCTCTGATGTCGGAAGTATCTTCTTTGTCGTCGGGAATTAGGCCCCCGATGGTATTACATTTCTCATAGGAGGGAAATACTGACAAGAATGATATGGCGTATGTACACGACCAGCGCATTCGTCATAGGGCAGACGATAGTGGGCTGAGCGAACATATGTTTCCGACCAGCCCTGGAGCCCCATACGACCAGCACTTTACTCAGAGAGAGGAGGATAGTGGTCTGAGCGACCGTTCGCCTACAAACGGAGATGAGCCCCAAACCACCCCTACTTCGCTTACAGGATGGGACTCTCGCGAAGAGGCAACAAGCGAGGCAGTACAGCCATATGCATCCTGCCTACTATTGGAACCGGATGTCGCTGAGGTCAGGCGCAACCCAGTGAGATCCCCTGGGGAGAGGCTGGAGAAAGGAGCAATCTCTACGCATGCTCTACGCAAACCAGATGGGAGTGAATTGCTGGCTCCCAGCAAATTCAGCCGCAGGAGTTTGAACGCCCCTATTGCCTCAATCAATTTGGGGAGAGGTCAGGAAAGAGAGAGCGCTGAAAAACTGCCCGGGGCAGATATTACCTATTTTTGTCCAAAGATAGAAGCTGTTGGGATCACTTCAATGGAGGTCCAGCAAGCGACCAGAGAGTCCGTGCGGGAGGCACAAGACAGTTCGCAATGCCATGTACCAGCGGTCCCAAACCCGCTGACGCGCAGCAAGGTAGTCGCCATAGCCAGCCCGCCACAGAGCCAGTCGGCAATGGCAGCTGACCAAGACAGCCTTGTGACGGACATAGCAAGGGAGGATTCAGACCCGCCATTATACGGCACGGGTCGAAAGAGAGATCAACTCTTACACCGGAGCATGAAAGGTTGTATGGAGAAGAGGAAGAGGAGAATACGGAAGAGGAAGAAGTGATCACATACAGCTCGGTAGACAGAAATAATGGCCAGTGTGAAACCTAGAGATTTCAGTGATTTAGCACGGATTCCCGCACTTCAAAAGGGGGGGGGGTGATGTGATGTTGCACTGTAATTCTGTCTTTCAACAGGCCCAATTCTGTTCTTCTATTTTGAATTTTCACCATTCGTCTTCTCTGTGTAACAATATGTGTTTGCCATGTTTCTTCTCATTTGAATATATATCGTGTTTGGTATTTTTCTGTAGGTAATTAAATGGGTTCGTTTTATGATGGTAGGGTTATTTCACACTCGCCCCAGTTTTCTTTTCTTCTAGATTTTTTTTTCGCGAATCACGTAGATTTTCTTTGTTTACGAAAATCGTCATTTCATGCACGCCTGTATGACGCAAGTCAGAAAACACGCGGCCGTCACGTAACGTGACGCAATTTTTGGACACGCGGTCTTCGCGTTGAAAGTTTTCAAATCTGATTGGCGTAGGTCACAGTTAGTGGATTTTTCTAGCGTTTCCATTGGTCCGAGTGAAAGCGTCGCATAGGCGTAGGAGGTAATCCGCGGGGGTTTTCTTTTGTATATAATCAGTTGTTAAACAGTGGGCAAGTCTCTCTATGAAAAAATAATTGCCGGCCGTGCGACTACGTATTTATCGTCTCCACTGTGGGGAAAAACAGCGGTAATTGGTATGTAGGAATTTTATTATCGTTTTACTTATTAGAGGGTTCTTTGAGAAATCTCGGCTCGTAGCTAAGTTCTTGGGGGACATTAACTTAAAATTTAAACGTAAAGCGCCATCCATTATTATCTTTGAAGAACGATGTAAATGTAAAAGTGTGCATATTCTTTCTAAGATTTTGGCAGTAGATAGGAACGTGTGAAGTTATGAGATACACGTGTGCTCATAGTTGTAGAATGTTGTGTATAACCACCATTTATTCCTGTGTATTTACAAATGTAATTTTATTGGGAACTCCATTGTGTGTACGTTAATTTTATTATGCCTTAAATGTGGGTAATGCAGTCGGAAGGTACAGATTTATTTTATCAGTGAATTATACGGCTTAGGGGAGTAAATTATTCCTATAGCACGAGGTTTAACTTAAATTGGGGCTTTATTAGGAAACCTCATGTGTAAAGGTTAAAAGGTAATGGGAATTTCAGACACAGGATTTCCCTAGTTGAAATGTTTGGACACGTGGTTAGCCATGCGTAACAGCCCCGTAACCCGTCAGACAGGTCGGGAGGTTTTGTTTACCTACCTGGCTGATTTATCGAAGAGAGGGGAGGAGGAGTGAGATTTAAGACACGTGGGTAGAAATATTTTATGTATCGTTGTGCAGAACGAGATAAGGGGAGTAGAAGGAGTGAGATTGAAGTGACACGATGATAGAAATTATTTATGGATTTGGGGTGCTTAGCGGGTGAAGTATTGAGTTGTAAAGATTATGGGAGCAATATGTTAGAGATACGTGATGTTAGAGTGGTGTACATTAGACGCATTTCCTTTTAATTTCAGCGAGTTACGGCAAAAAGTGGCGGAGCATAATTTGCCAATACAAATGATCCACGGCAAAAGGAAATATCTCAGGGGTCAGAGGGCTCGAGATATCACCAGAAGCAAAAGAAAAATAAAATATCATCTCTGGCAGTGAAGTCCCTATGCTTCAGCTGGAACGGGGTTTATTTATCATACAGCCCAGAGCATCACTATTATAGTCTCTAGCAACGGCAGGTGGCCGTGAGACTGGTTTAAATCGTATACAGCCAGAAATCACGGCTGTGTTTTCCTCTAAATCTGGAGCGGGTTAGAGTGGCAAATCATCGAAGCTATTCAGCAGCAGAGAAGTTTCTACAGTTAATCAAGTTCTTTATGCTTGATACCAAAAAAATCATCATCATCACCAACTTCAGGAGCAGGTGATAGGGTTACAATACCTAGGTCCTGAAAGTAACGAGAGAAGAGCGTAACGGAGACGCCGCATCATCAGTCGTCGAGTGTTAGAGAGACACTGAGACCTAGAGAGAGAGAGAGAGAGAGAGAGAGAGAAGGAGGGAGGAAATAGACCGGACTAGTAGGGTCTGTTCATTATCCATTTGACGAATAGACACTGAGCCATCGTTGTAAACCAAGTCTATTATTTTAGCATTTCCAGTGGTGTTAGTTAGCGGCACATATCGCCTACCTAGTTGGAAGCTGTGGAGACGTTCTTTTAGGAGGAGGCAACAGGACGGCAACAGTAGAAAACGTAGTTGTATTAGAGAGTGGAGGCTAAAGTTGACAGCCCCACAAGATTAGAGTTAATTAAATCACTAACCATTTTATTGTTCCTCAGCAGGGTGACAGACAGAGTGAATGTGATTTGCATTTTTTTCTTAGTGTCTATCTAATTTAATTGTTACTTGGTTGTTTTTTTCCAGGCCGTGCAACAGTGCACGATATTTATTTGATTGATGTATGATGAAATTAAATGATTTTTGTGTGTAAATAAATAAATAAATAAATAAATATTTATATATATATATATATATATATATATATATATATATATATATATATATATATATATATATATATATATATATATATACTGGATCAGCTTCTACACTCTATACTTGACTCTATGTTGTCTGTATAGTGGTGTCTGTGGTCGTTTTATACACCTTATCTCCTTGTGTTTAAAGATAGTTAGAGGAGGGGGATTTATAGCTTTTTGTGAAGTCACGAAGCGGCAAGGGGAGAGTCAAATCCTGGTTCTAGCCCTTAGGCCATTAGTCTCACCTGTCCACAGGCATGTCATTTTTATCTAAATTCTATCTTCTCAGACTTTCTCATACCAGGGTCTTGCTTTCATTCAGGCAAACTTTATAAACAAAAATCCACTTCGTGACAATGTCCTTCCACTTTTGGCTGCCCAAAGGTCTGTGTTTCAACAGGACAACGCCAGACCCCATTGTGCACGGTTGACCACGCAGTTCCTGACTGCCAACAACATTCTCACCTTCCCTGGCCATCCCTGTCTTCAGACATGAGTCCGATTGAGCACCTGTAGGATGAGTTGCATAGACGTGTTTGTCGCCGAGACGTTGCTCCAGCCAATCGTCGTGATCTATTCCAGGCACTCGAGGAAGAGTGGGCAGCCATCCCACAGGCCCACATCAGACGTCTGATCGCATCCATGCCCAGGAGATGCCAGTCGCTGATCGATGCAAGAGGAGGCCACACACCATAATAACGGGAAAGCCCGAACGCCAAAAACCTCTTGTGAGCCAGATGCAAAACAACTGTCAATTGATTGGTTGAACCCTAAGGTATTCTAATGTGCAATTTGAACATTTAACTCATTAAATTAAAAAAAGTTATTGAATGTCAAAATTATGGCTATGTGTGTGCCTTCAGTAGCTATGCGTTTCTTTTTTTTGAACAGTATATATATATATATATATATATATATATATATATATATATATATATATATATATATATATATATATATATATATATATATATATATATATATATATATGTGTGTGTGTGTGTGTGTGTGTGTGTGTGTGTGTGTGTGACAGTGCGAAGACGATGTGTGAAGAAGAATAAGAATTCGTGTGTAATGTTGTCGTCACTCTCTCTGGCCTACTTTCACACCGTTCCGCAGTCACAGAAAAACTCTTGATGACAGGGGTCCCACTTTTATTAATGAAACCCTATCAGGTAGCACATGAATCATACTGAAACAATGTTGTTCACAAGTTTACTTTGAAGGCAGTTCCTAAGCAACATCGTATAACCAAGCTATTTAGGTAACACCATATAATAACCCAGCACAGACTGCTGGACTCTCTGAAATAAAATGAAACAAAATAAACTAGCATCGTACTAATGGACAAACATCATCACGTAATAATACATACATATGTGTGAAAATATGCAAGTATATGCTCTTCTATATGTGTGTGTATGTTGTGTGTGGTGTTACACATGCGTGAAAATATGCTAGTACATGCTCTTATATGTCCATGTGTGTGTGTACGTGTGTGTATGTGTGTTCGTGCAGGTCTCCGTATATGTGCAATCATACAATAAACATTTCTCAGTCAACAGTAATGCCTTCATACTCATACTAAATACTAACTACATCATCACTCAAGAGAAAACTTAATTGAAGCACTTCTATCTATGATGAAATATTCCACACAGCGCACTGGTCTAAATGACATCAATGTACCAGTATCTTAGAGGCATAGCTGCTCTAAAGAACAAGCAGATATATATATATATACTTTATTCTTACAGCTCTATACTAAACGTAATAGGCATAGACTGACTACTCACTGAGCTAGAACGTACCCTAATCTTCCTCTCACAAAAATCACTGATATAAAATTAACCATACTTACGGCTCACAAGAATGCAATATAACTATTACTTAACACTACACAAATAATAATAATAATGGTACCAAGTACACACTTGTATACAGCGCAATGCGACACTAGAACTCCTCTAATAAAATCACTTAGTACTTTACACATTTAACAGTCTCACAGTTGAAAGTAGCGATAAGATAGATACGTGAAATTACACTAGAAACACATACATCGCCAATCAGCTTCTATCAAACTATAGATAGACAAAAGCTAAAATGCATTAACTTCTAAAGCTAAAACGTCTAACATTACTTTATATTAAGTATTATGAAAATGTACTTATATGCAAGCATACCTCTATGTCGTCAGTTCTCTTAGCACAGACGCAACATATGCGTATCAATCCTCTACCTCACTGGTGTATCGCATCAAGGATGCCTACCGCACATGGAAGACGATCTGGCTTCCTTTCAACTCTGACTCGACTCTCTGACTGAAGCCTCTCTCTGTTTCAGTTTAACTCTTCATCTCCACCCCTATACCACATGATAGCCGCCACGTCAAAATGTCAGGGAAAAACTCCATCCATCCCTCTAGGGAGCAAATCAGGAGTCCTATGCTCAGTATGGATGACATGAGATCACATCTTAGTCAAGAGTCTCTTCCTAATCGACACAACTCAAGGTCCGCCCACTAATGGGCTGTTACATTCCCACGATATCTCTTGCATGGAGTCAAACCTCACGGTTTCGTGCTCAACAAGGTGTTTTCCTCTGGTGTCAGACGACGCCCAGATGTCTAACAACCGAGCGCTGTCTCCCATGTCTCACACGTCTGTCTTCTTCACGGATGGCGAAGGTGTGTTTCGTTTAAATCGCCCATTACCGTGTGAGATAGCTAACATGAGCACAAATTCACACCGTAGACTAGGTCGACAACTAATTACTCAGTCTAAAATTACAGCTTTCTGGCCACACGGTCACATGTTCCGTTCCTAAATTTTTTGTGGTCCCCACAAACTTAATCTGCTTCATTGTCAGTTCCAAGTTTATGTCTGATTGCTTGTCGTGGTCTGGGAGAATTGTCCGCTCGTACAGCGTCGCTACTTGATTGAGAGTTCAGCGAGTTAGTGCCTGCAGTTGTCGGCCTTGGCGGTGGATTGCTTCCAACTTGTTTCACATTTGTGTTCCGTCGATGTCGGCGTGCATTCCCCCCAATCTGATTTAGATTGGTGTCCTCTCCGGAGCGACGGCGTGTATTCCCTCCTATCTGTTTAAGATGAGTTACCTCTTCTGAACGTTGACCGCTTTTCTTGGCGCCCTTAGGGTAACAGTTGTCACGGCCATCTCTTGGCCTGCACCCTGAAGGCAACCTAGATGTGTCGGTACTTTTAGTGAGGGCGCTCTTCGAGGGACAAACCGATATCAAATGCTCAGGGGACTTACACTGAAAACATCGCTTGAGGAGCGCGCCCTGAGGGCACTTGGCTGCCATGTGGTCTGAAAAGTCTCCACAATTGTAGCATCTTATTTTTCTAGGCTTCCTCTGTGTCATGGGTCGCCTCCTGCTACCCTTACATTCCTGGCCGCCAATGCCGCATACAAAGATCGCTTCAATGCCCTGAACAGATTGTTTGCTCTCAAATTCTACTCGCTCATTTCTCGCCAGACTACGGAATCCCTTTCTGAAAATTTTAGTCTGATGTACAAAAACATCAATCCCTCCATCATCCGGTGTAATAAATCCCCATCCTTTGTCGACATTATACCACTTACAAAATCCTTGCCGCCTTTTTGGTGAATCTGTGTTTTTACTTACCTCTAAATCACTGCGTTCACTATCAACTGCTTGACTCTCACCTACAGGAAGGTCTAGTTTTTGTTCCAGTTGATCCAAACCTTGGTTCTGCTCTGGGTTTTTACGCGGTTGGCACTGTATGCCAAAGAAATCCCTGGTCATCTCATTGACTAGTCGTCGCTCGCTGTAGGCTTCTTCAACAATTTCGAGCAACTTCTCAGGGCTGGCATCGGCTCCGCCACGTATCCGTAATTCCCCAGAGACCACTGATGTAACGTTAGTCCACACAATGTCTAACCTATCTTCTACAGTTAAGGGCCCTACCTTCCATGCAGCTTTTACCTCTTTCACAAACTCTTGCCAAGTGGGGCCTGGCTTTTCACCAAATCGTCTTACCTCTGGCACTGTTATGTAAATCACCTTCACCGGCGCATTGCTCTGGCTCTTTCCTGGTGTGAGGATTTCTTCATGGGAGCCACCTTCAGCTGTCGAGGCGCTCCCAGGCTCTGACTGGCATGTTGCGTCTGCGCATTGAGTTGACATCACTGCTCTAGCCCTAACCTAGCAAAATACAATGCAAAAAACAGATGGAAAGAAAACACTTATTATAATATTACAATAAATAACAGAAAGTGTCTCTTATTTCTTTTTGCTTGCTCTTGTCTTCTCTTCGCTGTTGTGGCCTGTAGCAGTTTCAGGTGCTGCCTGGTGATACGATTGAGTCTCTGGCTGAATGTCAATCGTGGTAGGTCGGCCACTGGTTTGGCATAATAACACTGGCGTAGCAATAGTGTTCCTACTTGTTGTGATGGAGTATCATTAGCAAGGATACTATTGCAGGAAAAGTGATATAACTGCAAACGGCTGGTCCCTGACTTGATAAGATATTCGATGGATGTACGGTGGGATGATTCTTCTCTGGGCTTGCGTTGGTGCAACTCTTCACCTGACCTACGTTGGTGCGACTCTTCAATGGGCCTATATAGCTTCGAATCTTCATGCGGTGGTGCGATTCTTTGCTGGGCCTATGGTGGTGCGAATCTTCACTGGGGAGATGTACTGGGCAGATGTGCTGCTCCGTCTGTGCTGGGTGTTGTAATACTATTGCAAGGTTTAGCTCAGGTATACATGGTATTCACTGGTTGTAGTGCTCTCTTGCAGCAATGAACATTCCGCGTATGACTTTATACTACACTGTCTGTCAGTATCCTACCGACGACGCCATTTGTGACGGTGCGAAGACGATGTGTGAAGAAGAATAAGAATTCGTGTAATGTTGTCGTCACACTCTCTGGCCTACTTTCACACACGTTCCGCAGTCACAGAAAAACTCTTGATGACAGGGGTCCCACTTTTATTAATGAGAGCCTATCAGGTAGCACATGAATCATACATAAACCAATGTTGTCCACAAGTTTACTTTGAAGGTAATTCCTAAGCAACACTAAATAACCAAGCTATTTAGGTAACACCATATAATAACCCAGCACAGACTGCTGGACTCTCTCTATGTCGTCAGCTGACTTAGCACAGTCGCAACATATGCGTACCAATCCTCTACCTCACTGGTGTATCGTATCGAGGATGCATACCGCACATGGAAGACGATCTGGCTTCCTTTCTACTCTGACTCGACTCTCTGACTGAAGCCTCTCACTCTTTCAGTTTAACTCTTCATCTCCACCCCTATACCACATGATAACCGCCACGTCAAAATGTCAGGGAAAACTCCACCCATCCCTCTAGGGAGCAAATCAGGAGTCCTATGCTCAGTATGGATGACATGAGATCACATAAGAGTTTTTCCCCACGATTATCTCTTGCCCTGGAGTCACACCTCACGGGTTTTTCGTGCTCAACAAGGGTGGTTTTTCCTCTGGTGTCAAGGGACGGGGGGGCGCCGAATGTGGTATAAAACCAACGCGCTGTCTCCCATGTCTCACACGTCTGTCCTTCTTCACGGATGGCGAAGGTGTGTTTCGTTTAAATCGCCCATTACCGGGTGAGAATGCCAACATGAGCACAAATTCACACCGTAGACTAGGTCGACAACTAATTACTCAGTCTAAAATTACACCTTTCTGGCCAAACGGTCACACACACACACACACACATATATATATATATATATATATATATATATATATATATATATATATAATTTTCCCTTTAAAACTTATTTATTGTCTAAAACTAATTCCTTTTTTTCTCTCTTTCTTTCTTTTTTTTTTAAAATAATATTTTTAATGATTAATTAACTTTGTTATATTAAAATTTTATATACTGATGCCGAGAAGCTGGAAAAAAAAAGTGTGGGAATGGATTTTCCCCGTGTTTGTCATGAGGTAGAGAGCGAATGGCTGCTGGAATGAAAAGTGCATGATTCAACCCACGGGTTTGTGTACAGACTACATGAAAACAATGAAAGTTACACGTGCAACACGAGTCACAACAGATATGACCCTGAAAATGTGTACGCGTTGTGGCAGTATACTCGGTATAAAAAGGCCGTTGAGACAAAACACCCAGTACATGTGCTTGAAATGCCACGACTAACTGAAAACGACTGCCAACGAGCCATTGGTATGTTGGAGACCAGAATGAGCTCGCAGGCCATTGCCAGAAGGATGAATTGCCACCACAGCACTATTGTACGTCTCAATGAACGTTACGGAACCACTGGCAGTGCCCGG
Organism: Oreohelix idahoensis; assembly: GCA_024509875.1. Classification (NCBI taxonomy): domain Eukaryota; kingdom Metazoa; phylum Mollusca; class Gastropoda; order Stylommatophora; family Oreohelicidae; genus Oreohelix; species Oreohelix idahoensis. The sequence continues at coordinate 2,520 of JAMPIV010012317.1, read as the reverse complement.
GATAGACTTTGGAGTGGCCAACCACGAGTTACTACATTTGCGCAAGATCGTCATATTGTGCTGAGTCACCTAAGGAATCGTTCTCTCCCGGCAAGTCACACAGCAAGAGCAATAATGGGTAGACGTGGGCAAGTCTCTCGAATGACAGTCATACGACGACTCAGAGATACAGGCCTTACTGCAAGACGACCTTATGTTGGGCAAAACTTGACTCACAGACATCGTCAGCAGCGCCCGCAATGGGCAGAGCAACATGTCAGATGGACTAGACTGCAGTGGAATGCTGTCCTATTCACAGACGACAGCAGATTCAACATATCCTTTGCTGATGGACGTATGCGGATTTGGCGACGGTGTGGAGAGCGCTTTGCACATTGCTATGTTCGTCAGCACAACCGATTTGGAGGTGGCAGTATTCACATTTGGGGAGGATTCAGTTTTCACCATCGCTTGCCTCTTCACGTCTTCCGTGGAAATGTTAATGCTGTGACATATCGAGATGAGGTTCTGGATGCATTGGTTGCTCCTGCGTTCACAAATTATCCAGACTTGCAGCTTCTCCAGCAGGATAACGCTCGTGCGCACACCACATGCATTACGCAGCAATATCTACAGCAGCAGAACATTGTGACGATTGATTGGCCTGCCCTTTCACCAGACATGTCCCCTATAGAACATCTGTGGGACGAGCTTGGACGCAGAGTCTACAGGCAAGGTTCTCCAGCTAATCTGCAACAGCTCGAAGCTGCTCTTACACGTGAATGGGACTTGATTCCCCGGAATTTCCTTTTCTTCAGAGACTTGTGCGTTCCATGCGGAGCCGCTGCCAAGCTTGTTTGCAAGCACACGGTGGACATACCAGATACTGAGGATAGTGTGAATGAATTTTTTTATTGGTTGCATTTTTAGTTTTCTCCCTTGCCTGCACAGAATGCAATGAATTTCATAACAATCAAATGTACAAATTAATGACCAGCATGGATTCATAGGAAAATGAATAAAGATTCCAAATATGTAAACTTGTAAACACTTATATTTACATTTCACACTCTGTTCCTGGATTATACAGGTGGTGCGTTTTTAATGTGCTTCATTATATTATCTTTATATCGGCTCTTATTAGTAGTTACATTGGTCATATATTGATTCATTCTTGTCGGTCCTAGCTGCACGAGTATAGCTCTTGGATTTCTTTATTGTCCAGTGTTTTGTGTTTGTTTCGTTTATATTGTGTGGTAGAGACCAATTGTGCTGTGGGGAACCCAGTCTATATAAGGCTTGGGGTGTTGTGAAGCTTCGTGCAATTCGCTGAACATTTTTTGGTGTTAGCCATTTGCGTTTAGTTTGTTTATTTATTGTCTTGCAAATTAATCGTTCTTTCGTGCTGTTTTTTTTGGTCGTGTTTCTCAGTCCTTTGCTCTACTATCCTTGTACGAGGGAAGGTCAAAAAGTAATGCCTCCTATTTTTTATGAATGTAAATACTGCATCGGTGTGCAATTTGTAAATTTAGCAGGATTCCTCAAACACTTTTCTGCACTGTATAGCATTATCAACCTGTTTCAGTAACAGGTGGCACCACTGTAACAGTTTAAAAATGGCTGCCAAAGACGTTCGGTTAAAACAACGTTATGTCATAGAATTCCTCAATGCTGAAGGCGAGACCATAGCCATCAACCTCCTGCACCGTTACGAAACTGAAGGAGAAGAGTTTTTTTATTGAATATTGTGACAGGTGATGAGACTTGGTTTCATTTTTTTGAACCAGAATCCAAGAAGCAGTCAATGGAATGGCATCACACAACATCGCCGACAAGAAAGAAGTTCAAAAGTCACCATCTGTAGAGAAAGTTATGGCCTCCGTGCTTTGGGATGAGAAGGGTGTGATTCTTCTCGACTTCTTGGAACAGGGAAACATGGTGAATGCAGACCGTTACATTGAAACTTTGAAGAAGCTTAGAGGTCGTCTTCGGTGACTTTACCCATTAAAAGATCAGAGAACTGCACTACTGTTGCACGATAATGCCACGCCACACTCCGCTAAACGTACCATTGATGCGATTGCGGAATTTTGATGGACATTGTTACCACATCCCCCTTACAGTCCCGATCTTGCACCTTCTGACTTCCATCTGTTTGGACCACTGGAAGAAGATCTTCGCGGACATCACTTTGAGGACACTTGAGACCCTTAAACGCGCCCGTACGTCAGAGGTACACTTTTTACCGTGCTTTTTAATAAAAAAAAAATCCACATAATCCTATATATACTCATTCCCACCCACCCATACCAACACCCTTCTCAACCAAATCTCCAAACAAAAAAATATACTAACATACAATGTTTCAACAAATCACATATACATAACTCTTATTCTATCCAAATTACATACATAAAAAAAAATCCTATTCAAACCTTTATTACCTATCCATACAAATCCTAACAAATACCTCAAACATAAAAATACTACATCACTTTAATTATTTACCACACACTACACCCCAAACAAAACATATTACAC
>JAMPIV010012315.1:0-75012 GCA_024509875.1 Oreohelix idahoensis | reverse complement strand
AGATGCCCACATGATTCCAATTAAATCTTGTGTCCTAGTTTTCCTGATACACTTTCAGACTTAGGTCTGTCCTTAATATTCTAATATATTGTAAAACAAATATTTTACTGTTTGGATGATGTATAAAGAATTTAACAAATTTGATTTTGTCCATCCATTAGTGATATGTTGCAAATATAGCATTGTAATTCATGATATTTGTATATTGCTATAATTATAGTATTTAATAATGTTTGATATATGATTGGTATTGCCAGCAACTTAGGTTTCTTTAATGGTACCCCCTGAGTTTGTTTGGCTTAGAGGAAATATTTTCTCTTATGTTGGGAGATGATTTGTATCCTCCTCAGACGCTTTATTTATGCGTCTATTGGACATGATATTAGGTTCATTCTTTCATGAGCACATAATTGATGCTTGTGCTATCTTGCTCATAGATATATTTTTAAAAAAATGTATCATTTTTTTTTTACAGGGGGGTGTAGTAATATGTTGCTGTCATTTTTAATGGAGTTTCAAACATCGATCTATTGGGTGTAGGTTTTTTTTCCACTGGTCAAAGTTTAGTAACTATGTCTTGACTTTGCTTGTGTCAGGTTGATTAGGTGTTGTCTTCCCTTGTTTGTTCGTTCATTGTGTTTGACCTTTTAGGTCAAAGGTAATACAGTGCTGGGCTATATGCGATGCGTAGTGGAGAGCACGAAATGAGACTTCCGTCTTGTTGAGTTGTGAAGTCCTGGCTTCTGAGGACGTGTAGGTCCATTGTGTTTTCGGGGAAAATCTTCGAAGTTACTGCGTTGGCAGTTCTCCCCAGTGAATCTCTGTGCGTCGGAATGGCGACAGAGTTCCTTATTGTGTTCTGAGGATTCGGTTCCAGGTAACACCGACCTTTTCTACATTATTATGCATTCGGTGGCAGAACATGTTTAAGGTTACCAAGACTGTGAACTACAGCTCACCGATCCTACATTACAGAACTTATACATTATGCTCAAGATAGCTATGTAAGACTATTTGTCTTTAAACGAACAGAAGTCCAGTGACGAAGTTATATTGTGGGAACCGCAGATTGGCGGTATATTTATGTCTACATAAGCATTACTGCAGGGTTGATGTTTAACCTGCTTAGAAGAAGCACACAGATGACGCCATAACGAGGCCTGTGTTAAGGCTAATATATTACAGCCTGATAATGTGCAATTGGCGGGGAAGCCACGTTGTACCTGTATGTCAAGGTGATTAAGGTATCTGACGCGCTTAGTCAGAGATACCAAAGCGGCATTGTGAACTGTCATTGAATAACCGTACTATTGACCATGAACGAATATTGGAATGTTTACCAGCCTTTTTTTGAATGCCTGATGTATACCTAACGATTTCCGGTCAGCATGACCTTGTTTACACTGACTGTTCCTGTTGATGCTACTGTGTGTGTTGCCGTCAATAAATGTTTTGAAATATGCCTGCAGTGTCCAAGCATCTTTGACTACTGCATGTGAGTGTATGGGTTGCATGACACAACATATACGAGCCTAAACACATTCGCGCCCTCATTTGCACCCACACCCAGCTCATCATTACAAGTACTACACATTTAACAACATGTATGCTGTCTTATGCAAATGATCACCTCTACAAGAGAGAAAAAGACAGTTACAGTGAGGCATATATATACTAATATATATTATATTAGACGGTCTGACTAATCTAACTCTATTATAGATGATAGGCTGACTGAGAGGAATCATCTCGAGGGTCAGAGACCGACTCTAACATACGAGTATTTCCTCCATCTCACTCGTGAAATCTATTTCTACTTATATCTCACTGAGTTATCACCTGTTTCTATTGCTATTCAGAAGGGACCAAACCTAAGTCTTAATTCACCAATCACAAATGTACGACAGTGCTCTAGGGTCTTTTATTTTTGGTAATGCGCCCTAATATAACCGACTAGGTTGAACGGGACGCGCCTCGCCAAAACGAGGCAAAACTTTAAAAAAATAATGACAGTGTACTTGCACCTATAATTGTCGAAAATAAACAGTCCCTAATCGCATAAATCTCTTGAGCTTGCTTTATTACAAAACATCCCAGACCATGGAACTAGACCAGAGCACATATTATTCAGCAAGAAACACAAACAGTTGTAGATAAGAACAAACATAAGAAAGTCTCTGTTTGGATGTACAAGGGCTTTACTTACGTGTTTTTGGTCATTTGTACGAGTGCCTCCAATATACCAAGAGAGGTTTAAACCGTCACATATTAACTTCATTGCTTCACAGACGTTGTGCTGTTCTAACATGAAGAAGCTGATTCTCGACTTACATAATTAAGTTGTGGTCAACATTATAAAACGCGAGAAACCGTTCATTATGGTTACGTGGTCTCATACAAGCAGATAATCATATTCAGTTACGTACTCTTCGGTAGCAAGATCTGTTGGGACTGGAGTGAAAGGTCAACATCCTTGAACAAATCGGTGTCAGTGTGTGTTGCCCGATTATAGTATTACATGAGTGAGAAAAGTACACGTTCTGTGCTGACACGTGTGGTAGTCTATGTGTATGATTACTGTACCAGCAGATCACACAGTCACGTATGGTAGTCTATGTGTATGATTACTGTACCAGCAGATCACACAGTCACGTATGAAACAATCTATGTGTATAATTACTGTACCAGCAGATGACACAGTCACGTGTGGTAGTCTATGTGTATGATTACTGTACCAGCAGATCACACAGTCACGTATGGTAGTCTATGTGTATGATTACTGTACCAGCAGATCACACAGTCACGTATGAAACAATCTATGTGTATGATTACTGTACCAACAGATCACACAGTCACGTATGAAACAATCAACTAATGTCGAATTCTATCTCTAGAAATGTTTTTAAAAAAAGGTAGTCCCAAAATATATTTCATTTTTTAGGTCCAGCTTTATAAGATATTGTTACCTTTACCCTCACTAACTTTATAAGATATTGTTACCTTTACCCTCACTAACTTTATAAGATATTGTTACCTTTACCCTCACTAACTTTATAAGATATTGTTACCTTTACCCTCACTAACTTTATAAGATATTGTTACTTTTACCCTCACTAACTTTATAAGATATTGTGACCTTTACCCTCACTAACTTTATAAGATATTGTTACCTTTACCCTCACTAACTTTATAAGATATTGTTACTTTTACCCTCACTAACTTTATAAGATATTGTGACCTTTACCCTCACTAATTTTATAAGATATTGTTACCTTTACCCTCACTAACTTTATAAGATATTGTGACCTTTACCCTCACTAACTTTATAAGATATTGTTACCTTTACCCTCACTAACTTTATAAGATATTGTTACCTTTACCCTCACTAACTTTATAAGATATTGTTACTTTTACCCTCACTAACTTTATAAGATATTGTTACCTTTACCCTCACTAACTTTATAAGATATTGTTACCTTTACCCTCACTAACTTTATAAGATATTGTTACCTTTACCCTCACTAACTTTATAAGATATTGTTACCTTTACCCTCACTAACTTTATAAGATATTGTTACCTTTACCCTCACTAACTTTATAAGATATTGTTACCTTTACCCTCACTAACTTTATAAGATATTGTTACCTTTACCCTCACTAACTTTATAAGATATTGTTACCTTTACCCTCACTAACTTTATAAGATATTGTTACTTTTACCCTCACTAACTTTATAAGATATTGTTACCTTTACCCTCACTAACTTTATAAGATATTGTTACCTCTACCCTCACTAACTTTATAAGATATTGTTACCTTTACCCTCACTAACTTTATAAGATATTGTTACCTTTACCCTCACTAACTTTATAAGATATTGTTACCTTTACCCTCACTAACTTTATAAGATATTGTTACCTTTACCCTCACTAACTTTATAAGATATTGTTACTTTTACCCTCACTAACTTTATAAGATATTGTTACCTTTACCCTCACTAACTTTATAAGATATTGTTACCTTTACCCTCACTAACTTTATAAGATATTGTTACCTTTACCCTCACTAACTTTATAAGATATTGTTACTTTTACCCTCACTAACTTATAAGATATTGTTACCTTTACCCTCACTAACTTTATAAGATATTGTTACCTTTACCCTCACTAACTTTATAAGATATTGTTACCTTTACCCTCACTAACTTTATAAGATATTGTTACCTTTACCCTCACTAACTTTATAAGATATTGTTACCTCTACCCTCACTAACTTTATAAGATATTGTTACCTCTACCCTCACTAACTTTATAAGATATTGTTACCTCTACTCTCACTAACTTTATAAGATATTGTTACCTCTACCCTCACTAACTTTATAAGATATTGTTACCTCTACCCTCACTAACTTTATAAGATATTGTTACCTTTACCCTCACTAACTTTATAAGATATTGTTACCTTTACCCTCACTAACTTTATAAGATATTGTTACCTCTACCCTCACTAACTTTATAAGATATTGTTACCTTTACCCTCACTAACTTTATAAGATATTGTTACCTTTACCCTCACTAACTTTATAAGATATTGTTACCTTTACCCTCACTAACTTTATAAGATATTGTTACCTTTACCCTCACTAACTTTATAAGATATTGTTACCTTTACCCTCACTAACTTTATAAGATATTGTTACCGTTACCCTCACTAACTGTATAAGATATTGTTACCTTTACCCTCACTAACTTTATAAGATATTGTTACCTTTACCCTCACTAACTTTATAAGATATTGTTACCGTTACCCTCACTAACTTTATAACATATTGTTACCTTTACCCTCACTAACTTTATAAGATATTGTTACCTTTACCCTCACTAACTCAGTAGCAACCCAGGTACCAATTTACAGCTAGGTAGCCTGGAGCATAAGGCTACCATGTATAGAACCTGGAAACTTGACCTTGAGAAGAAAGTGATGTAACCACTCTACCAATGAGACACCATAATAAAAGATGTGAAGTGAAATATCAGAATGGACTAACTAATGTAGGTAAAGTAGATGTCAACTAAACCCATCATCAGCACCGGTTTATTCATTGGGCCTTGAGTCCCAGGCTTACAGGGCCCACCATGAAATAAGCAGCGGAGAAAAGTTTTGGGAGAAAATGTCAGAGCCCCAAAACAATAAAAAAAATATTCACAACACTTATTTATTTCCGATGTAAAATAAGTAATTAATGTTCAGTAATACTCAAATAGTTTTTAAAAAGCAATAGTTTCAAAAGAACTAAACGCATTATTGATTCGAATTTTACATTTTCATTATATAATTACAACACTTGCATATTTTTATTTTATCCTTATTGCTGTTTGGTTCTGTTGAGAGGACATTTTGTGATGGTAGGTAGTGAACGTGTTAAAAACGCCGTATTGAATCATTATGTTGGTTGAAATGTACTCGGTGACCTCAAGGTTCGAATCTATAAGCAATTTAGTTTTAAATATTTTATTTTACTTTTATTCACTGTTTTTTTTTTTTTTTTAATAAAAGATTTTTTTTGGACATTCACACCAGGTGGATTACACTGTACATAAGATCCTTTGTTTTATTTAAGATAAGTTAGAAAAGACACATAATAAACCGTTCTTACTTAAGTGGAGCCTGAACACGTCAAGTGGCAGGGGAGACAAACAAAACAAAAACTGCTGTATCACTTGAGAAAATCCCCTTATTGACATTCTATTTTCAAACAAACTCTGAAGCATCATCCTCTCTCACTGATAAGGACATTGCTGAGCCAGAGACCAATTATCAAAGTGATGAAGTAAGGCATGATGTTCCCGAAAGTGATAAATGTGATAAGGACATTGTTGAGCCAGGAACCTGTAATGAACTGATGAAATAAAACTTGAACTTTCTGACAGTGGTAATCCAGTAATTCAACCTGTCATTAATAATAGGTCACATGATCCGGGATTGTGGGTTAACTTATGAGCAGAAGTTGTTTCATACTGGATTGATCACGGACCAGAAAACTGTTAAAATAATTCAGGTCCGTTTGAATTATCACGTCGATTATACCAAAATGGCAAAAATAGGAAGTGTTCAAAAAAGCGTGTTTAACGGCACAAAATCAATTGGTGAACTGCGTGCCCGACACTGGCTACTTTATTCGCGAACGACGAGGTCAGTGTACTGCTTTGTGTGTATTCTTTTTTCCTAATGCATAGTCAACCAGACTGACAACGTGTGGATACAATGATTGGAACAATTCAGCTATTGTTATTCAACAAAATTAAAATAGCACACTGCACAGATATGTCATGTTGACATTTGGTTTGCTTTTTAAGGAATGTCTTCATTGCACACGGACAACTCCATCAGTGCTCCGATCTCCACCCTTAGATCACACTAGGAGAATATCAGCACAGTGCACGAACTCCGTTGTACCGGCGAGAGTCCCAATGTGTGAAGATAGGAATCACACATTCTATAAATATTGTTGTGGTGGGTAGGTTTCTAATTATTACATCTTGCCAGAGAAGCGGCCGTATTGCCTACTCTTTACGATTTCCAACTGTGGTGGAATTTTTATCGTGCGCAACTTGCACACGGGACCATCTATTTTTTTTCGCCCGTAACCGAGAAGGCTAGGAATCCGATGTCACTACCCAGGAGACCGGGGCGGGAAAGGGGGGGGGGGGAATGACATTATTTGGACCACTGGTTCTGAAAAAATGTTTTCATAAATTATATTCCCTCAATCGAACCCGACACCTCTACAATACGAGGTGGACGCAATACCTCTTAGCCCCTCCAAACCCCCCCCCCCCCTTCCTCCCCCCATATCAACATATTTAAGTCGAAGACAAGTCAATCAAAATTAAGTAATAAGTAAAAGGTCAAACATAACTTCGTCGAATAGGTTTTAATATCGTAATAAAAAAATTTGCAATACAATAATCAAGAAAACGGTTAGCATAAATATGTCTCTATGACATTCTGATGTTTGTATGGATTTATACACTGTTTCGTACATATTATTACATGTTATTCCCACTGTCACGGATTTCCTCCCCTTAGCTCTGCAGTAGTGGTCCAAGTGACCAAAACTCAAGAGTAACTAATGTGGGTCTTCAAAGGTGTCTACCTTTGCGCAAGAGTGATCTTGGCAGAGTTGTAGATAGAAGGATAATGATGCTTCTACCGCAATGCTGCATGAGCTGAGCAAATGTTAACTCTAGTATCTGCCGTCAACGTTTGTGGAGATTTATGCAATAATAATCGCTAGCTCGTTCAAGCCCCCTGCTGAGTTAATTCAGCGAAATTCATGTGATCATTATTTTCACTGGTTATCAGGTATGGATAGAACTATATATATATTAGAATCGGAACTCACACATGTGCCTTACGCTCTGTAATGATTCAAGCTGCAATAATAAGGCCAGCTAAGAGTAAAGTTTATTGACAATCGGTGGCAATCCGGCTAACAGTTTACCAGCACTACGGGGAGGCCAGTTAGCAGTGGTGGTCCAAGCCAATCAGATGCTTGCTCCTGGTTTATTAGGCACAATGCAAAGCCAGATACTACTGGATCCACAACCGGGATTGAAACCTGTAACACGACAAGCCAAGTGTATGGTGCTTGTCCAATAAATACCACATGTCCTAATGTGTGTCTATGTCTTCAGTATGTGTATTGTGAATGATGTGCTCATATGTCTGTTTACATACATGAGTCATAAAGTCATCACAGCTCATGTCGTACATTATAAGTCATCAGTCATATATAGACAAAAGGTACGATAATGTAGACAAAAGTACATGATAGATCATTAGGCACATAGACACTGGAAAGCCGTATGATATAAACAGAGAACCATTTGGGTTCAGCCTTACAATCCCTCTCTGAAAAGAGCTAATAGCTTAATTGCGAATTATTTACCAGGCCTGAGAAGGACTTTCGTTTCACCGAAAGCTGGATAGGTTTTGGTTATATTTTAAGTATGCCAATCTTCCACTAGCTTATCAAGAATAGCGACAGAGTCAAACACGAGATATACATCAACCAACACTATATACGTCCTAATGTTTAAGGTCGTGTTTTTCTATAACGACTGTGCCTCTCCTTTTGTAATATTTATGCCTGTGCGTATAAATAAGAGGGATTGTCGTAAATATATTTGTCTGGAATATCTTTTTTTAAAATGTAATTCATTATGTTCCTGATTTGACGAAGAGCACTTTTTTTCAGCACTGACGACACATTTTTGTGCGCAAATCTACGATATCAGTGCGAGGGTAACTTTATACTAGCATTTAGAGTGACAGACTTTTTTGTAAAAGGATGTCGTATAGGGGTGTTGGTTGAGGTGGTTGGAAGCGGCTCGTTGTGTGTCGTTGTACAGAGTGGTCTGGTAGACGACGTGGTGTGTGGGTGTGTAGACAAATCAGTAGACGCGAATGAGTGTAGTTCTAATGCAATGCAGTGATGATTACACACACCAAAGTACACATATGAAATTCAAGGAATGTCGACACAGCTGTGTACAGTTCCAACGATTTAATACATCAAAGTAACGTGGACACGACAATACACTGTTGACGGCACATTGTTCACACATTTCATGCATAATCAGGTAATATAGTTCACCATCCTGTCGTAAAAAATTCTAAATCCTTACTTACTTACTTACTTAGTCGTTCCTCTTCTACCGTGAGGTGTAGAGGTTTGGAAGAGAGAGCGCCAGACTATCCTATCGGCTGTCTTCTTCCTGGCCTGGTTCCATTCTAGTCCTCGGTCCTTCAAAGATTGTCTAATGTTGTCCTCCCAGCGGACTCTGGGTCGTCCTGGAGGTCTGGATCCCTGGCTCTTTGTTTCCCATGCTTGTCGTGATAGTCGATCTTCTCCCATTCTGCAGACATGGCCAAACCATCTTAGTTGGGACTGTTCTATTTGGGTCTGCAGCGGGTGGGATTTTAGGCCTTGACGTATCGTCTGGTTGCGGACCATGTCTCTTCTTGTTACTTCAACCACCTTCCTCAGATACCTCATTTCTGAGGTTTGAATCTGGCTTTTGTGGGTTCTAGTCATTGCCCATGACTCGCATCCATATGTCAAGACTGGGACATAGGTGGAGCGGTATACAGCCATCTTCGTTTTCTTACCAACCTCTTTCTTGCTGAGGAATCCTCGATTTATGGCCTGATAAAGTCTCCCAGCCGCTGCTTTTCGAGTGGCCAACTCTTCTTTGATGCCCCCCTTTCGGTCTATAATAGCTCCGAGATATTTAAAGTGGTCGACCTGCTCCAGGACCTGTTCTCCCAACTTAATCTGATGTTTTCTTTCTTCTCGTGATATCACCATGGATTTTGTTTTAGAGCTACTTATGACCATCCCTCTCTTCTCCAGCTCTTCCTTCCAGACATGCAGGTTGGATTGGAGATGTGTCTCTGATTTAGCAATCAGGACAACATCATCAGCAAATGCTAGCTCTGAAATACAGACCTGTCTCATCTTCCAGTACCCCACTGAATACTTTCTTGTTCTCTCCTTACATGCCTTGATGACATCGTCCATGAGGAGTACGAAAAGATAAGGTGACAGGATATCGCCTTGTCTTACACCAGTGGTGGTCCTGAACTCTTCTGACTTATAGTTTGCTGTCCTCACATAATTTCTGCAAGACTTGTAGAAGCTCTGTATAGCATGAATCAGAGGTGCTGGAATGTTCTTCCTTGCCAAACAGTCCCAAAGTTTGCTCCAGGGGACCCTGTCAAACGTCTTTTCCAGATCTATGAAACAAAGATGGATCTCACTCTTGTACTCAAGGGCCTTTTCACTCAGCTGCCTGAGTGTGAAGATTATGTCTTGAGTACTTCGGTTTGCTCGGAATCCGCACTGGGCTTCATCCAATTGTGGCTCAGCTAGACATCGGAGTCTCTGCTCTAGGATTCTAGAGTAGATTTTACCAGGGACACTGAGAACGGATATGCCTCTGTGGTTTCCACATTGTCGATTGTCACCCTTTTTGAAAATCGGTGTTATGATGGCAATCTCCCAATCCTTTGGTATGGCCTTGTTGCACCATGCTGCCTGTAGGACCCTTAGGAGTAATATTCTAAATCCACATATCTAAATTAGAAGGTAAATGTAAAGCCTAACGCATTAATTCAATAAAAGGAAAGAAGAATGGTAAAAGAACAGTGCAGTCACAATAGCGTACGCCTGTGTTATAGAACGTCATACTAGCTAAACAAGAAAACCCCTTTTTATGCTCCGTCTGCATAATTGTAACGCTTTCACGTTTACTAGTAAAGCCTACTGCATCAAATACACGCGTTTCTAAAAAGAAAACTGGTACTGTGTTTCTTAGAAAACCTTGAGATAGACACACTGCGTAATGACCTAGATTAATATTACATTAATGTCATTTTATGCACTACGTAAACGAAAAGACAGACGGGCTTAGAAGAGAGAGAGAGAGAGAGAGAGAGAGAGAGAGAGAGAGAGAGAGAGATGTACGGAGGAACGCATGCAATACTACCACGTCGTCTCGCGATTGAAAATTAATGCCACCCCACGCGAAAGGCATGCAGGCTTGCTTTTTTTCAAATAAACAGTAATAAAAAACACTACCAATACGAGGTAAGGTTTTAAAAAACATGGTTAATGCTTATTAGGAAACATGACACAATACTGTTTTACGTCTGAAATCCTGACATTAGCCTGACAGTACAGAAGACACCCCATCGTATAGAAGTGAACGGGTGGTAGAAGAAAATACATATTTTGAACGAAGCCACTTGGCTCCATTAAACTTATATATTTGGGTGCCTTAGGTCTTGCTGACAAAGAATATGTTAGGTGTTAAGCAAATAGTCTAATAATTAACAAATTATAGCCAAAATACTATAGTGGTGTTGTCTGACAACACAGGATCATATTTGCTCATAATGGCATGTTTGGACACTGCTTTAGGGGAAATGAGGCCACCACGTTAGATCCGATTTGATTGGCTAGAATAATATGTAAGGCGAAACATGATTAGTCGACTGCAAATACTATTTTTGGTTGTTAATGGAAACGATAGGAAGGGTACATTTTTTTCAAATGCTTTTGTAAACATGGTCTCATTGGCTAGACCATTTAATATAGTCAATTAGGAGCGTCTGTTCAGTGCCACTTTTTGAAAATAAACTTTATAGAAGCAAGTGCGTTGAGAACCAGCTCATATTTTTCTAATAAAAGCCTGGGACAGAGGCAGATCGGAATTGTGCCATAACTCATCGCCAGTCAACGTACTTGTTTAATATTTCCTTGAATTGTGGTAAGCTAGACATATTTGATATCTTTTAGATGAAAATTGAATGTGAATTGATAATTTATGTCTGTATGTGTGTGGTTCAGTAACAAACAAGAGGCAAAGCCTAGATATTGCTCCACCATGAACAAAACTTGTCGGAGAGGAGTATAACTGTATAGGCATATATGGGATTGCCAAATAGTACTATGACACCTATCTTATTGAATAGAAGGAAATAATGCTGGAATTGCAGAGGCGTTGTAACCATTAGGGAGAGGAATACTGGTGTATATTGTTACATGAGAAGCTAGCAGTTGGCCTACAGCGCTGAACTCAGTGTTTGTTATGTATTGTGCTTCAGTGTGGAAATAGATTATAAATTAGTTCTGAAGTAGGAGGTACAACCTTCTTGTTTCAGGGACCGTGGTACTAAAGTATTAAAGCAGCACCTGGTCTGAGTTTTGCTGAATCCAGAGGCTGGTAGCATACTCCTTGGTCAAGATATCGACCAGTGTTGTTTCTCAAGAAAACGGTGAAGCAAGCGAGCAGAGGAGTCAGTTTGCCTGCCGCCCACACAGAAGTTAAGATTTCGTTGGCCAGAGCAGCTCAATCTTGTGTATACCCCCCTCTAAAATTGACTGTACATTAAATCAAGAGGGACAGTTATTTGTTTCAAATAAAAGAAACTGTGAACCTTTCCAATATTATTTCCACCAGAAACAAACACATGAAGTCATGATGACAAACAACAACCTAGCTTGAAAAGCCAGTATTGCCTCATAGTACTACACCACAACTTACACACATATTGCAATAATAATATATGTCAATACAAAGATCCTATCTATAAATTGTGTACATACAACTTGTGATTACATTTGATTGTGATTCCTGATTCATTTTGTAGTTGAATCAGGATATCTATTGTTGAAAGGAATTAATACATATTTTAAAAGTTATCACTTGACTTATTAAGATAGTCTTATAGAGTGTTCTATGTATGTGAGTGTCACAGTGTTGTAAAGTATTGTGGATTAAATTAAATTGTTTATCTGTCTGTTGGTTGTTGTGAACATACACTTCATCACTATCATAACCCTAGACATTCAACGTAGTCATCACAATATTCCAGAATAAGTCTGACTGAGGTCTAAATGTGGTAGCAAAGTAAGGTCATCTGTAACACACCACACTTATTAGATACAGATACCTTCACAGCTGATCTCAGTCAGTACACTAAGTCCCCTATAAATATTTATATCATCCCACTTTACCACATATATTGGGGTCCTGTCCGGGATTTGGAATCTTCTCCTATTACATATATTGGGGATAATTTACTTCTGGGAAAATAAATAAGGTTGAGCTCTCAGTGCCTGTGGTTGTCCTTAGATAATTAGTCATAGATTGAATTGTTTAGTTAGACATTGTATAAATTTGCCTGTTAGAAAATGGCGGACCTGGCAAAGTTTCGATCTGCTGCTATGCAGGCTGCTAAAGAGTTAGGAATGGACGGGCAAGTTATGATTGCTTATGTCACTACTGAATGTGACAAATAAATTGAACGTGAAGAAAGAAAATTTGAAGCTGAAAGAAAGTTAGAGGCTGAAAAAGAAATTAAGAGGTTGCAGATTGAGACTGACAAAGAGGCTAGGGCATTAGAGGCTGAGGCTAAGAAGTTACAATTAGATGCTGAGGCTAAGAAGTTATAATTGGAGGCTGAGGCTAAGAAGTTCCAATTGGAGGCAGAAGAAAAAAGACTGACTGCCGAAAGGGAAGACAAGCGATTAGCTGCAGAGAGGGAAGCAGAAGATAAGAGATTACAAAGGGAGCACGAGTTACGACTAAGGGAGTTGGAATTTCAAGGCCATGCTCCTGAAAATGGTGCCAGTCCCTTTACCTCTGATGCCTCTGCTAGTCAGGGAGCCTCAACCTCAGCTATGAACTTTCATTTAGATCATTTTGTTGAGAAAGAAGATGATATCGAGAGCTATCTAAATAGATATGAACTATTAGCTACCACGTATGGGTTAGAGAGAGAAAGGTGGAGCTTAAAGTTATCTCAAGGGCTTCGTGGTACAGCTTATGAAGTTTTTGCCAAAATGAGCAGAGATGATCAAGAAAATTATGACATGCTAAAGCAGGCTCTTTTGTTAAGATATGAAAAGAATGGAGAATTTTATAGAAAAAAATTAGGAATGCTAAACTACTGTCAGGTGAAACCTATCACCAGTTCTCTGCACGGTTAGAGACATACTTGGAGAAATGGACTTCTCTGGGGAAAACCCAAGATCTTAAGGAAATGATCCTTATAGAACAACTAAGAGAGTCCATGGCTCCAGACCTGAGAAAGTTTCTCATGGAACAAGGTGCAGAGAGGCTGGGTGAGTTACTAAATGTTGCTGAAAGGTATCAGGCAGCTCAAGCAGAGGTAACAAGTAATAAAAAGAAACAGGTAGATAATTTTAAGGCACCACAGAACTTTAATAAATTTGATCCTAGAGATCAGAACAAAGGTAAGCACCAGTTTGATAGGCCACGGTATGACAATAAAAATAAAACCCCACAATTCGATGAAAGGAAATATGATGAAAGAAAATCTTTCAACCAAGGAAGGAGGTGGTGTAAAAATTGTCGGATGGACAATCATGACACTGACCGTTGTAGAAGGAATCCTATAGTAATGGCCACCCTTCAGGTCAGGTCGACCTCAAGAAAGGAGGAGGATATTATGATAAATACCACTCCAGAAGAGATGAGGAAGGCACAGGCTGGGGATAAGACCCTCAAGCCTTGTTTTAGAAAATTGTCCACTTGTCATACACCTCCAGGAAAAGGAGACTTCTATATGAAGAACAAACTGATATACCGGAAGACCGGAACTAGATCCAAAGGTCAGGGACAGCTGGTACTTCCTAAAAGGTATAGGGCAGACTTAATAAGGAGCTTACATGTGAAACAAGATGGGGACCATGAGAAAATAGGTACCATCATTCAAAGGGTGGCTCAAAATTATTATTGGCCCAAGGCAAGGTGGGACATTGAGAATTTTGTTGAGAGATGTGGCATAGCACATGAGGGAACACCCACAAGTGGGAACATTGATCAGGACCTGGATACGCCACGGGGCAAACGTAGGCCTGACAATAGAAAGAATAATAAAGTGGACCGAGTGGATTGGGAAGCCCCTTTTCACGGACAGTCTTCACTTGGATGTTTTACAATGGCCACGATGCAGCGAGTGCAAAGAGATATTTTACCCCAGGATAAGCCGAAAATCCCTCAGTCGGACTTATGTGAACTGGAGGAAGAAGATGTAGAGAGGAAATCTCTCATCAAGAAGTCTAAGTGGGGAGAAAGCCCCAAGAGAAAAATTGGTAGTGGTCGTTTGGTGAATGGTGATTCTGGGAAGAAAAATCATCACTACAGTGCTTCTAGTGGAAGAGACCCTACCGGTGCATGGAAAAATAGGCAAGAAAGCAAAAGACAGAGATTTGGCTGTGGGAGAGAAGGTACTGCTTCTTCTACCCGGTAGTCAGAATAAGTTACAAATTGGATGGCAAGGTCCATATACAGTTCTAGAGAAGGTGTCTAGAACAAATTATAAGATAGATAAAAAGGGGAAAGAAAAAATCTATCATGTGAATCTCCTGAAGAAATATTTGGAAAGAGAAAATCAGGAAGAGACACACTTGTTGACCTTGTCCATTGCAATGGAGATGAAAAAGGAACCACTTTCATCATTTGAATATCCATTACATCCCTGTGAGACAGCGGCACAGGTGAAAATCAGTACACATTTAACGAAAAATCAGAAGGAGAGAGTGCAACAGGTTCTAGATGATCATACAGAGGTGTTAACGGACCGACCGGGGCATACAAACTTATTGGAATATGATATGAAACTGATAGACCCCACACCTGTCTGTATGAAAGCCTATTCGATTCCTTTTGCTAAGGAGAAAGCCTTGAAGGAAGAGATAGACTATTTGTTGAAGGAGGGAATAATTTCACACAGTGAATCTTCGTATAGTTCCAGTGTGGTGCTCTTAAGGAAACCCTCTGGAGAACATAGACTCTGTATAGATTACAGGAGACTGAATGCTATCACAGAAGGTCAGGTGGATCCATTGCCGGATACAAATCAGTTGTTTGCCAGGCTAAATAAAGCTAAATATTTCTCAAAAGTGGATCTGAGCAAAGGATACTATCAGATTCCAGTAAAACCTGAGGTTAGACCGTACCTAGCTTTTAGTACCTCAGAGGGACACTATGAATTTAACAGATTGCCATTTGGATTGAAGAATGCGCCTAGTGTCTTCTCTAGAATGATGAGGAAATTGTTGGATCCTCTGAATAATCCATGCATCACAAATTTCATGGATGATATCCTTATAGCAACAGAAACATTTGAGGAACACATTGACTCTCTGAACATGCTGTTTAATCGACTTAGAGAAGCGAATTTAACAGCCCGACCAACCAAATGTTGCGTTGGATGTAAAGAATTAGAATTCTTGGGACACACAGTCCATCAGGGAAACATGACCCCTGACCCCAAGAATTTAGAGAAACTAAAGAAAGCCCCGAGGCCACAAACCAAGAAAGACGTGAGATCCTTTGTCTCATTATGTGGTTTCTACCAAAAGTATATCAAAAACTTTAATTCCATATGTGCACCGTTAACTGATTTGACACGCAAAGGAAATCCAGATCGAATTACATGGACAGCACAGTGTGAATTGGCATACCAGGAATTGAAGGAAAAGCTCACAAGCAAACCTATTTTGAAATTACCTGACTTAAGTCAAGAATTCATTGTGAGAACGGATGCAAGTAATATCGGTTTGGGCGCGACCCTGTTACAGAAGTCAGATTACTGGATGGGGAATTAACCCCAGTGGCATATGCTAGCAGAAAGTTGAATAAAGCTGAAACAAATTATTCAACTAGCGAAAAAGAATGTCTTGCAGTAATATGGGCGATCAAGAAATTCAATATTTATCTGTATGGGAAGGCATTAAAGTTGCAAACGGATCACAAACCCTTGTCGTTTCTAGCGCAGGCTAGGCATGAAAATTCGAGGTTACTCAGATGGTCCTTACTTTTGCAGCCATTCCAGTTCAGCATAGAGTATATTTCTGGAAAAACTAACTTGGGTGCGGATTTTCTAAGCCGCCATCCGTGTGATGACAATCACCGTAAGCACCAGGAATAATATTCAATTTCTCTATGTGTATATAGAATTATAGACTGACATATAATGTCTGTTTTAAGTGGGGAGAATCTGTCGTGAGAAATTCTAAATCCACATATCTAAATTAGAAAGTAAATGTAAAGCCTAACGCATTAATTCAATAAAAGGAAAGAAGAATGGTAAAAGAACAGTGCGGTCACAATAGCGTACGCCTGTGTTATAGAACGTCATACTAGCTAAACAAGAAAACCCCTTTTTATACTCCGTCTGCATAATTGTAACGCTTTCACGTTTACTAGTAAAGCCTACTGCATCAAATACACGCGTTTCTAAAAAGAAAACTGGTACTGTGTTTCTTAGAAAACCTTGAGATAGACACACTGCGTAATGACCTAGATTAATATTACATTAATGTCATTTTATGCACTACGTAAACGAAAAGACAGACGGGCTTAGAAGAGAGAGAGAGAGAGAGAGATGTACGGAGGAACGCATGCAATACTACCACGTCGTCTCGCGATTGAAAATTAATGCCACCCCACGCGAAAGGCATGCAGGCTTGTTTTTTTTCAAATAAACAGTAATAAAAAACACTACCAATACGAGGTAAGGTTTTAAAAAACATGGTTAATGCTTATTAGGAAACATGACACAATACTGTTTTACGTCTGAAATCCTGACATTAGCCTGACAGTACAGAAGACACCCCATCGTATAGAAGTGAACGGGTGGTAGAAGAAAATACATATTTTGAACGAAGCCACTTGGCTCCATTAAACTTATATATTTGGGTGCCTTAGGTCTTGCTGACAAAGAATATGTTAGGTGTTAAGCAAATAGTCTAATAATTAACAAATTATAGCCAAAATACTATAGTGGTGTTGTCTGACAACACAGGATCATATTTGCTCATAATGGCGTGTTTGGACACTGCTTTAGAGGAAATGAGGCCACCACGTTAGATCCGATTTGATTGGCTAGAATAATATGTAAGGCGAAACATGATTAGTCGACTGCAAATACTATTTTTGGTTGTTAATGGAAACGATAGGAAGGGTACATTTTTTCAAATGCTTTTGTAAACATGGTCTCATTGGCTAGACCATTTAATATAGTCAATTAGGAGCGTCTGTTCAGTGCCACTTTTTGAAAATAAACTTTGTAGAAGCAAGTGCGTTGAGAACCAGCTCATATTTTTCTAATAAAAGCCTGGGACAGAGGCAGATCGGAATTGTGCCATAACTCATCGCCAGTCAACGTACTTGTTTAATATTTCCTTGAATTGTGGTAAGCTAGACATATTTGATATCTTTTAGATGAAAATTGAATGTGAATTGATAATTTATGTCTGTATGTGTGTGGTTCAGTAACAAACAAGAGGCAAAGCCTAGATATTGCTCCACCATGAACAAAACTTGTCGGAGAGGAGTATAACTGTATAGGCATATATGGGATTGCCAAATAGTACTATGACACCTATCTTATTGAATAGAAGGAAATAATGCTGGAATTGCAGAGGCGTTGTAACCATTAGGGAGAGGAATACTGGTGTATATTGTTACATGAGAAGCTAGCAGTTGGCCTACAGCGCTGAACTCAGTGTTTGTTATGTATTGTGCTTCAGTGTGGAAATAGATTATAAATTAGTTCTGAAGTAGGAGGTACAACCTTCTTGTTTCAGGGACCGTGGTACTAAAGTATTAAAGCAGCACCTGGTCTGAGTTTTGCTGAATCCAGAGGCTGGTAGCATACTCCTTGGTCAAGATATCGACCAGTGTTGTTTCTCAAGAAAACGGTGAAGCAAGCGAGCAGAGGAGTCAGTTTGCCTGCCGCCCACACAGAAGTTAAGATTTCGTTGGCCAGAGCAGCTCAATCTTGTGTATACTCCCCCTTTAAAATTGACTGTACATTAAATCAAGAGGGACAGTTATTTGTTTCAAATAAAAGAAACTGTGAACCTTTCCAATATTATTTCCACCAGAAACAAACACATGAAGTCATGATGACAAACAACAACCTAGCTTGAAAAGCCAGTATTACCTCATAGTACTACACCACAACTTACACACATATTGCAATAATAATATATGTCAATACAAAAATCCTATCTATAAATTGTGTACATACAACTTGTGATTACATTTGATTGTGATTCCTGATTCATTTTGTAGTTGAATGAGGATATCTATTGTTGAAAGGAATTAATACATATTTCAAAGTTATCAATTGACTTAATAAGATAGTCTTATAGAGTGTTCTATGTATGTGAGTGTCACAGTGTTGTAAAGTATTGTGGATTAAATTAAATTGTTTATCTGTCTGTTGGTTGTTGTGAACATACACTTCATCACTATCATAACCCTAGACTTTGGGCTTACCATGAACACGAAGAAAACAGAAATCATGTACCAACCAGCTCCTGGCACAGTTTATACTGAGCCAGTCATCAAGGTTAATGGTGAGAAACTGAATGTTGTGAACAGATTCACATACCTTGGTAGCACACTATCCCAGAACATTGTCATTGATGATGAGGTGAACACCAGGATCTCCAAGCCAGCAGCACATTTGGCAGACTATATACCAACGTTTGGCATCGAAGTGGCATTAGTCTACAGACAAAGCTGAAGGTGTACAGAGCTGCGGTGCTTCCAGTGCTGCTATATGCATGTGAAACATGGACTGTATACAGGCGCCACGTAAAGAAGCTAAACCACTTCCATACAGTCTGTCTCAGGAAGATAATGAACATCAAATGGCAAGACAAGATCCCGGATACCGCCGTTCTTGACAGAGCTGGTATCCCTAGTATTATTGATACTATTCTGATGCAGTCACAAATTCGCTGGGCAGGTCATGTAGTCCGCATGCCAGACCATCGACTGCCAAAGATACTCTTTTATGGTGAGATGCAGAAGGGTAAACGCTCCCATGGTGGCCAAAAGAAGCGCTTCAAAGACACGTTAAAGACGTCATTGAAAACCTTTGACATAAACCCAGACACATGGGAAGCTGCTGCGCAAGACCGAACTGCTTGGCGCACATCTCTTCGTAAAGGTGCAGCAGCATGCGAATCATCCAGAAGAGCAGCAGCGGAACAGCGGAGACAAGCTAGAAAGGACCGTGAAATAAAACCTTCACATGAAGCAAACGTTCCCTGCCTACACTGTCCAAGATCTTTCCAGGCCCGCATCGGGCTCTTCAGTCCCCTTCGTACCCATAGACTAACCTAACATATTCTTAAATAATTGGATGAACAGAGTGGTCTTCATCACCCGTGATGGACGAACAACCACCAACCAACCCTAGACATTCAACGTAGTCATCACAATATTCCAGAATAAGTCTGACTGAGGTCTAAATGTGGTAGCAAAGTAAGGTCATCTGTAACACACCACACTTATTAGATACAGATACCTTCACAGCTGATCTCAGTCAGTACACTAAGTCCCCTATAAATATTTATATCATCCCACTTTACCACACATCCATATCAATAAAGACTCTACCAAAATAAGGCCGCATAACCAGCGGGCTCCAAGTGTACAATAATCTCTGTGTTTCATCTATAAAAAAGGCATATCAATCTCTGCCAAAATAAGACCGCATAACCAGCGGGCTCCAAGTGTATAATAATCTCTGGGTTTCATCTATCAACAAGTCAGATAGATCTTTGCTACAAATGAAGCCGCACAAGTGGCGGGCTACAAAATGTCTAATATTCTTCTGTCTTCTCATCGACCAAACAGGTCATGTAAATCTGCTATAAATCAAGCCGCACAAGTAGCGGGCTACAAAATGTCTAATAATTTTCTGTCTTCTCGTCGACCAAACAGGTCATGTAAATCTGCTACAGAATAAAACACAAACACATTTTTCACATCCTTGGCTTATAGAACATGCCAGAATTATCACTGGGGAAAACTCAGCCATTTCTTAACACACAAAAGGCTCCATTCCCCGTGGACACAGACATAAAGAATCGCTGAGCCCCTCACAGCTTAAGAAACCCAAGCCGACTGTCACCAGATACAGTCTTCGGACCCGCCAAAAACCTAGGCGCATGCGCGAATTAATCGCGCGACTGAGATAGTTCACAACATTAATGTACTGGAAACTGTTCTAAGAAAATCTACGGACAATGAACGAACGAACGAACGAACGAACTTTATTTTCAAAGGGTAAAGAATTGGGCGCGCAGGCCTGTCTAACATTCTGCCCTTCCACTCTCATTAATCTTGAACTATATCCTTTCATTCCCACATGATGCTTTAAGCATTAATTTAAAGGCATGCAACATTATAAAGACAGAACCTTATATGGAAAATTTATCTGGACAAAAGCAAACCCAAAGGGAGATAACAACTAAATCAGTTCAGTACCAAAAAATAATACAGTCAGTAATATCCTTATGACCATAAAAAATACGCATACCTATATTAAACAAACAGACCTTAACACTTATAAACATTTACTACTTTATAATTCGTAGCTGGTGGAAATGTTTTTAAAAAATATATTGATAAAATACAATAAAAAACATTCAAATGTTATATGATGCATGTAATGTACACGATGAACTTATATTATTTGTAAGTAAAAAAATTTTGATTTATTTAGACTTTGATAAGGCATGGTTGTTCGTCCATCACGGGTGATGAAGACCACTCTGTTCATCCAATTATTTAAGAATATGTTAGGTTAGTCTATGGGTACGAAGGTGACTGAAGAGCCCGATGCGGGCCTTGAAAGATCTTGGACAGTGTAGGCAGGGAACGTTTGCTTCATGTGAAGGTTTTATTTCACGGTCCTTTCTAGCTTGTCTCCGCTGTTCCGCTGCTGCTCTACTGGATGATTCGCATGCTGCTGCACCTTTACGAAGAGATGTGCGCCAAGCAGTTCGGTCTTGCGCAGCAGCTTCCCATGTGTCTGGGTTTATGTCAAAGGTTTTCAATGACGTCTTTAACGTGTCTTTGAAGCGCTTCTTTTGGCCACCATGGGAGCGTTTACCCTTCTGCATCTCACCATAAAAAAGTATCTTTGGCAGTCGATGGTCTGGCATGCGGACTACATGACCTGCCCAGCGAATTTGTGACTGCATCAGAATAGTATCAATACTAGGGATACCAGCTCTGTCAAGAACGGCGGTATCCGGGATCTTGTCTTGCCATTTGATGTTCATTATCTTCCTGAGACAGACTGTATGGAAGTGGTTTAGCTTCTTTACGTGGCGCCTGTATACAGTCCATGTTTCACATGCATATAGCAGCACTGGAAGCACCGCAGCTCTGTACACCTTCAGCTTTGTCTGTAGACTAATGCCACTTCGATGCCAAACGTTGGTGTATAGTCTGCCAAATGTGCTGCTGGCTTTGGAGATCCTGGTGTTCACCTCATCATCAATGACAATGTTCTGGGATAGTTCTGATAAGGCATAACACCTTGCAGAAGACCATAACAGAAGGGAGAGTTGAAGGCAAACGTGCAAGGGGAAGACAGCGCTATAAGTGGGTAGATAACATCAAGAGATGGACATGAAAGAATCTATCAGAGTGCACCACCAAGACAAGAGACAGAAGACGTTGGAGATCCATTACAGCCAACCTTCGTTGTGGAGATGGCAACTGATGATGATGAGACTTTGATTCATCGCTATGGGACGCCATTGAGACAATTTTTCATTGTGTGACCGATTCTTTCAGCGGAGAGTCTGATAGCAGGACTTTGATGACATTTTCTTCTTTTGATTTTCGTCGATTGTTGAATTTCTTGTATTTATTCATTCTTTTTGGTTTTGTAGTTTCTTTGCTTTATTATTGCTCTACATCGGTGTTTATATATATTACGTCTTTGTTGTCTATAATCTATATTTCTTGTCCTTGTTGCCTGCTTGTAACTGTGGCTGACGAAGGTTAAAACCCGAATCGTCCATTGTTTCCTGTGCACTGTTTACTTGTAAAATTGATTCAATACCGTTTTATTTGTTTATACATTCTTATATTATTTGGTAGGTTGACTGGAAATAACTAATACATAAAACGGTTCTTGTGCGTTTATTCACCGGTTAAATCAAATTCTGGATATTTATTACCCAAACCGATCACCGTACTCTTTCTTGACTGAAAAAAGTGTCATTGTCCTCTCTCCCCTCCCCCGTTGCTTAGAATTTTTTTTAAAACACGCCTGCCGTTCGTAAGGTTGTAGTCACGTAGCACATTCTGCCGTAGGGGAGTGAAGTGTTATAGACTTCGATGTACTGGGTCCCAGCTTCATGAGGTGGGGTGGCCTGTTCCCTTCCTCGCTGCCGTTGCCTTCTCTAACTCAGGATCAGAGTCAGGTACCCATTTACAGCTGTTATGGAGTGTTAGAGACTTCACCATACTAGGTCCAGCATCGAGAGATGGGGTCTACCTAGCTATAAATGGGTACTTAACTTTGAGTTAGGGAAGGAAAAGACAGCGAGGAAGGAAACTGGTCTCCCCACCTCTCGATGCTGGACCTAGTATGGTGAAGTCTCTAACACTCCATAACCAGCTGTAAATGGGTACCTGACTCTGATCCTGAGTTAGAGAAGGCAACGGCAGCGAGGAAGGGAACAGGTGTCACGCATCAGTCAAACCAGCTGTAAAAGGGTACCTGCCTCTGATCTTGAGTTAGAGAAGGCAACGGCAGCGAGAAAGGGAGCAGGTGTCACGCATCAGTCAAACCAGCTGTAAAAGGGTACCTGCCGCTGATCTTGAGTTAGAGACGGCAACGGCAGCGAGAAAGGGAGCAGGTGTCACGCATCAGTCAAACCAGCTGTAAAAGGGTACCTGCCTCTGATCTTGAGTTAGAGAAGGCAACGGCAGCGAGGAAGGGAACAGGTGTCACGCATCAGTCTAACCAGCTGTAAAAGGGTACCTGCCTCTGATCTTGAGTTAGAGAAGGCAACGGCAGCGAGAAAGGAAGCAGGTGTCACGCATCAGTCAAACCAGCTGTAAAAGGGTACCTGCCTCTGATCTTGAGTTAGAGAAGGCAACGGCAGCGAGGAAGGGAACAGGTGTCACGCATCAGTCTAACCAGCTGTAAAAGGGTACCTGCCTCTGATCTTGAGTTAGAGAAGGCAACGGCAGCGAGAAAGGGAGCAGGTGTCACGCATCAGTCAAACCAGCTGTAAAAGGGTACCTGACTCTGATCTTGAGTTAGAGAAGGCAACGGCAGCGATTTCCCTTGTTTTCTTTGTACCGTTAACTTGTAGAACTGATTCAATTCCGTTCTATTGGTTTATAAACTTTTTTTTTTTAAATACGGGGGGGGGGGGGGGGGGGGGGGGGGGGGGGGGGGGGGGGGGGGTTTGAGGGCGGGTCTGTCGTAAGCGTGTCAACTATGAATGCAAGAGAAACGCTTTTTTTTTTAACTTGCCTCCCAAATCACAATGTGAAATCAACATTTTCCAGTCAAGAAAAAGTACGGTTCTCAGTTTTGGTAATAAATTTCCAGAATTTGATTTAACCGGTGAATAAACGCACAAGAACCCATAAAACTAAAAGCTTCAATTTAATTTATTATTTGTTTTCATAATTATGTTGTTGTCTTTCCAACAACAACAAAATGATACCTCCCGAACCCCTTTTACAAAACTGTGACAAGGCATAAAGAAATCAGATTTCGCACGTGACCAATGTTTGTGATTGTCTTCGGTTGTTTCTTCTCTCTCTCTGTTGCGTAGTTCATCATCAAGATTTTGTAGTTCTTCAGTTCAACACGGTTTGTAATTCTGTCTTGCCTCCCTGATAATAGACTCGGTGGCTGCTAACTGGGAATGATTTGTAATGTGTACAGAACTACAGATAATCTAACTGGGATAAATGTGCAATTTTACAGACCTACAAACGAGCCAACTTGGACATATTTGTAACGTTCAAAGACCTACAGATGAGCGGACTGGGATATATTTGTAATGCTGACAGAGCTATAGACAGGCTAACTGAGATAGATTAGTAATACTGATAGAACTGCAGATGGACTGACTGGAGCAGAATTACAACGCTGTCACATAAGTTTTTTTGAGATTATTAATATGTCATAGTGGTATGAGAAGAATTGTTGAAACCATTACCTAAATCAATAAAAAGTTTGACAACCAATACGATTTCAAGTAAGCAGAAACTACACATCAAACCCCAACACCGACAACTGACTACAGAGATTACAGTTATATAACTACGGGTAGACAAATAAAGCAGACATTCCACAAAGAACGAACCAAAATCGTAGAATAAGACAGAAAGTTTATCATTGACATATCAAATAAAACAACACAGTCAAACAATAAACAATCCAAAGGAATAATTAATTATTGCAATTTTAGACACCATACGTCAAATCATCATTGATAAAGTCATAAATCAGCTGGAGTTAAGGAAGACCACACTGTCGGTAGACACAAGAGGAAACAAACAACACATGGATCTTCATTTAAGCTAGTAGTACTTTTAGCGACACGTCGGCACACTATTAATAATATATATAGAGGTAAAATCATTACACTTAAAAAATATAAATAAAAAAGTATATGGATTGAACAAGCAGAAACACTCGAAAACCTTACGACGTGACGGTCAGACAGGCAGCTAGCGGTCCTTCACAGAAATAGACCTTGTCATGGCTAATAGAAAAGTCCTTCCCCCCACATAATTAAATAAAAAAGGACATAAATAACAGTACAGCACAACGTAATAAAAATGCGCACAATATACCCCGCTTATAACCGAGATATCACACCTCTTGTCAGGTTTTGACCGGATGTCGAATCTCAGAAATAAGTGAAACAAAAAGGAAAAAAAAATATACTTAACCATATGATACTTTATACAGTGTAGACAGGGAATTAAGGGAAAGCATCCTATTTATTTTTCAAAGGGAAATAAAGTTAATTATTATCAAAACTCATAATAACTAACATATTTTCATTATTTTTTTAATTTTATGAGTTTTTTTTAGACAAAATTATAAGATATATAAAAAACTCACTTTTTTTTTATTAGTACATTTTTTATTTCGTTACAATTTTATTGTGGTTTATGTTAAGAGTTTAAAAAATTTTTAAAATTTAGAGTTTGATGCACATGTTAAAGTATTGAGCACTTTTACTCTCTGCCTTTTTCTATGGTGGTGTCTTATGATTCAAGAGCATTGCACTCGCAGATGTACGCACCGAAAAGTTTGATCAGCGCCAAATAGCGCCACTTCCACAATCTTTTAAACACATTTTCTTACTTAGTATTTTCTCTTCTACCCTGGGGGCCGAAGTGACTAAGAAGTATGGCGTCCGCCTCTAATTATAAAGGTATAGGGTTCGGTTCCCAGTCTAAGGAATATTTATGATGGAATTTTTTCAAAACCACTGGGTTCTAATCATGTCATAATCCCGATGATCCCCTGGGTAGTGTGATTGGATGCCTAGCCTTCTCAGATAAGGACGAACAAATAGTAGGTTCCGAGTGTAAGTTACACACGGTAAAAATTCCCTGGCAATTGGAAATCGTAAAGAGTAGGCCTTACGGCCCTTGCCCTAGCAGAATGTACAAAATTAGGAAAACCTATCCGATACAAAAATATTTATAGAATGTATGATTCCTAAATACACACATTTGGGATTCTCGCCTGTGCTTTGGAGTTCGTGCACTGTGCTGATATCCTCCTTGAGATCTAAGGCAGGAGATCGGGCAACTGATGGAGTTGTCCGTGTGCAGTGAACATGGTCCTTAAAACCAAACGACACAAACCTTTTCCACCTTAGGGTGTAGAGGTTAGCCAGAGAGAGCGCCATGTTATCATGTAAACTGCTTCCAGTCCAGTCCTCGGTCCTTCAGGGATTGTCTAATGTTGTCCTCCCAGCAAACTATGTGTCGTCCTGGAGATCTGGATCCCTGGCTATTGTCTTCCCATATGTGTCGTGGCAGCCGTTCTTCTCCAACACTTCAGACTTGACCAAACCACAGTAACTGGGACTGTTCCACCTGGCTTTGAACGACCAGTGCTATTGTAAATAAGCACAGACAAAAAATGTGACAAAGGAAGAGAAACAGCGGCTACAGAAAAACACATTCGTTATGAAGTTTTTGTTTTTGGATGTACGACAACATTATTTTGTGACTTTCGTAATTTACTGGTAGTCCTCCAAACACCAAGATATGTTTAACCCGTCAGCTACTAAATTCATTGCATCTAAGATACAGTGTTGTTCTGACTTAGATAAGTTGATTCTCGACTTACATGATTTGGAAAGTAGCCCATATTCATTACGATGACAGGGCTGCATACAAACAGATTATTTGTTTCTCTGGAACTGGAGGAATGGTCTACCTAGCTCTACAAACTCCACGCCACAAATCCACAGTTAATTTAATAAAAATACGTAAAATTTAATGGCATAGACTAATGTACAGGAATGATGAGATGTTAAGTCCTGTAGAGCTGGGGCTCCCAGCCTATGGTGTGTCTACCACATGGGGATACGAGAAGCACCTCACATGGTTACACATAATATTTAGTCAATAACTATAGGATGGGCCAAACGTCTGGAAATATAGGATGGGCCAAACGTCTGGAAATATAGGATGGGCCAAACGTCTGGAAATATAGGATGGGCCAAACGTCTGGAAATATAGGATGGACCAAACGTCTGGAAATATAGGATGGGCCAAACGTCTGGAAATATAGGATGGACCAAACGTCTGGAAATATAGGATGGGCCAAACGTCTGGAAATATAAGATGGGCCAAACGTCTGGAAATATAGGATGGGCCAAACGTCTGGAAATATAGGATGGGCCAAACGTCTGGAAATATAGGATGGACCAAACGTCTGGAAATATAGGATGGGCCAAACGTCTGGAAATATAGGATGGGCCAAACGTCTGGAAATATAGGATGGGCAAAACGTCTGGAAATATAGGATGGGCCAAACGTCTGGAAATATAGGATGGGCAAAACGTCTGGAAATATAGGATGGGCCAAACGTCTGGAAATATAGGCAATTTGCCTTATCGAAATTTATTCGTCTTTCCAATTTATGTAATAATTGTTGTCTGTGCCAATATGGATTCGACATTTGCAGCAGATTAACGCACCAAGATTGTTCTTATGTACACAAGACAGGGATCCTCACATAGACAAGAAGTAGCCGAATTCTCTATTAATCCAGACTTTTGGGACACACTGTAAATAATTCAATTAAAATATTCCAAAAGTAGTAGCGTTAGTGAGAAAAAAAGTTGTGGAATGGAGAGAGAACGACGAGTTCTTATTCTAATCCGAAGTAAGGAAAACAAACTGGAGTCTAAAAATGATAAGTGAAGACTCTTTCAGAAACTGTACCAAGAATAAAACTGTTGGTTGACAAGACAAAGAATCAAGGGGTATAACTAATTAGTTTAAATGTATTCTGATACATTTTTTTGTGTAAAATTATTATAATAAAAAACTTTGTTATGTACTAAATAATGTTTTCTTTATGACACTTTAATTAACCTGTGTGTGACGTTAATCCTATTTATTCGTTCCATTTGTTTCTGTCCACCATCACATAGTTAAATAAATTATTCACTAAATGACCTAGAATATAGTCAACATTATTGTATCATGGACACCCAACAGATAGATATTCCCACACTACTAATTTTCTTAATGAAAGTGTGTAACCAGTAAAGATAAAGGGCTGAACTTTTCAAACATACAAAACAAATTTATCACAGGCAGTAATTAAAATGTACTAGTTTTCATTTCACGCATCAGTTTAGAGCCAATAAAAAATGAAAAAAAAAACATATTTTAAACACAGGCTTTTAATGCACTAAAAAGCCACATTTAATTTTGTCAAGGAGTTTATAGCATGCAGTCAAAAAATGTAACTGTGACGTACGTATAGTATGAAAATTGAAGTCCATGAATTGATGGATGATAAAGGATTGTAGCCTCAAATAACATCGCAGCCCCTGGATGTATGTGTAACACAATAGTCAGCGTGGATTCCACGCGGGCTCATTAGCATGCACAAATAGCACGTGGAATTCTACAACGTGGGCTAATTAATATATAGACAGTTTATCATGCGTGCATCCAGGATATCGCTTTGTCTTAGGGGAGGTTAAACCACGCCTACTGCCAATCTATAGAGCGATTATAAGCAGTTATTTCCCTACCTTGTCTGTCCCCATGCCTAGTAGGGCGTTGCCAGAGTCCAACGAGGAAAGCGGTTAACGATCAAAGTATGTCCGTTGTACTTCTCTGCATTATCTGGGGGAAAGATAGTCTTCTGTCTGACTGAGATGTCAGTGCTTCTCCCCAGAGTTATTCGGTTCGTCAAGAATGACAACAGTTGTTATTTGTATATTTCTCGGATTCTGTCAAAGGTAAAAGAAACTTAATTATTATGCCTAGATTGCAGAACATTTTGTGGCAACCTGTGAGTAGAGCTCACAGTCCTTTGAGATGCAGAGTCCATTATTTGTGCTCGATGTAGCCAACTAAGACTATTTGTCTAACTGTAATACAGAAGCCCAGTGAAGATATATTATTATGAAAACCCGCATGTTGGCGGTATGTTTTGGCATGGATGATTATGTCTACTTATGAAGAATACACAGTTGTTTTTTTTTTTTTTTTTTTTTTCTTAACCAGCGGCACTTGGGCTTTCAGCCCTTCGGCCCAATGATATGTCATTGCGAGGCTGGGGAACCTGAGGACTTTCCTTCCAACCCGGTCAGGAGCTTCGCTCCTTCCCATCCACAGAGGGTTTATCACAGGAGCCGTTCAGGCTATTCAGTCAAATTTCCGGCCGTAAACATTTCTTCAAACGCCGACGCCCGGGTTTGAACCATGAACACCTGGTCGCCAGTACAACGCCGAAGCCATTACACCAGCGCGGCTCCCACACAGTTGTTTACATTATTATAGAGGCCCGACATTACGGCCGATATCTTTGAGCAGAAGGAGATGTATCCGGCGTGTTATGCCAGATGAATTACAGCACTGTTATTATTATGCAATTAGAAGCTCGCCTTTTGGTACGGCGGAGTTGGTTAAAGTACCTGACGCGCTGAGTCAGTTGTACGTGAGCTGCAGTATGAACTATATGTTAAAGGACAGACCATTGTCGATAACGTCCTGATAGATGAGTTATTAAAGCTTTATAATGCCAGATATTTTGCCAGTCATTTCCAGTTTATATGATGTCCTTGATCCTCGTCCATTTGACTGTAACTGTTGATGTCAATTTTTTTCGTAAATAAATGGTTGAAAAGTTCCAGCAGTTGCAACAATTACTGACTACTGCATGTGAGTGAGTGGGTGGATTGTTTACCTGTCAAAGAGCCTATACGCATTCGTGTTTTCTACACACCCACATCACTTATCAACCCACACAAACTTCGAGTACCACACATTCAAGAGATGTATGGTGTTTGAATGTCAACATGACACCCTGTTAGCGCCTCAACGCCTGGTGAGCTAATCATGCACAACAACGCTGTTTGGCCCAGGTCGTACTGACTACGCACGCACAGAAACCTACAGTAACGCCGCGCAGGAACATTGAGGTAGATCGTACAGCCTTCAACATTGTAGTGGCGCATCAACACATCCATACTATAACAGTACACATAGAACATCTCGTTAAATTTCTGGTGGTCATGAAATATGGACGTTACATAAAGCAATCACCAGCTCTTGCAGTACGGGTTCATGAATCATCATTCCATATACTGAGGTTGCCAGCCTCAAATGACTTTGAATTCCGACAGCAAGTCTCACACATTAAACTTCCCATGGTAATATAAACATATATATGTTAGTTCAGAACTTACGCCAATGCTGATTACAGATTTGTTTGCTCAGATGAATAAAGGAGACGAATCTTTCTCTAACACGTGTCGGGGATTCTGTAATTCTACAATAGAATCCCTTTCTGACTCCGTGTTTCTTCAGTTTCCTAGTCCGGTGTTCCTTATTAACATTTGAAAGAGATTTCCTGTGCTTTTCTAAGTCTTATCTGGTTCTCCAATAAAAGGTCCGGTAAACAAATAGGAATTGTGAATCTAGTTCTTCACTCTGGCTAAGGTCTGATGTTGTGTTGGCGAGCGTGCAATCACAGAGAAATAAAACTATGAAATTGGTCAACCTATATTCCTTCCAAGTTTGTTATGAATCTAATCAGAAAGGTGCAATCAAGTCAAATCATGCAGGATAGGCAATGATATTTCAAAATAGTCCCACGTGAAATAAGATGCGTGCCTGCAAAGGTCACGTATTACCATATATGGACATACAATGCCTAGCATACACTCTCACAAACACATTTGTAGACTCATATTGTCTAAAATGTAATAAATCAATGATTACTTTTTAACCAACGACTGGAAGCGATTATATCACATTTGTCTGCCCACCTGTATCACACAGACAGTAATCTCGTTATCTGTCGTATGAGTACGCAAACTCCGGGTCTTATCGGTAATTAAGCCGATAGCGCAGACCGATGTAAGTTTTAGTCTGCCGCGCCTATAACCACAAACCTGGGTAGCACTCCTTGTCGCTTGTAAAGATGGTCAGACCGATATTGTGATAAAATACTGTCGCTGACCGTCTAATAGCCTGGCGTAACTTAACACGTCTTCGCGAAGCGTGAATGCGACACAATAAGATAAGAATAATTCCTGTACCAAATACTGCCTTAGGGTAGTGGAGTGTTAGAGACTTCACTGTGCTATGTTCAGCATAGAGCAAAATAGTGAAAATACAAATGAAAAGGCACGATTTATGCCAAATAACAGCGATGAGTGAGAATAATGAAGAAACAGAAATGATACTGCCTGAGGGCTGAAGGTGTGAGAGATCACAAAAGAGCTAATTCAGACGTTTTTTCACAACGACATTGGTAGTGCAGTAACTTGGTGACAACACATATATAAGTGCTTCGGTGTGCTAACTCGTGAAAATGATACATGCAGTTGCCCATGTGAGAAGCATTCATCGCTCTCATCGACGCCGGCCACGCGAAGCGTTTGGACCTTGTGCTTCTCCCCGCTACCATAACCTGTCAGGATGGTGGCGTCTACTATGTAGTTCTTCAAAAATGTTATTTGAAACCTAGTGCCATTACACAGTTTGGACGCGCTAAGATTGCGGAGTAATATGAGTGATACACGCACTTGTAAACGTAGTTTGTGAGACGGTAACCTGAAGGATTTTAAAAAGTTTGTCTTGTTCATCAAAGATGGTATCAACGGATGTGTATGTACGGTGTGGCCGTGTATGTTTATACGGCAGTAGTAGTTATATTGATTTTATTTAGTCAGAGTTAATCTTTCATATGTTGTTGTGAATCAAGTGATAACTGGCCTTCCGCCAGAGATGGTAATACTTGACCATTTGTTATTTTTTCAACCCAGGAATGTTCTTCCCTTTGAGTTTGGTGATAAGCAATACAGTTTCAGCACAACAACTTATATCCGAAAGAAATTACTGTAAATTTCCACAAACAGCAAATGTAGAAAATTATATTAGAGTTTATTGATGTCATTAGACAAACACTGTAAATTTCACAAAATGATGGTTGTTTATCCAAAATGAACAATATATAATCCAACTGAATAATATACACACTTGTCTACTAAAAAAAACTTGTCTTGATATCCTCAAAGACGAAGTTCACCTAACGCTATCTGTAAAAATCCTCTAGTCTAAAATCATGGTATCCTTGGAATCATAAATCCTGAAATCTCTCCCTATCACCCACAACTCTTCTATTTATACTATTTCTTCTTTTTTCTTGCCTTTTTTCACACGACCCGTCCTTTTTTCACAAGACATAATAATTAACATTTGCACTCCTCTCCTCAGCTTTTCGACCTTTTTGCACACGACATTCTGTTATTTCGATTTTTTTCACATGTGTGATCTTTTCCAACTTAACAATAGGATTTAAAAAAAACCAGATAACACAAACATTCATTTCCCACTTTCGCGCTTATAAAACCCATTTATTATTATCTGGGTCTGACCTACGTTTGCCCTGTCAGAGCAGTAACTTCCAAATGAACTTTGAATGAATACTGCGTTTTGTGTAAAAACGTCTTATTTGCTTTTAAGGTCTGTCATTCTTACATGTAGCATCTTCTAGCACATATAAATGCTTAGCGTGGAAGTGGGATGGACAAAGCTAGCGTGAAAGGCCAAGCGGTCACTTACGTCCCTGGACACACAAATGTATCCCAGATGGATACATTTGCGTACTATCAACTACGTACCTCATGCTAGTGATTGTTATAATCGAATAACCTATTGGTAGAGTCTCTTAGAGAGAAAAAAAAAATAAAAAAATAAAAAATAATAATGTGTTCTTAAAACGAGGTATCCCGGTATATTTATAATGCGTAAAACGGGGGATACATAAAATCTGTTAATACACTTCGCCGTTGAACAGTATTGATGTATACGACTTCTTAACAATATCAATATGAACAACACTGTGCATTAGTAATCACCATAATGATAACATACTTAATGATAACATTAATATATATATATATATATATATATTTTTTATATATATATATATATATATATATATATATATATATATATATATATATATATATATATATATATATATATATATATATATATATATATATATATATATATATATGCATACGATTTTCATTGTTTGTGCAAACAACAGAAAATAAAAACAAAAACAAAAACATACTTTGGCAATATTTAACAGAAGTGATTAATATTCATTAAGTATTTAACAATCTTAAATGTAGTAGCTGCAACGAACATCAGACTAACAGCATAGAACTAATGGTCAAACATCAGACCGTGGGATGCAAAAAAAAATGTTATATATATATATATATATATTTACATATATATACATATATATATATATATATATATATATATATATATATATATAATATATATATATATATATATATATATATATATATATATATATATATATATATATATATATATATATATATATATATATATATATATATATGACATGGATATATACATACATGGCAATGTTAATCTATGAATTTATTTTTTTTAAATTATGAACTGGAGCTGTACGCTCTCGTAACTGTCAATATTCTTCTTATTCTTCCATCCTTAGCCACCAACCGGCAAAGCAGTATGTGGCCAGTACGCCTAGTGGCGTCTTAGGGCAACAACAAATTGATCAATCTATCGCTGTTTCCACCACGCCTAGTGGCGTCTTTGTGGAACAGAAACAGACCAAACAATCTATCGTTGTTTCCGTAATCAGATTGGTTGGCAAGCAGGTGATCAGCCCACTGTGCGAAGTTTTTACGGGATGGGGTAAACAGCCCCATGCCCAACCCTCCTTAGTCGATTTTTACGACATGCGTGGTAGGGTGCAGTGTTACTATTCTTTGCTCCCCTTTCGGGCCCCGGCAACACACGGGTGAACTGTCAATATAGAACGTTGTAAATATAATACAATCATATGATACAGGCGACCTCAATCCTGCCACTGCGGTCAGTGATTTACCAGGATGTATATGGGTCTTAAACACCAACAATCTGGACAAGTTTGGTGAACTGTCTATGTGTTCGTCGCACAATATAAATATAGCATTATTAATCTGGTTACATGGAGTTACAAAGTATTTATAAAAAAGTGTCTCTAATCTCAAACTTATGTAATGGTCGTTACTATGAGGGAGGACAACTATACCTATACAAATAGCTATCGGGTGTTGGAGTATGAACTATCTCAGTTACCATGAACCAAGTACCAAACTGTTTATAGGTTCGTCATCAAATATAAAATCTGCATACAAATGCAAGTTTATAATAATGGACAACAATTTGTCAAGAAAATATACTGTACCGTTTCGCTTACAACGTGACAAATGGTCAGAAAAATACAGGTACATCAATATGTGATGTTTATTTCTCAATACAAGGTATAATGGACAACGTGTGAACATATCCGTTAAAATGTTAGCGATTTCGCATGAAATCGCCATGGTTTGCATGTAACAATGTAGTATTTCGCCAATCCGCAAACATGTTGATTAGCATATAAGTTTTACCCAACTTGCAAAATGCACCAAGTCAAATTTTAGGTGAAAATTAATATGTCTCAGTTATTTAGTGGAGTGGGGTGTATATTGGGATAAATGACGGAGTAGGGTTTATCACCGTGGGAGGGGAACGAATGTCAGTCATGGGAATGTACTCGGGGGTCTTAGGGGCGTTAGCTGTGTCAGTGGGGGTAACAATGTCCTCATTATCTTTTACCGGTTTCCGCTCTGGACATCTCATCTTCTTGTACACATGGTATTTATACACTAAACCGCTTAAAATTTAAAACACCAATTATTCTAGGCAATGTCAAGATTCCTGACACTCTAGTGTGTCGGGTCATGACCTCTGGTGTGTCTCACTGAATTAAGGAATGCGAGAAGGGGTGAAGGGGTTTCCCAGACTACGAAGAAGTATTTATAGAATTTGATATACACATTATCATAGGTAAATTCCTGTTGAAATGTGCGGAATGCTCGGAACGGAGCGTCGATTAAGAAACGCTACGTCTGTGTTGGAGCATGTCGGAGAAGGTGACAGGAGATGGACAGGCGTGTCGATGTGTAGGGAAGAATACATTTGACATCTGATTCGTCATATATCTGTGAGAAAGGGTCGTAGTTCTAGTACAAATGGTATCTGTCGTAACAGCATCATTAAAAAAAATCGCCAAAATACATTCTCGATGCGATTGAACATTATACAACGGTCTTTCCATAACACAAAAGAAAAGCTGTGAGTTAACACATTAAAAAAACTCTGTGTCACAAAGGAAAAATATGTGTGTGCGTATAGTATGTTTGCTTTTGTCACTAAATTCATCAAGAAGGGATAAAAAAAGCAACAAAAAAAAAAATAAAAACTGTTGCAAAGCATAAGTCCTGTTATAAAGATTTTCAAAGGCAAAAGTGGTGTAATTTGTACAGTGGGTACTCTTCTAATCATAAAGATTTCGTACCTAACACTTGCAAAAAAAAAAAAAAATTGTATAACTAGAGAACTGAGACAATTTAAAGTTCTGTTTAACCTGGATAACATAGTGTTGTAGATCTGCTAATGTTTGCGAAAGTTCTTTAATTTCTTGACATAGCGGTGTAAAAAGATGTAATGATAATGACAGTCCATGTTGGCGAAGAATGTGAAATAATTATATAACATTAAAACACAGTGGCGTCACGCCATAATAACTTGTTAGTATATGTGGGTGTTGCAGATGTCATAACTATCACTATCATCAGTATCATCAGCAGGGTCTTGACTGAGGCTGACATCTTTCTGAAAAAGTAAAATTTCCTACCAAAAAAATGGACACTAGTGACTTAAGTTGATGGGGAACGAGGGAGAGTACTATGGTAGAGAGAGTACTGGTTGGGTATTATAGCTGGGTGAGTACCTTTTTGTTATTAGAGAAGATTGATTCTCCAATAAACCAATAATCGTTGAACTGGACGTTTACGAATTTGACATGAGGAACTTGGCGATGTCCCTCAAGGTAGCTTTTGTCAATCGTTGATCACAAGAGGATGGCGTATTTCGAACTGTAGAGTGGGTGTGGCTGCAGTTGTCGAGGGTAAGGATGAAATAGTGTTGAAATGGAGCACCTCATGCTGCGTGTTGTGGGGCTGTCTGCGTTTTCCATGCAATTTCATACGTACTTGGTCTTGAGGTAACCGGACAAATTTTGTTAACGGTCGGGAGTCATCTGTTTGTTCCATAATGTGGGCGCTTCGTTGCTGTGTAAAATTCAGTGTTGTCTGGACTGATCACACTGTCGTGGTCACTCTCGGGATCTGCTGTATCTAGGTCAGATTTGTGTCGGAATGGAGGTGATGGAAGAATAATATCTTCCGCAAGTGTGCATGTAGCGCTGTCTGCGTTTTCATCATTAGGAGGTGCTGTGTGTCGAGTATCATTATCTTGTTCAGAGGTGTGCCGTTCTGCTCGGGAAACAGCGTTGTCTGTGTGTTCGTCGCAATTTCTATTCTTGCTCTCTGATTCTCTGCGGCAATATGTATTTATGTTCTCAGATTCTCTGTGTGAGGTTTTTGACGTATCTGTGGAATGATAGTGGTTCAATGTGGCTTTATGTATGGGTCTGCCATTAGATAAAACTGGTGGTGCTATCGGGCGATGAGTAGCTTTCTTAATTTGTGCTGCATGAGCTTTGGTGACTATGTTCTTCTCGTCATCTTGTTCAAACGTATTTATCACCAACTTGTGAATTTCTTTTCGTCTTGCAGACAAACAAACAGCAAACCTGTCCTCCAGTAATTTCTGCACCTTTCGTGTTGTGAGTGTGTTGAGGTCACCTTCTTTCTGGATTGCTTTTATCTCTTTCTTCAACTCTTGTACGCTTGGTTCTGTAACTGGGATTTCATATGAATTTGTCTGCCTGGCCAACTGTTTTAATGCTAATCGAGTGTGTGCGTCAGATGTGTTGAAGTGTACTGTTTCTGGTGTACCAGTATCTGTTATGGCGGTGTTAAAGTCAACATCTGTTTGTGTTGTAACACTGATCAGCGTTGTTTTCTTCACTTGTAGTTCTGGGTCATTGACCTGACTTGACCTGTCAACGTTTGTTTGTGTCGCAACACAAATCATTTTTGTTTTCTTCACTTTTAGTTCGTTTATTTCTTTAGGTTGACTATTAATCATGGGGGCCCATCGCGTGTCATTTGACTTTACAGAGCCGACCTGGTAATGTATGTTAGGTGTTTTTCTCCATTGTTGTATTGGTCTGAATTGTACCCTCATTCCACCTTCTGTCGTTATTAAGCAAGTTTCTTGGTCACGGTTGTAACATTTTGTACGTCGCATATCTTTCGTTGTTTGATTCCGTTTATAAGGTTTCTGACTGCAATGCGACAAGCTCTTTTATTAAGAGTGTTCCAGTGGCTGTCGACAGTGCCTATGCGACCCATGATGTTGCTGTTGTCTCGATACTTGATCTGGGATCTTCTATTATAGTTATGTAGTGTGCTCTCTCTGATTAACTCCGGCAATATGTATTGTTGCTCGTATATCTGTGTCTGTTCATTAGCCATCTCCGAAATGTGTTAGAATCGCCCGGGAAGGGGGATATAACCGAGCGAATTTGGTTATATTTATTATAGTGATCTACATTGGATAGCGTGTCTGTTATCCGTTGCAATGCATTCATTGTGGGTTCGGCCTGTACAGTTAAGGGTATGTTAGCAGGATGGACGTTTGCCTGTTGCATTTCCTGTTGCTGTTGTAGCTGCTGTGCATATAACGCTTGTTGTTGTTGCTGTTGTTGCTGTAGTGTATACAACGCCCGTTGTTGCTGCTGTTGTTCTTGACTTTGATCCATTAGTGATTATGCCTGTCTGCTTTTACCAAGAAAAAAGGGCAGGTCACGGCGCCAATTAGTGTAATATGTGGCCGTGTATGCTTATACGACACTTGTAGTTATATTGATTTTATTTAGTCAGAGTTAATCCTTCATATGTTGTGGTGGTTCAAGTGCAAACTGACCTTCTGCCAGAGATGGTGATACTTGACCTTTTGTTATTTTTTTCCAACCCAGGAATATTCTTCCCTTTGAGTTTGGTGATAAGCAAAACAGTTTCAGCATAACAACGTATATCCAAAAGAAATTACTGTAAAGTTCCACAAACAGCGATGTAGAAAAATTCAATTAGAGTTTATTGATGTCATTAGACAAACACTGTAAATTTCACAAAATGAGGGTTATTTTTCCAAAATAAAAAAATGTATAATCCAACTGAATAATATATGTACATCCAAATAGAATATACTGATTTGTCTACTAAAAAAAAAAAAACTTGTCTTGGTATCCTCAAAGACGAAGTTTACCTAACGCTATCTGTAAAAATCCTCTAGTCTAAAGTTATGGTTTCATTAGAATCATAAATCCTGAAAATCTCTGCCTATCGCCCACAACTCTTCTATTTATACTATTTCTTCTTTTTTCAGGCCTTTTTTCACACGGTACAATAATTAACATTTGCACTCCTCTCCTCAGCTTTTCGACCTTTTTACACACGACATTCTGTTATTTTGACTTTTTTTCACATGTGTGATCTTTTCCAACTTAATAGGATTTAAAAAAAACCAGATCACACAAACATTCATTTCCCACTTTCGCGGTTATAAAACTCATTCAATATTATCTGGGACTGACCTACGTTTGCCCTGAACTTTGAATTAATACTGCGTTTTGTGTAAAAACGTCTTATTTGCTTTTAAGGTCTGGCATTCTTACATGTAGCATCTTCTAGCACATATAAATGCTTAGCGTGGAAGTAGGAGGGACAAAGCTAGCGTGAAAGGCCAAGCGGTCACAGTGTGGCAGTGTATGTAATACCGTAAATTTTTAATTTATTTACTTGGAGCAACTGAAAAGGAAAGTTTGATCTGTTTCTCCATTTACCTATTCCCACTAACTTTGATTTCTGAATGTTTAATTTTGCTTCGCTGGCCTGTCCAAACTCATTATAGGTATTTTAAATATTTTGAATGGATTAAATTTTGGTTGGGAAAAATACCATGTCGTCAGCGTAGGCGGATAATTTTCTTTGACATTGTCCTGGAATGAAAACCCGCGTGATGTTTGTGTCTTGTCTAATTTTCTCTAACACGGGTTCTATTGAAAGTACATACAAGGGTGTTAGTGAGCACCCTTGTCTAACACATCTAGTTAAAATAAATGTTTATATACTTGTGTGATTTATTAAAAGTCTACGTTCTGGTTTTTTGTATATAATTTATTTCCACTTTCTAAAGTATGCCCCTACATTACAGGCTAAAAGATCTTTGTGTAAAAAAAATTAATACTCTATCAAAAACATTTGTTGGGTCTAACTATAAAATAGCGGCCTCGTACTGCTTGTCTGATGCGTAATTAATCAGGTCTAAAAAAGTGTGTATGTTTACTAATATGTCTCTGAGGCACGCTGTTCTGTTGGTCGTCATGAGTCAGGATATGCATGAATGGTTTTAGTTTACTAGTGGGAGGTTTAGTTAGAAATTTATAGTCAGTGTTTAGATGCGATACGGGTCTGTAATTTTTTAGTAGTGTCCTGTCTGTTTTATCTTTTGGTAAGATTACTATGTATGACTGATTTAAACTTTCAGGAAGTTCGCCCTTCTAAAATGCTTCTTCAAAATCTGTCAGTAATAGTGGTCCCAGAACGGAAAAAATAGAATGTAAAGAATTCTGATATAAGGCCGTGTGGACCGGGGGTGTTATCTCCGTGTAATGTGTTTACTGCCTCTCGCAAATTGTCCAGCGTTAGAGCTTGGTCTAAATTGTGACTGTCTTGTTCTGTCAGAGGCTTTGTGTGGTGTAGAAAAATGTTTTGTGCGTCTGTTCTAGTTTCTTCTTTGGTGTATAGCTGTTTATAAAACTCCAAGATGGTCTGACATATGTTTGTATTGTTCGTTTGCAATTGTCCATTTGTATCTAGTATTTGGCGAATCTGTTTATTTTGTTGAATGTTCTGTTCTATTGCCAGGTACTGTTTGTTTGGAGTCTCTTGTGTTGTGTATAACTTCGTTCTCAGCATTGCACCTTTAAATGTGTGTTGTTTATGATGTTCTAACTGGTCTTGCTACGTCTGGATAACCGGGTTAGTTTTGTCTATTTGTTGTGTTAATTTGATTGTTTGTTCTAGTATCTTTTCTTGTGTTTTTGATGTCCTGTTTATGTAAGTGGCCAGGGCCTGTGTGCTATTTTCTATGGTGTTTTTTAATAAGTCGCAAAATCCTGCAATGTTGTGTTCAGCGATCTGCTCTGTGTATCCTAATATGAGCTGCGTTATTTCTTTCGTCAAGAAATCATGTTTAAGTAAACTGTTATTAAACTTCCAATGTGGGAATCTTTTAGATGTTGTAATGGGCGTCCCTATACCTAACACTGCGAAAACCGCTTTATGGTCTGTGAAGCCAAGTGTGCTGTTAATATGTTGTGCTTCCTGTACCCTGTAAATGTCTGATCTATATATCCTATCTATCCTACATGCTCGTCGTAAACCCGGGTGTATTTTATCTATGTAAGTGTACGATCTATTATTTGGTTCAACACTTCTAAAGGCATCGTTCAGACCATGCCCTTCTAAAATAGTTTGTAATATCTTTAACTGAGAAAGTATGATCATTAGTTATATGTTTGTTCTGTGTTTGTAAGGTTCGACCGGCAAGATCTAGATCAGACAAGACACAGTTAAAATCCCCTCCTAAAATTTAGTTCTCTTCTTTATAGTGTAGTGACAAAACATTGTCAGAGAGTTCTCGATAAAAAGCTGGCTGGTTTGTTCTTTGACTTGGAGAGTATATAATGACTAATGTGTATGTGTCTTGTTCACTTTGTTTATTGTGTATTTGGTCAGAAAGTAATCTGTCATTGGTGTCCATGTTATGGTGTATTATTTCCCAGTCTTCTGATGTTTGTAAGATCGCAACACCTATGTGTGATGTCCCTATACTAAACACCCGTGTCTTAAACCTTATTATGTTATGATTTGTTTGGCCCGGAAATATGAAACAACTCTAGTTTCTTGCAAAAAAACAAAATCAGGTTGGTATTTTTTAATTAGCGTTACCAGAGAGTTTAGTTTATTTGTTAATCCGTTTATATTTAATGACAATGCGGTTAAACTAAAGGGTATAGAGTGGGGCTCCAAAAAAGTGTGCGCCATTTAAACCAAAACATTCCCTACTTGAATTCCAGTCATACGCCTATTTACATACCTATACCTACGTATCTAACTATAAATCTATTCATATATGTATCTACATACAAGGAGTGTGTCCTTAAATGAAATTTAGATCCCACATAAATATAAACAGAGTATGCAGTTCTCTTACCATTACACAGAGAAGATGCAATCAGTTCTGGGAAGGAGGAAAGGTACTTAAGCAT
This sequence comes from Oreohelix idahoensis, assembly GCA_024509875.1. NCBI lineage: Eukaryota > Metazoa > Mollusca > Gastropoda > Stylommatophora > Oreohelicidae > Oreohelix > Oreohelix idahoensis. The sequence continues at coordinate 33,492 of JAMPIV010012315.1, read as the reverse complement.
CTGTGTGGGTGGAGAAGAAGGTTGATTGGAATATGAAATGTTGTCGCATGAGAAAGGAAATGCACAAGACTTGGGAAAAGGATTAAAGACTGTAAGTGACAAAAAAGCATATTGGATGAAAGTGTGTGGTTGTGTAATTTGAAAAGTGTGTGGTTGTGTAATTTGAAAAGTGTGTGGTTGTGTAATTTGAAAAGGGTGTGGTTGTGTAATTTGAACAGTGTGTGGTTGTGTAATTTGAAAAGTCGTGGTTGTGTAATTTGAAAAGTGTGTGGTTGTGTAATTTGAAAAGTGTGTGGTTGTGTAATTTGAACAGTGTGTGGTTGTGAAATTTGAAAAGGGTGTGGTTGTGTAATTTGAAAAGTGTATGGTTGTGTAATTTGAAAAAAGTGTGGTTGTGTAATTTGAAAAGTGTGTGGTTGTGTAATTTGAAAAGTGTGTGGTTGTGTAATTTGAAAAGTGTTTGGTTGTGTAATTTGAAAAGTGTGGGGTTGTGTAATTTGAAAAGTGTGTGGTTGTGTAATTATAAAAGTGTGTGGTTGTGTAATTTGAAAAGGGCGTGGTTGTGTAATTTGAAAAGTGTATGGTTGTGTAATTTGAAAAGTGTGTGGTTGTGTAATTTGAAAAGTGTGTGGTTGTGTAATTTGAAAAGTGTGTGGTTGTGTAATTTGAAAAGGGTGTGAACAGCAAAGAGCAGCAAGGTGATAAGGATCCAGAGGCTGCAAAAGGAAAGTATGTCTTGAAGAAGTAGAGAGTTATACAATTGTATATACATACTTGTGTATATCCATTTGTACATGCATATATATGTATCCACCTTATATCTTGTACCTCGATATGTACGCTAGTTAATGTCTATATAAATTCATGTGGTTACAAGGTTCTTAATGTCTTTAAACATCCACGAGTTTCCCCTCTGTACCTCTGGGTCGTCTGTGTAATGCGCGACGCGCTTGGGAAAGAGTTCTTTTGCGTTTTTAGAAAGTTGGATCCTGTCTCTGTGTTGCTCTCCAGGTCTATTGATAGCACTGGGTCATAGTAGTCCCCTGCAGTCATCACCGCACAGGAAGAGGGCCCACCTCCCTGGACTGGTGTATCTGTATCGCAACCACTTGTGCTGTTGTTTTGTTGGTTGTTGATATCGGTGGTGGTATTGGTATCACCCAGAGTGGACTGAGGGGATGTCTGTGTCATTCTTCTGACTTTAATCTGTTTAGGTTTCTTTTTGTTTTGTTTTCTCTTGTTTACGTTGACTGTAACGTTGTCATTGTTTATGTCTTCTGAGTAGAATTCGGGTAGAATCATGTTGCTTGTGTTTTGTGGCAAGTCATTGGCTATCTGGGGAGTGTTTTGTGTCGATGGTGCAGCTGATGTTGGTGGTGCTGATTTTGCAGGTTGTTCCTTGTCGGGAATTGAACTTGGAGTTTCCGTCCGTGGTTTTTTATTTGGGCATTGGTTAACCCATTGGCTAGACAGACCACATATCGCGCATGGCGTGCGCCTGCCAGTCATTGTAACGAAGATTTTTAAGATTCTTTCATGTCCCTGCGACTTTAACCTTGCGCTAATATAACCAACTAGGTTGAACGAAACGCGCCTCGCCAAAACGAGGCAAAACTTAGTTTTAAAAAAAAAAAAGACTGTAATCTAATGTTGAAATATTGTGAGGGATGTTTCTAGTCGGGTTACACATGAACGCCCGCTTGTTCGTGGCATTCCATAACTGAAGTCCTTCGGCTTCTTTGTCGCTCGTGATGGAGGTGACGATGGACAGTACCGCTTCCTTTTTTATTGTTGGGGTTAGCCAGTGTAGAACCCCCTTGATTTTTCCTTTTCCTAGTGCTCAATGATTATTGACATTTGGGGTTAACCCATTCAAATTTTTTTTCTCATGCACGTTTTGATAATGTGTTATATGCGCCAATGTCGTCAGGGTCGCATACCATTTCTGCGGGGTTGGCGAATCTGTACAGGGCTGCAATGTTGTTTGAACCTACCCCTGCCGGTCCAGCCAAAATGCTAGCAATCAGCGAGTAAGATGCTCTCGAGGCTTGTGGCCCAAATGTTGTTAAAACTAGGGTATCGGGTCTATGTAACGACCCGCCTTCCAGGGCGTCTTCCATGTTAAGAATAATATGTTGAACTTACATTTTGGATTTTGAAAAAGTAAAAATATCCATCTAGAAAAAACACACACAACATACAAGACGAGAACTAACCGCTCTCTCAGTTATTGGTTATTGTTAGTCGTTCAAACTATTAACTATTTAGATCCAGTAATGATGTCAAAGTAACAGCTAAATTGAAACAAATGTCAAAAACCTCATTCAAAATAGTATCGATAAAAAATTGTCCGCAAACGACCGAGCTAGCTTTTTTATCGTTAATATCATTGAAAGTGGCAGAGCGTATATGTGTCACCTTTTTTTTTTTTTTTTTTTTAAATTTCCTCGCATGAGGTTGCATATTTTCCTCGCATGAGGTTGCATTGGCCCCCGCCCAAAACCGGCTCTGGTCAAAACCATTTGTCCCAACACAAGAAGACCCAATGACACCATGTATCATTGTAGTGGTCTTCCGTGTTTTCACACAAAGGACCTCATGACATAAATGTCACTACTGGTCCCTGTGTGTAGACACATGATCCTAGCCAAAAGCCTTTTTTTTTTCCTCGCATGAGGTCGCATATTTTTTTCCTCGCATGAGGTCGCTTTTTTTTGCCTCGCATGAGGTTGCATGGCACACGCTCAACCCGGCCCTGGTCAAGACCCATGTACCAACACAAGAAGACCCAATGACATCATGTGTCACTGTAGTGATCTTCTGTGTTCTCACACAAAGGACCTAATGACACATGAATGTCACTGTACCGGTCCCTGTGTGTAGACACATGATCCTAGCCAAAAGCCGGATATTAGTTTTTTTTTTTCCTCGCATGAGGTTGCATATTTTTTCCTCGCATGAGGTTGCATTTGCCCCACCCATACCCGGCCCTGGTCAAGACCACATGTCCCAACACAAGAAGATCCAATGACAACATGTGTCATTGTAGTGATCCTCTGTGTTCTCACACTAGGTACCTCATGACATGAATGTCACTACTGTTTCCCGTGTGTAGACACGTGATCCTAGCCAAAGGCCGGATATTAGGCCGTTGGGTTTGCTAGGAGCATTATAAATGCTCAAGCAGGAATTATAAGCGGTGATTTGGTTTTGGTTAAGGGGGAAAGTATAAAAAAATGGTTTAAGAAATAAGAATGGATTTGAATAAAGACTATTTGTCTTGCTAAAAGGGAGATAAAATGAGTGAAATAATACTTTGATCAAAGGGAGGAGACTCTGAATATTAAGGTCAGTGGAGGAAAGTGCTTAATTACACTTAAGTAGATTTGGTGAGTTGGTAATTATGGTTTAGAAAATGTACATATAAGAATTGTATAGCAAGCTTTAGAGAAGACAATATAAGGTTAAGTCAAATTATGCAAAGGGAGACAACGGTTAATTACCTCCCTTATATGATTAAGTGAGTAGTGAGAGATAAAAATATGCACGTGAAAAGTCTGAGTGAAGTTTACCAGGACAACGGATGACACTTCACTGAGTTGTTTACACAGCGTATAAGCGTGAACATATTCAAGCTGAGTAGAGAATAGGAGGGATCAATCAATTTACAGTAAACAAGGACAGATCAGCTGATAATGATTTTATAGGAGAACACACTTGGACACGCTGGTGAGCGGTCGCATTTTTTGTTAAGGACATAGAGTGGCAGGAATGTGTTTTCTGCCAGGCTCAAGTTCAATTTCTGTGGGAAACAGAATGAATACTTCTGAAGAATTCTATAGACCTAGTTAGAGTAGTAGAATCTATTCACATATGAAAGACAAAGCTGTGTTTAAATTATAGGCTTAGTGATAAGGGGTGATAGTAAGAAATATGAGTGTTGTGAGGATTCTGTGAAACCAAAGTAAGTAGGTCCTTTGACTCATAACTTTTATTAGACATTGAATAGAATGATTTCAAAAGCTGAAATAAAATATTACAAGGTTAACGACGCTTACAACTAAGTGAGCACAGGATAATGAGAAATGAAGCTGAAGCTACAAAACTGACTATGAGGTGGATAAAATGAGACTAAGTAAGCATCTGAGAAGATTTACAGAAGAACATGGATTTAATAGCCGTGATGGGCTATTGTGTAATGAACTTTGCAATATTGACTGTTACAAGTAAGATGAGTAAGAAATTGAAGGGTGATTATATTTACAGGATGAAACATGCGCTCTCTAGCAGGTATAAGTATGAGGATACTGCAACAGGTGTACCCAATGTGCTAATTGGCATATATGAATTTTAAGATGATGGTATTTTGATTAATATGAGTCAAATCTGACAGGATTAGTAGAGGAGAGAAACCAACTCAGGAAAGAGTTGATGAAAGGCTTGGGAGAAGCCAGAATAAATAGAATAGCCTTAAGGGAAGAAAATAGGTATAAACCATATCTGATAATGTTCTCAGGTAGAGAGCTATATATATATGCAAGGTACATGAATTTGCCCAGGAGGAATGGGAAGTACAAGAGACAGTTAGGAAATGTTTGTACCTGGAATTTTTACCACATGCCTCTGTTATGTTGAACTTCTGAGATGTAAATAAAATGTTTGTTTTGATGGAAAATTTCTCAAGTTGGGTTAAGTCTCTAAAAAGTTGTTGAGTGCTAGAGTAAACAAGATACTGGATATAAAGAAAATCACCACTATACGAAGTTGTCACTAAGTAACATCACAAGGAGGGATGGAACGAGTTTAGGTTGGAAGCTTGAGATATATATCATCCAGGAATAGTCAGCTCTGGCGGTGATGGCCAGTATTAAGATATACTCTTACTTGGAAGATTGTCAATAGACTAAATTGACAGAATAGAAAATTCGACGACTAGGTCTGCCCAAGTCACCTAGTTCGTTGATTAACAATTAGGGCCAATAAGAAGAGATAGCACACTGTCACACATCTCTAATTGGCACCGTGACACATATCTAATTGGTGCCTTCTTGGACCAGTCTTTAAAACACCCAGTCCAGCGGTGAAACACATCTCTAATTGGTGTCGTGACCAGTCCCATGACATATACAGGGACCACCGTGACATCATCTCTAATTGATGCCGTAACCAGCTCACGGCACTGTCACACACATTTTTTTTACTTTAACTTGTGCATCAAACTCCATATGATTTAAAGTTTTATTTTATTATAAACATAGGAAAGAAAAGAACTTTTTAACAATTTAACAACCGAACTGCTAAAAAAAAGAGAATATTTTATGCCTTATTGTTAAGTTATATTTCGCGGGGGAGTTAAATGTTTGAGATTCTCACACGTGAGTCTAGTATAGAAGCACTTTTGAGTGTATCAAAGTTAATTGCATGTTTGATTACACTGACAAACAACATTTTTCTTTCTTATATAAGAATAAGTTTTCTTAGGTCAGTTTCTTGCGCTGATTTCAAATTTGAAATCCGTTTATCTCTATCACGTCGGGTTCTTAAGATATTTGTGAATAAATATATTTTTGGGAAACCGTTATTTGCTCCGTTTCATTTTTACTATATAACTTTTTTAAAATTAATAAAATGCAAAATAATTATACTTTTTATACTGCTAAAAGATGCATGACATATGTTACGTTATATTTCAAATAGTTACTGTATTTTGAAATAATTCTGAGTGAAATATGGCTTCTAGAAGTTGTAGAAATTCGGCTGATCTGTTCTGTTACGTGTGCGGATATTTTACCGATCGTGTCCACCAGAAAAACTTTACACCATTGCTAAAGAAACCATATGAACTTTATTTCGATTCGAAAGTTGATGATGCAAATAAATCTTGGAAGCCAAATGCAGTTTGTTCGACTTGTGCAAATACATTGGCAGGTTAGTTACGAAAATCGCCGAAAGCATAAGTCGATGCCTTTTGGAGTGCCAGTAATATGGCGTGAACCGACAAATCACGCTACTGATTGTTACTTCTGCTTGAAAAATATCTATGGTTTCACTTTTAAAACTAGAAAGTCTGTGGTTTATCCAAATATTGAATCGGTTTCGAAACCAGTGCCTCATGATCCAATCACGTGTCCGATCCCAGTTCTACCAGAACAATATCCGTTGGACGTGAATGAACCATCAGAAAGTGATAGTTTACCTGCTTTAGAAACTAATTCTGACTCGGATTATATACCGGTGAATGATGGTGTTCACTTAATTAACCATTCAGAACTTTCAGATCTAATACGTGATCTCGCTCTCACCAAAGGACATGCGGAATTACTCGGTTCGCGACTCAAAGAATGGAATCTTTTAGCGCCCAATACTCCGATATCTAAATTTCGTCATAGACACAGAGAACTTGTTCAATACTTTGAGATGGATGATGACATTTGCTATTGCAAAGATGTAAAAGGTCTAATGGTGCACCTCGGTCATGAGCACATAGTCAACGAATGGCGACTTTTCATCGACTCTTCCAAGACTAGTCTAAAAGCCGTGTTATTGCATAATGAAAATTTATTTTCATCAATTCCAGTCACCTACTCTGTTCATATGAAAGAAACTTATGACAATATGGCTATACTTTTGGCAAAAATAAAGTACAATGACTACCAATGGCGGATTTATGGAGACTTAAAGGTCATTGCAATTCTCACGGGCATGCAGACTGGGTATATTAAATTTTGTTGCTTCCTATGTGAATGGGACAGCCGCAACAGACAGGAACATTATGCAAGAAAGGTGTGGCCTATCAGGGATCGTATGCAGCTCAGGCATAAAAATGTAATACACGAGCCATTAGTTAACAAAGACAGCATCATTTTACCACCGTTACATATAAAGTTGGGGCTCATGAAGAATTTCGTAAAAGCGTTAGATAAAACGAGCAAAGCTTTCACTTATCTTCGAGAAAAGTTTCCGCAAATTAGCGATGCAAAGATAAAGGAAGGTATCTTTGTAGGACCTCAGATTAGGAAAGTTATTGCAGACAAACAATTCGAGAACTTGTTACATGGTAGTGAACTTCGCGCATGGATGACTGTTACGGTATATGTTATTAACGCCGTCTGCTAAAGGTTAGCAGACGTGCAATTGTAAAGGTTAAGACATTTAATATATGGCGATAGATGTTTCAAGTATTGAACGCTCCATGCACGATCGATTATGACGTGTCTAGCGTTGTTTGGGTCACAGTTGGTAACTAGGAGACGCTACCCTTTGTTACTTTGACCGTCAAGCTGAACAGCTGCGTTTTTTTCTAGCCTTCCAAATTAATGGCATGATATAGCCATTTATATGTGTATTTATGCAGGACCAGGGTCAGTCCTAGAACTCTACGAGAGAGGAAACTTATGGAGGTTAGTGATTAACTAAATCCTTGGAAGGAGAAAGATAATCGTCTACTTTATACGAAGTAATTAGACTCACAGTCTCACTGTCGGCAGGTAGCCATTCTATCTGCGCGTGCATATAGCTGTGATGTTCTGACGACAATTACTGCATTGTATCCTTAACGGACATTGACACGTAAAACAGCAGTCTACGCTATTGATTGATTGATGCATGTACCTCATGTGTGAATTGAACTGTTTATGTATGTGTGTAATCCATATTAAATTGTGAAGGACTCGAACCGGAGGCATTATTCGTTGAATCACGTTACACCATTCAACCTTATGAATTACGTATTTTATGTCGAGTTGCTGAGTTAATAAGATGAACAGTTGTTTACATCTTGATGCCAAGTTCAGGCATTACGACAAACCGAAGGTGAGGTTCACCCCATTCGCGTAAGAACATTAGCACGATCAGAATTCAGGCAACACAACCAGTAACCACACACGAAAGTCCTTCAACAAAAGTGGCGGCCGATTGCGGGGATAGACAGAAGAGAAAAATTTTTTCTGTGTTACACACGCCTCCACGATATTTACGTTTGAATGAAAATCACATGACCATTACGAAGCTGACGTGACGCACGTGATCATGAATAGCAACATGACGTCACTGTTGCATTGTTGCCGTGAAGAAGACATCTTTTCAACGCCTTTCTAGTTCGCTTCAAATTTATCAAGATACACAAGATGGACTACCGTTGCCTGCCCATCAGGAGCAAACAGTCAAAGGCACAGGCCTAGCCGTCGACGACAACGAGCATCAAGTGAAGCAGCAAATAAAGATAAGTTTAGCTCAATAACTATTGTCGTTAACGTGACAGTGCTAACTGAGTCCATGCCTTCTGCCTACATAGGCATGTTTTTACCTATGTTTAATGTACTTTTTGTTGTTTTAAGGTGTTGTTAACTAGTGGGCGGTAGGGAGGATGAACCGAAATTAGATTCTGTGGCTCTCACGATGCCTGAATTGATTTCGGTCGTTTCTTAGGGCAGTTAAACGATCGCACTTTTTGGGAGCTCCATCGAAGATTCTGCCGAATGGACTGCCTGTCCAAATCTGCTGTCGTTTGACGGGTTGTATTAGCTGTACCGTTCCGTAGATAACTGGTGTATTTTATTTGTACTAAGTTCACATTTTTATTCAGTTTTGTATCATGTTCGTTAACTATTTCGTCCAGTCTACTCTTACTATCATTTATTCTATGATTGTTAAATGTTCGTCCGTTACGAGTCCTGTGATGTCATCATTTTTTGCAGTCATTTTTTTTTTTGTGTACTTTGCATATTCAGTTGACCTCGGGTCAATCTTTGACCCTTCGTTTTCCGTGTGACAATTCCGCTTGTTTTATTTAGTTCATAAATTCATTTTTAATTGTGAAAATGTCTTGTTTGCGTCTTGACATTGTTTGTACCCTTTAGTTGCATCATTGTTTTGTTTGTACTCATGATATATATTAAATACTACATTAATAATATGACATTATATTCAATAATACACTTGTAATTTAATTTAATTAATTTTTTCTGACATTTAAGGTTAATATGGGACATTGCATAATTATGCAGTGATAGTCCAAGAAATTAGCACTACAATTTATAAGAGATGCCTAGGGCATAATAATAATAATAATATAATATATATATTGACCAAATAAAATAATCTTATAGTCTACCTTTGAGGTGACAGACCCATTGTATATTATTTAATATACTTTCCTGGTACTAAGAGAGTGACTTAGTACATTGAACAATATAATTACTAGGAATCATACCCAACATTATTGGATATTAAGATTAATTGTGTGATGTAATTACATTATAGTTAACAGATATCATAACTATTTATGATATAGTTAGTACTTAGATACAATATTGTTACAAAATTGAACTTAGACATAAGAGTTCAGTACTATTGTGATTATTTATATTGAATATTCCTAAGTTGAGTAAGTATAATAATTACTCTGAAGCTACTATTGACTATTTTAATCAGTAATTATCAATAATTACTTACCAGATAAAAGTCAAAATGCTTACCATAGACCATTTCGTTAAAATTGGTAAAGAATATGGGTATAAATCTCAAGAACTTCGTCAGTTTGCTGAGGCAGAACTGGAAAAACATAAAGCAGAAATGGAGGAACAAAAGGCTGCATTAAAGAAAGAGGAAGCAGAACGTGAGATGAAGCAAATTGCCAAGGAAAATAGATTAAGAGAAATTGCTCAACAGGAAGAAGAGAATAAATTGAAACGAGAGGAAATTATTTTACAACAAGAAATGGAATTGGCGCGTATTAAATTGGAGACAGCAAGATTACAAGCACAAAGTGCTGATGCAAACCAGAACAATAACGCACAAAATGGATCGTCATCCAGCCAAACTAAACATTTCTACAACTTTAAATTACCCACTTTCAACTTAAACGTGGACGACCTTTCATCGTTCCTGTCACGTTTTGAACAGACTTGCAAAACAAATCATTTGCCCGAAGAGTCATGGGTACTCAAGTTAAATGAATTCTTGGTTGGAGAACCATTGACGGCTTCTCAAAATGCTGACCCATCAATAGCAAATAACTATGGTGCTATTAAGTCCTTGCTTTTACGAAGGTTTCACCTGGACGAGGAACACTGTAGGTTGAAATTTAAGGGAATTTTACCTGAATCTCCAAACGATTTTGCAGGATTCATTGCGAACATACGCAATACATTTAATAGATGGGTTGAACTGGCAGAAGTCAACAAATCGTACGACAAATTAGTTGATTTGCTACTACGGGATAAGGTATTATCTTCGGTTAGCCAGCCATTCTTTGCATATTTGCAGGAGCGTAAACCAGGTACTATTGACGAGTTGGAAAAAATTTCTTTAAACTACTGTTCGGCACATCCGAATGCAACCATTTCTAACTCCTCATTAAGAGAACCTCTACCTGTGGCGTCTAATATGGCCTACAATCATAATAACAAACAAAGACATCACAGTGTAGACAGAAGTAGGTTCCAAAGAAATCACAATGTTAACTTTCAGAAGGGACATAATAATGATTTCAACAATAAAAAAATGAGTTCAACAGAGGTAGATCACGAGATAGAAATTATTCACCTCAAACAAACTACCACAATAGTCAACATAACACTAATTATAATCGATCACATACCCCCAATAATAACAATTCTAACTGGAATGGTAATAATCATGGCTCGAGACATCGAGATAATAGTTACTATAGAGGACGACGAGATAATTCAAACAATTATACTCGTAATCGATCTCATTCTCGGGGATCATCTCAGTACAACCATAATACAGGGGCGGCAGTTACAAATAATACTACCCCTATAGCTCAGGTCCCACTTGACAATAATACAACACAGTCTTCTGCTGCATGTTTTGCTATTAATTATAATGTGGCAAATAGTTGCCAACAATGCAATCTTATTTTTCAGAAGGCGAAAGAAACAGTGCTTAACTGCGGACATATTACACCAGAGGTAGGTCTTGCAGTCAACGATGGAACAGGCTCACTAATTTTTAACAGGGGAATCGTTAATGGATCCGTCGTATCAGTGCTGAGATATTCAGGATCCACGACGATTGGTGTACGTCAGTCGCTGGTACATCCTAGCTGTGCGACAGGAGAATATGTACGCTGCATGACATTTGGTGGAACTATTGAGTTTTACCCCACAGCTATTGTTCATATTAGAACACCCTTTTTCACAGGGAATATAAAAGTATGTATGCTAAAAAAGCCTATTGCTGATCTGATGGTTGGTCGTATACACGGCAGTAAAGATTGTACTCCAGATGAGATCATAGAATGGGAGAAACATAACCTATGCACTGGAAACGCCGTGACGACTAGAGCGCAGACTCAACTCATGGAAAAAGTTGGTGATAATAAAATGGATGCAGACAACCAAGAGGAATTTGTAGTCAATTCACCTATTGACAGGGAAACATTTGCAACCAAACAAAAAGAGGATAAATCTTTAAAAAAAATTTTTAAACTGGTTGATAAAGTTGACAATCTATCCTCAGGTAATAATAACAAACATTGGTTTGTTATTAAAAATGACCTATTGATTAGATGTTTTAATGACAAATCACAAATGAAACAACAAGTTATGGTCCCGTATACTTTTAGACGGTACATTCTTCAACATGCGCATGACTCACAGTGTGCTGGACATATGGGATATACTCGAACACGATCTCGAGTACTGTCTTCATTCTTTTGGCCAGGAGTGTCAAGAGATATTTCGCAGTATGTACGTTCCTGTACTACATGCCAAGAAGTGAAAGCACGTGGAGCTTTTCACACGGCGCCTATTCAGGCTTGCGATATCTCAGTAAGACCGTTTGACAAGATGGCCATAGATATTATTGGTCCATTGCTACCATCGGCCAGAGGACATAGATTCGTCCTTACGTGCATTGATTTGTGCACACGATGGCCAGAAGCTATCCCATTAAAGACCACCACTACCACAGATGTAGCTGATGCACTACATCTCATCTTTTCTAGAATAGGGTTTCCTAGAAAACTTTTATCAGACCATGGGTCACAGTTCATATCTGACACCATGAAGGAAGTCATGAAAACTTGGAACATTGATAGGCATTTAAGTAGTATTTATCATCCGATGAGTAATGGTGCAGTTGAAAGACTTAACCGTACACTTAAACAACTACTACACAAGGTTACTGTTAAGCACCCTCATGACTGGGACAGAGCACTCCCAGCTGTTCTATTTGCTTATCGGAAGGTACCGCATGAACAAACTGGCTTCTCTCCCTTTGAATTAGTTTTTGGTGCTCCCCAAGAGGTCCTATGGGACTAATAAAAGACTTATTAATTGACGCGGAGATGACTCAGGACACTCAGTCATCTTACGAGTATGTGATTAATCTTCGGAAGAACATTATTGAGTCTTGCCAGTTGGCAGCAGCTTCTTCTGAGGCTGCAAAAGCGAAGGCTCGATCTCTACAAAATAGGTCTCGACGATTACGCCAATTATTCCCAGGCGATGAAGCTTATGTGTTACTTCCTCACAATAACAATAAATTATTGATATCTTGGAATGGTCCTTACAAAGTCATTGATAAAATTTCCGACGTTGATTACGTCTTAGATATCAAGGGACACAAAAAGATATTTCATATTAACATGCTCAAGCAATTTCATACACGTCCTGAACACTTACAGTCAATTTTTCATGAACTAGATGACAACACAGTATCTACTTGTTATTACTCTAACTTATCCGTCATCCAGGAAGAAGAATCTTCTTTTCCGGAGATACAGTTACCGTTACCGGTACCAGTAGTTCAACCTACTGAATCTTGGCGGGATGTAACCATTTCTTCAACGGTTACACCGCAACAGCGTCTACAGATTGCTAATCTATTACAATCTTATCCAGATGTGTTGACTGACGTCCCGGGTCGCACATCGGCTATCAGTCATGACATTACTCTCAATGACGATACACCTATTCGTGTACATCCCTATTCGGTTCCTTTACATTTCCTTGCTAAAACTACTAAGGAACTTGAACAGATGTTGTCTCTGGGAATCATTGAGACTAGTAATTCGCCATTCTCTTCTCCATTAGTGATTGTCCGGAAGAAGGACAATAATATCAGACTATGTGTTGACTATAGAAAATTAAATGCTAAGACTATAGTTGACAGCGAACCACATCCACTTATCGACGACTTACTGCCACGTCTATCCAACGCAACTATATTTAGTAAGATAGACTTAACTAAAGGTTATTGGCAGATACCACTGACCGAAAAGGCTAAGTACTACACCGCATTTTCCACTCCACAAGGTCTATACCAGTGGAATGTGATGCCTTTTGGGCTTGTTAATGCGCCAGCTACCTTCATTCGCCTGATGCGACAAATTTTATCAGGTAGACCAGACGTTATTACATATATTGACGACATATGTTTGTTTAGTTCGTCGTTTGAGGAACATGTTTCGGGACTTAGATATGTTTTCGACACTCTAAGGAATTATCATCTAACTGCTAAACCTACAAAGGTTCAGATCGCGTGTAATGAGATAACCTTTTTGGGACATATCATTGGATCGGGATATATTCGAACGTTACCTAGTACAGTCTCCAAAATTCTAAACATAGCAGTTCCTCAGACGAAGAAACAGGTCAGGAGTTTGTTAGGACTTGTTCAATATTACAGTAGATTCATACCAAACTTGTCATCCATCACGGCTGTATTGTCTTCATTGTTAAAAAAAGACATGCCGGTGAAGGTGACATGGACTGGTATATGCAATGAAACTTTCAACAAAATTATAAATTTGTTTTCGCATGAACCAATTTTAAGACTTCCCGATGCTTCCAAAAGATTTTTCTTACGAACAGATGCTAGTAACTACGGCATCGGTGCATGCCTGCTCCAGAACCATGATGGCGTTCTACATCCTACCTTATATATTTCAAGAAAGCTAAAGCCGGCAGAAACAAAGTATTCCACAGTGGACAAGGAACTTTTGTCAGTTATATGGGCAATCACAAAACTGGAAAAGTTCTTGCTTGGTGCTCCATTCACCATACAAACTGACCAGCGTGCTGTAGCATCTTTGCGTAGATCAAATCACAAAAGTCCAAAACTCGCCAGATACGCGATCATCCTGCAGCCATTTGAATTCTCCATTGAACATATTCCTGGCACTGAAAACATTGTGGCGGATGCGTTGTCACGTAATCCTATTGACGACGAATAATCAACATTGACATTCCCAAAATACGTCAATCATCACTACATTGGATAGAACGAAGTATCAACTATAAGGGAACTAACCTTGACTTCAATTTAATAATTATAAACACTATATGCATCACAGAATTGAACTAAAGACAATCAAGGTATACATATTGACATTGAAACTTCGTCTAACGTCCGTACACGATATATGAATATTCTTTGAACAATCATGGAACAATATCTGACGACAAGTCGAACTTTTTATCCTATGTGCACTTAATTCTTGGATCCTAGGATAATTGACATTTCTGTCCGACGGAAACGTTTCAACACTTTGTCTAAAAGAATTCATCAGGATCAGGACTACGGATGGATCATCATATCCTATACTAATTAATTAGTTAACTTAACTTCTTAATTGAATTAATATCAATAAAATGAAATGTGAGAAAAATGAAATGAAAAAACAAAAAAAGAACGAAATATGAAAAGAAGAAATTATGAAAAGAGAAAATAAATCTCACACAAGTATTAGATTAATATTTTTTTTTAATGTACCTATACGTTATTTAGTTAGTTAAATTAGATAGTTATTATTCACTAACACTTAACACACCCAATTAAGTTAAACTTATATTCGAATTTCTTTCTATTTCTTCTCACTTATTTTGTCTTTTCTTCTCTCATAACATCGTGTTACATTAGAATCTTAATAATTTTAACTCTGAGTTTAATTAATTAATTAATTTTAATTTTAATTCCTATATGACATACTAATACGACAGACCTTACCTTAAGTTCATTCTATCATTCACTATTGACATTAGGGAGGACATTTTATTTAGTTGATATAATAATATGCATAATATTGATATATAATATGATTAATGTTAGATGACTATGACAAATAGTTAGTTGACATGACCGCGACACGGTTCTACTCAGAACATCGTCGGCCATATGTCACAATTGTGTTAAATTTTTTGAAAAATTGTTAAGTCGGATAGATCTTGAAAAAAAATCTATCGATTTTTTTTCCCCGGTGTACAGGGAATTGTTACGGTATATGTTATTAACGCCGTCTGCTAAAGGTTAGCAGACGTGCAATTGTAAAGGTTAAGACATTTAATATATTGCGATAGATGTTTCAAGTATTGAACGCTCCATACACGATCGATTATGACGTGGCTAGCGTTGTTTGGGTCACAGTCGGTAACTAGGAGACGCTACCCTTTGTTACTTTGACCAGGGTCAGTCCTAGAACTCTACATGAGAGGAAACTTATGGAGGTTAGTGATTAACTAAATCCTTGGAAGGAGAAAGATAATCGTCTACTTTATACGAAGTAATTAGACTCACAGTCTCACTGTCGGCAGATAGCCATTCTATCTGCGCGTGCATATAGCTGTGATGTTCTGACGACAATTACTGCATTGTATCCTTAAACGGACATTGACATGTAAACAGCAGTCTACGCTATTGATTGATTGATGCATGTACCTCATGTGTGAATTGAACTGTTTATGTATGTGTGTAATCCATATTAAATTGTGAAGGACTCGAACCGGAGGCATTATTCGTTGAATCACGTTACACCATTCAACCATTATGAATTATGTATTTTATATCAAGTTGCTGAGTTAATAAGATGAACAGTTGTTTACATCTTGATGCCAAGTTCAGGCATTACGACAAACCAAAGGTGAGGTTCACCCCATTCGCGTACGAATATTAGCACGATCAGAATTCAAGCAACACAACCAGTAACCACACACGAAAGTCCTTCAACACACATGAATACCCATTACACCCCTGTGAGACAGCTGCAGAGGTAAAAGTCAGTAAGCACCTGACTAAAAATCAGAGGGAGAGAGTTCAACAGGTTCTGGAGGAACATACAGATGTGTTAACAGACAAACCGGGACATACTAATTTGCTAGAGTATGATATGAAGCTGGTAGATTCATCACCAATCTGTATGAGAGCCTATTCTGTTCCGTTCGCTAAGGAGAAAGCATTGAAAGAGGAGATAGATTATTTGTTGAAAGAAGGGATTATTTCTCACAGTGAATCTCCTTATTGCTCCAGTGTAGTTTTGTTGAGGAAACCGTCTGGAGAACATAGACTGTGCATTGATTACAGGAAACTGAATGCTGTCACAGAAGGTCAAGTGGATCCATTACCAGCCACAAAACAGTTATTTGCCTGACTGAACAAGGCAAAATATTTCTCGAAGGTGGATCTTAGCAAAGGTTATTACCAGATTCCCGGATTGTAAGGATACGGTATGAAAGGTGAGCGAAAGGAAGGGCAGAATGTTAGACGGGCCTGCGTGCCCAATTCTCAACACTTTGAAAATAAAGTTCGTTCGTTCGTTCGTTCCAGTGAAGCCTGAAGTTAGCTTCAGCTGAACTCAATGTTTCCAGCTGCAGCCGCCCCTCTGACATCTGGAGCAGATTAATATGTCAGATTAATAAATATAATTAACTTAAAATACAGTGTCATGTATTCTGTCAAGCCGTTGACCTTGGTGCTATAACGGACAGTGCTGTCAATCAACGGCTGCATTTATACTTACTAATTGATGTATGATGCATTTATGAACTGTTCCTGCCTATGATGTCTACGTCTTCATGTAATAAACCGTTTCGTCATTGATGCCCAACAATGGGTCCTGTGTGCATTGATTACCAGTTGGTCAGTCTTATAACCCAGTCGTTGCTGTTGTATTAGTATTGTCTTCATCACCCTAAACGAATTGACGGCCCACATCACATTCGCGTAACCAAATAATACGTAGGCCACTAACAGTAAGCCCGACAGGCCAGACAATAGTAGTGCTGTGGCCGGGTAGGGTAGTGGGGATTGCTGTTTTGAATCGAGAGTATTAGATTTTGATTACTAGCTAGCCTGCTAGAGGTGATGATTTCTCTCTACAGACTTACAGGAATTTACCAGGTTCGGGGACAATCCTCTATGATGTTTTATTTTTAGAGCATATGGTTATTATTTGTGTTGCACCTGCAACGATTAGCTTTGGCATGATCCTTTAATAATTGGTATGATGGCTAACTGCAAACATATGATTCGTCAACAGCATTTGTGTTCAATGAAACAAATGTTTATTCAATTTCCAACAAGAACTGGGTTAAGTCAAATGGTAACCACACCAAATTTGCATAATAGCATGTTGACATTTAATAAACAAGCATAAAAAGTCAATGATGCAATATTCCTTATTGCATCTCGTAATCTTTTCAAGTTGCTAAAACATGGCGTGGCTCCTCTATCCTTCTAGTGTTCCTTCGTTTATTTGTTAATGTGGTCTAGATTTCACGTTTTTCTTATCTCTTCATTTCAATGAAGATCCAAACTTTCTCTTATTCATTAGTATTCCTTAGTTTGACTTTCTCTCAGCTTAAGGACCTTCATTCTTGGTAAAAGGTTCAGATATATGCCTGGGTTTAAAATTCTTTACCCAGTTTTCGAGCGTAGCTCCGTTTCAGTTATGACTGTGGGCTCCAACAGTTATTGCATGCAATTATTAGCACTACTTACGTTTCTCGTGAATTCACAAAATATAACATTCTACATTTCGAAGTTACACAGTTGCTTTAATTGTGCGAAGTCAATCTCCTCTATAGAATATCACTGAGCAAAGAGAATTACGTCTTGTCTCGACCGCTCTAAATTCATTACTCATCAAAAAATGGCTTCATCTCTCGTTCATTCCGGGGGAAGAAAAAAAAGACTGAGCTTAACCATTGGTGGGAAATCACGTGACCAATGCTTGGCGTAAGCGAAGCTACCCTAATTAATGCTTGGCGTTTCGAAGCGAAGCTTGGCCTAAAATAATGCGTGGCGTTTCGAAGCTAACCTGGTTTAATTAAACATCTGCGTTGAGATTTTCTTTTATCTTCTGTTTCTATAAAAATTTATTTTATGTTAATATAGTCTATATCTGAAAACTCACGGTATACGCGGTTACAGTGCCAGAATACATGCATAGATATAGTCCTATTAAGTCACTTGCAACCACACACACCATAGCAAACATCGGAGTCAGTAAACTTTGAACTCCTAGTAACGTTTTACACTGTTTATTACGACACAGCAAACGTAGACATATGGTAACACAGTACATAAGCACATCATAGAACATCAGCAGTTCAACACATCCGTATACAGCATACACAGTATATAATTAAGCCTATCCCTGGCTTAGAAGTAATATAAATATGTTCTCTATGTTCTCTTTCAATCTAAAACAGCGTGCACAGCACATGATCAACAAGCCGCAATAATCCTTGGCTTGGAAGTAATATAAATATGTTCTCTGTGTTCTCTTTCAATCTACAACAGCGTGCACAGCACATGATAAACAAGCCGCAATAATCCTTGGCTTGGAAGTAATATAAATATGTTCTCTGTGTTCTCTTTCAATCTACAACAGCGTGCACAGCACATGATAAACAAGCCGCAATAATCCTTGGCTTGGAAGTAATGTAAATATGTTCTCTATGTTCTCTTTCAATCTACAATAACGTGCACAGCATATGATAAACAAGCCACAATAATCCATGGCTTAGAAGTAATATAATATTCTGGAATTATCACATATTCCTTTTATTCAAAATATATCCTATCCTGGGACACACTGACGAAAATGGTCTAACATCAATTTCGAAGATCTGCTCGGATTCAACTCTCCCGAAAATATCCCCTGCTCAAAACCAGCTCATCAAAAATTCATCCAGGTGCGAACTCCCTCGCTGAGATGTGAGTAGAGTTCTTCCGCCTTCTACCCCAACCTATCAATAGAATGTTCGACCAGTTTCCTTGTGTTATTTTTTTAAAACAAACTAACAAGCAGGTACAATAGAGCTGTGTTCAAAAATTACTGGGTATACAGCTCCCCACTAAAAATTCATCATCATCACCCAGAGCGTGTTTATAAGCGTGTTTACAAAAAACGGACCGTTGCATACAGGTCTTTTAACGCTGAACTCTCCTTAATAAAACTTGACTTAACAGATATATTGTGTACATTTTAAAAATATTCTGACAGCATGCCTGTTATTTCTGTCCTTTTTTAAATTTGGGGTCTTGTAAAGGTAGGGGAGGGGGGGGTGGCAAAGCTCCCATTTGCATTAGCCATGAAAAAGTATATTTATGTGAAAGAACGCTAGCTTGGTATCTGGCGTCACGTCGTAAGTTTTTTTGAGTGTTGCTGCTTGTTTAATCCATTTACTTATTTATCTATATTTTTTAAGTGTAATGATTGTACCTCTATATTTATCATTAACGGTCATACCCGGCTCAGCCCGGTTCTTTGTCGGAATGTGTGCATGTCGGGTTTGGTGCGAGTAGGTTTAGGAAGGTTTTAGTTTTGTTTGGCTTTAATTGTACTGTAACAGTAAACGGAGAAGACATCACATGTTTGTATTACTCCACATTTTTAGAATCCCTGCATCCACTCCGGGCCTTCGTCAAGTTCAGCGGATGCGCTATTTTTAGTATTCAGCTGATTGGGTTTTCCCGAAAACATACTATCTGACCGGGGATCTCAGTTCGTATCTGATGCTAGAAAGAGCTCGGTGAATCGCTTCACAGAAGCCTGCAAGGCCGTTGACCTCACAATACGTCTAAAGAAAACAAATGTGCTGAGTCAAGAGGTAGATGCTGCAACAGTTATCACTATCGATAACTATGAATTGGCAGTGACGCACCACACTCATACCTTGTGTTTATCACCAATGACAAACTCTCTCTGGACACAGACATTGACAGCCGCATTGACAAAGCTGCAGCTACATTTGCCCGCCTCACATCACGTGTTTGGGGAAAATCAAAACTCACACCGCCGACCAAAGCTGCGATATATAACGCCTGCATCACCACCTTACTTCTATATGGCAGTGAGACATATGTAAAAATGGAAAACATATTCGACAAAAATATGTAGCAGCTATAAGGAATATATAAAGAAATATTTGGCAGTTAGAAGAAATAGTTGAAGAAATGTTTGGTCGCTACAAGAAATATTTGAGGAAATATTTGGCAATTACGAGAAATGTTTGACAACTGGGAGACATTTTTGACAGCTGCAAGAATTATTTGAAGTACTTGACAACAGGAACAACTATTTAATGAACAGTTAGGAAAACTGCACGAAATATTTAAAAAAATATTTATAGAAGTATTTGACAGCTGCAAGAAATATTGGCAACCGGATTAGTCATTTGATGAAATATGTGACAACTGCAAGAACTATTTGAAGAAATATTTGGCAACTGGATGAAACATGTGAAGAAATATTTGACAACTGGAAAATATATATGAATAAATATTTGACAACTACAAAAAAACATTTGAAGAAATATTTGACAATTGAAAAACATTTGAAGAAATAGTTGACAGTTGAAAAACATTTGAACAAATATTTGACAACTGGAAAAAAAACATTTGACGAAATATTTGACAACTGGAAAAACATTGGAAGAATTATTTGACAACTGGAAAAACATTGGAAGAAATATTTGACAACTAGAAAAAAACATTTTAAGAAATATCTGACAACTGGAAAAAACGTCTGAAAAAATATTTGACAACTAGAAAAAAACATTTGAAGAAATATTTGACAACTAGAAAAAAACATTTGAAGAAATATTTGACAATTGAAAAACATTTGAAGAAATATTTGACAACAAAAAAAAGTTTGAAGAAATATTTGACACCTGAAAAACATTTGAAAAAATATTTGACAACTAGAAGAAACGTTTAAAGAAATGTTTGACACCTGGAAAAAAACATTTGATGAAATATTTGCCCACTGGAAAAACATTTGAAGAAATATTTTACAACTTGAAAAACATTTGAAGAAATATTTGACAACTGGAAAAAAAAATTTGAACAAATATTTGACAACTGACAAATTTTTTGAAGAAATATTTGACACCTGGAAAAAAACATTTGAAGAAATATTTGCCCACTGGAAAAACATTTGAAGAAATATTTTACAACTTGAAAAACATTTGAAGAAATATTTGAGAACTGGGAAAAAAAAAATTGAACAAATATTTGACAACTGACAAATTTTTTGAAGAAATATTTGACAACTGGGAAAAAACATTTAAAGAAATATTTGACAATTAGAAAAAAACATTTGAAGAAATATTTGACAACTGGGAAAAAAACATTTGAAGAAATATTTGACAACTGGAAAAACATTTGACACCAGCAAGAAATATTCAAAGAAATATTTGACAACTGTTAGAGAGATTGGAAGAAATATTTGACAAATGAAAAACATTTGAAGAAATATTTGACAACTGGAAAACCAATTATTTGACAACTGTTAGAAATATTTGAAGAAATATTTGACAATTGAAAAACATTTGACAGCTGCAAGAAATATTCAAAACATTAGAGGAAATATTTGACAACTGTTTGAAATATTTGACAACTGTTAGAAATATTTAAAGAAATATTTGACAATTGAAAAACATTTGAAAAAAAATATTTGACACATGCAAGAAAGGTTTGAAGAAATATTTGGTAATTGCAAAAATAACAAAATTAAAAACAGGTTAATAGATATTTACCTACAGGTTGGAACCTTTTAGCCGGACTGGGAGAAAGTTTTGGGACCATCTTTGCTGCTTGGAAGAAAAGTTTTCCCTAAAGTTTGAAAATTGCAGGACAAAAAAGTAGATAACCGTTTGATAACTGGCACACATACTTAGTCACACTTGACTGAATAGGTAAAAAGTTTGGACACAAGTTTTATGATTTGATACTGTAGCATAATTATTATATAAGTGAACAGTTAAAACTGAGGCAGTTTATATATATATATGTATATATATATATATATATATATATATATATATATATATATATATATATATATATATATATATTCTTCTTCTTCTTCTTCGTTCGCCCTGAAAAGGACGGTGGTTGCGTTGTGTCTGTTTACGCCTAAGCTGTGATATCTGCACCTTTCGGTCGACACATCCGACTTCAGCACGGCATTTTTTAGGGACCGGGTTTGCCTTCCCATTGCGATCCGCACTCGCTCAGCCAGACTGCACTGCTGCAGACTGTTTCAAGGACCACCACGTGGAGGTGGAGTGCGGTCTTGACCAGCTCTGGTTCGCTTGTCCTGATGCAAGCAGTACAGCTATGGGTCGCTGACTGCATTCACTATTGCTGCATCTTGGGGTCCCATATATATATATAAACAATCTCTGCGCTGTTATAATAACAGCTGTTTGTTCAGGTGGTAAAAAGAAAACTATGACATGACACTGTAAATTGCACAAAAAGTATCTCAAATAGTCATTTGAGATCCCGGTTGAACACTGACTTATCGTACATTTAAGCTTAGGCGAGGGATAATTGGCCCAGCATCTCCACTCTTTGTTGAGCAAGGCCATTATCAAAGTATAAGGCCTGCTCATGAAGTGAAACTATGGTCGGTAACTAACTGCCAAAAGGACGCACAGAGAGCCCACCTCCGTGCTTAGGATGCCAGATTTTAACTACGCACCCGACCTAACTCCTTCCCCCCCCCCCCCCAGCTTTCGTCTTCTACCATGACATATGGGGAGGATCGCTCGTTTCACATCCAGTGAAAGTTTTCAGTACGCTACACAAGATGAATTTCATGTAAGTTTTTTCTCTTCTCTAACATATTTAAACTAAATATTATTAATCACCTCTAGTATTGGTTACTTGCTTTTACCGATATTTAATAATTGATAGGAGTATTGGTATAAATAAAATTATAAGTGAAATAGAATAAATAAGCCCAGGTAGGGCAACCACGTGGGGTATTCATTTGTAAAGGGCAGTAGCCATCTTGTTTTTCTTTGTGTAATTAATACAAGCATCTTTCATCGCTGAGCCGTGCGTGAACAAAAATTAAATTTAATTCAAGTTTACTAGCTTAGTAGTAGGACTAGTCAGCTTTTAACTATTGATATCTAAACATAATTTAAAATTTATATATTATAAAAAATATTAATAACTTGTCTTGTGTTAATTTAGCATAAGGCATAGATAGAGCAAAAAATACTAATTGTAAGTCATCGGTGATAGGTATAAAATAAAGATAGAGGAATTAGACAATATTTAAGAAAAGAGTAAAGACAACTCGTATACAACAACCTATTTGTAGCCCAATAAGAGCAAATAAGTCCAACATAATGCTAACTAGATTGCAGTCAGGGGCGGGAAAAAGCTTGGAGCAAAACAACAGAAAAACATACTAAGGAAGGAACATCAAAACGGGCAGAAAATGAAAGGAACAAATGCCCCGGTCTAAATGAATGAAAATGTCTTCGACATTGTTCTAGTTGCAGACTGTACAGAGACACTAATGACTGTCTAGTTGATACCATAATCTAGTCTGCATATGACATATAGATATACGGAGCATCGTTGTGTTCAATAAATTGTCTTTTGGAATTGTCCAGCCTGGCCTTGGACAGTATTTTTTATGTTAGATAATGCAGCTGTGTGCGGGGTCACTTACATACCACTAGATGGACATTGGCCTGAGTAGACTTATTTCTCGTGATATAATATAAATAATAAAGAAAACTACCCCGTTGACCAGAGCCCGTATCAATATGTAATTACATTCACACAACAACGGAAATTCCCTGTCATTATTTTACAGCAAAAGAATAGTTGACTCCGATAAATATACCCCTTCACCTCTCACCACCCTATATTCTCATCAATAATAATAATAAATTCTTTAAGCACCAAACACGGCGCATAAGGCAGAAACCAGTGCTCTCCAGGTTGTACGTTGTGACTCCACTCCTCTTAGCTCTTGCACATTGTTTAATCCCAACGTTCTTCCTTCTCTTATTATTGTTCTTCTGAGTAGACAACACGTCAACGATCGATTAGGTTTTTGACTAATCAGCCCTCTGTTAGCGCGCAACAAGTCTGGCCACGTTTCAAAAACCACATTAACCTAGTTTTCCTTTATATAAATAGACACTTGGGAGACCAACGCCCAGACACTCACGTTCACACCTCACTGAAGATGAGTACCCCCGGCACCGTTCCCACAAACTTGGTGTACATGCGTAGAAGTGATGACATGCTTAAACCATTGAATAGTTAGCTGAAGGTCGCGTCTGTAAGTTTTTACCGCGGCCAGCCTTTACTACATGTGCGAAAATACTTTGGTGAATCATATCTAAAGTTTCCTACCAAAACCGGCATTACGTTGACTCGCCATGAATTTGAACATCTGCTGGCTTTACAGGGCGAAATCCTCCCCGAATTTGATCGCCTACAGTTACCAAATACGGATACATGTACTGCTACTTGCCCCAGTAACACGGTTGACCACTACATCAACTCCAGTTGTTATCAACCAATATTTCCAGAACCGAGTTGGTGTCCTCTTAACAACACCAACCCTTGTCCCTCTACATCAACTCCAACCATAGACAATCACCCGGACGATGTCTTTAATCTACAACCACCGAAGCAGAAGAAAAGAGCTACAAAACATTTGAAACTAGATATTTAAAGTGACATTTTGTATCCTTTTAAAAGAGATAATTAAATATATTTATTTACAAACTATATTAAAAAACATTGGTATTTGTTATATTTATCAATGTTGGAAAATATATATCGTATGTATGTTGTATATTATATATATATATATATATATGTGTATATATATGTATATATATATATATATATATGTATATATATATATATATATATATATATATATATATATATCAGAATCTTTATTCTCCAAAAATACATTAATATGTACAGACATGATATAATAGATACAACATGGCATAAAGGAGAATCATTAGAATTTACATAAAGTGTTGAAGACGTCTCACGTAGTTCTATGTGGGTGTTTTTACATCTAATGTTTGTGTTACACATACAAAACAATCTTTAAGCTTTCTAAAAGACATTGGCATACAATGATACGATATGATGTAATATAACCTGCCAAAAATGAGTATTATTGAAATTTACAGAATGTGTGTGGAATACCATTCAAGTAGAGCAATATGGTGTTTTTACATGGGGGTGTTATCAGAATTTTTGTTTGCTGTAACAAGCTTTGACAACTAATGGAGTGAGATATTAAATATAGCATCAAATACAATAGTCGTTTGGTATAGTAGACAGAGCCCAATTGAGATTAGACTATGTGGAAAACATCTCCAGCAATTTAAAATGGGTGTTTTTTACATCGAAGTTTCCATATTCTGTAAGAACCTATAATTGCAATAATGCTGACATACTTACATAAAACTTTAGCTTCAAATTTCCGCAACCCTAGGGACATTAATCCACTCACACACTTTGCATGCACATGACCCAAACTACCAATTATCAATACGATTACATGCGTACGATAGCCTAGTTCGTTAATTTCTGCAGTCAATGGATAGTACTTATCAAATTTATGTTGGTAACATTTATCTAAATGGGCGTCATATGGTATTGCTGCCTCCACTATAAAAGCTGTTTTGTTCTGTCGATTGATTATTGTTAAATCAGGTTTTACGGCATGAGTCTTAAATGAGGCGTTACTGCTGCCGAAAAGTATATATATATATATATATATATATATATATATATATATATATATATATATATATATATATATATATATATAGATATAGATATAGATATATATAGAGATATATAGACATATATATATATATATATATATATATATATATATATATATATATATATATATTATATATATATATATATATATATATATATATATATATATATATATATATATATATATATATATATATATATATATATATATATATATATATATATATATATCTATGTATATCTTGGGAAAAGAGATTTGCTATACCAATTAACTCCAATTACATAGGCCTAAGTTTACCAATAATCTATAGACTATGTGACATAATAGCCATCTCAAGAACTGAAGTCAGACGACAAGAACGGTGATATATGAATAAAATGAAACGAATGAATAGGACTAACGTCACAAACAGATTATTTAATGTGTCATAAAGAAAACAATATTTGGTACATAACAACATTTTTAGTAAAGAAATAAAAAAAATTATGTATCAGAGTACATTCAAACGAATTAGTCAACAAACAGTTTTATTCTTGGTACAGTTTCTGAAAGAGACATCTCTCATATCATTTAAGGCTCCAGTTTGTTTGTGTGGCCCAAAAGTCAGGATTCCTAGAGAATTCGGCAGCTACTTAATTTGTGAGAATTGCTGTCTTGCATTCATCTACCGCTATTGTCAAATCCATATTGGCACTGAAAAAACTTATTATGAAAATAAGAAGAGTGAAAAAATGTATATAAGACGATTGCTTATATTTCCAGACTTTGGCCCACCTCAAAGTTATTTACCAAATAATCTACGTAACCCTTCCAAATGTTTCTCTATCCCAGGAACACCTGCTCTACAGGTACTTAAAATCCCATATGTCCGATTGGGGTGGATTTGATGTTATTAATTGTTGTAGGTATTATTATATTTGTATTAAATGAGATTAGCTATGAAGGTCCCTGAATATACCCAATACTATTGTGAACTTTTCAGGGTACCTTTCCACTACCACCTTTTTATCTCATTCAAAATGTATTTATATTAGTATGTTAATTTACTTCGTGTTGTGTCTAGGGTTATGGATGTAGAGTGTAATGTACAATAATCAACAAACATACAAACAGATAGTTTATTATTCACAACAGCACACAGTACTACCACAATAACATACAAACGACACTCTAAAAGACTATCTTATTTAAGACTGTGGTTGAAATTTTGTGTAAATAAGATTTTTACAGTTTTATTATCCTGATTAAATTTATTTGTAATCAGGACTGACAATTTAAAAGTGAAATCATAATAATCAATCACATCAGTCAAATAGCACAATAGATTCTTTGTACATATATATAATATTTTTCCAATATAAGTCTTTAGTGTTCTCCTACTTTAAGGTAATACTGGTAGTACTACTAGTTTGTTGTTTTAAATCATGTCCTTTTGGAAATGTTTGTTTCTATTTTGTCACTTGTGGAACTATTAAATATTTGTCCCAGTTTTATTCACTGTCATAAGATCGTTCTTTTAAAGTTCTGTAGTTGAGCTTTCAGGTGCCGAACGAGAACTTATCTTGGCCGTAGAATATAAGATGAACCTTTCTTCTGCTCGCTTGACAATCTGTTCCCTGTTTGCTAGGCAATGGCCACTAGCATGGGCTCTCAGTAACAGGCAGAGTCTTGAATCAATCAATTTTCAAGCGTTTGGTACCACATTAACGTCAGTACCCAGGACCTCACAATGTTCAATGAAATACACACAGAGAAGATGACTGACACAGTTTCGATCTGTTTTATTGCCCAGACTGTCCAGAAATGTATTTAAAAGTACAGCCTGCTCTCATCAATCACTGTTGAAAATTTTCTTAGAAATGGCGTCCCCTTAACGCTTATTCTGACAATATCGATTCAGTTAGCCAATCGCTATTAATTTTACAAGGGTAAACAGTCTTTTCAAAAATATCATTCAAACTTTTCCTACGTTTCTAGGTTATTTATGTTTATTCAAAGGTCAGCCAATAATATTTAGTCTCACTTGAAATGTCACCCAATCGGATTCGCTGTACTATGTTAGCCTATCTGTCTCTTACTTTTTTTTTCCAAAAAATATGCGATCCAATCTAAGCAGATATGACTTGACCTGACAGTATCTCTGATCTCTATGTATTGTTTTATGAATATTTAATTACTTAAGGGACTATTTATATAACTAATAACATATTCTTGGTCAGCAAGTCTTCAGGTACGCGAATATACAATTTTTAAGGGGCTATGTGGCTTGGTTCAAAATTCTATCTTTTTTTTCTATGTTGGTTGTTTATTTTTAAACTACCTTCTGTTCACTTCTTTTCTCATGTACTTACGAGATAATTACGAGAGCTTAGGTCATTCATAATAAGAGCTTAACATGTTTACATGACGTAGTGTCCACAATTCTAACTTTTTTCATTGTATTTGGGCAAAGCACTAAGGCAAGGCTTGCCACTGTGCTAGTGTTGGCTTTTAGTTTGAAATCAATGCGAAACGAATTAGCATTTCATCTTTCCTTGCCCCTCCTCGTTCCACAATGCATTTTAGGCAAATATTTTCTTAGAACTAGAAAAAGTGGGTGTTTATGCCAAGGAAGAATTTGAAAAATTGGGTACCGTTTTGTTCGGCTATTCGTTAGCAAATAATAATCTGAAGGCGTAGACAATACCAACCTTTCTAGCAGAAAATTCTTTTGTACTTTCTTAACTTTGCCTTTATGCGCTATATTGTTATATATTAATTTAGATATTGTATTTAGAAATCACTACACCGATACGTAAGTCTATGCTATCTATTCTGACGTCTATTTATTATATTAACTGTGACTTTCTGGCGTGACGTTTGTAGAGCTAGGTAGAACATTCCCCCAGTTCTAGAGAAACAAATAATATGCTTGTATGCAGCATTGTCACCTTAATGAAAATGGGCTACTTTCTAAATCATGTAAGTAGAGAATCAACTTATCCAAGTTAGAACAACACAGTATCTTAGAAGACATGAATGTAGTAGCTGTCGGGTTAAACATCTCTTGGTGTGTGGAGGACCCACCTGTAAATTATGAAAGTCACTAAATAAAGTTGTCATATATCCAAAAACAAAAACTTAATTATGAATTGTTTTTCTGTAACTGATGTTTCTCTTCATTGTCAAATTTATGTCTGTGCGTATTTACAATAGAGCTGGTCGTAGACCCGTTTTCTGTGAGGTTTTGTAATACAGTTTGTTCAGACCTGAGTGGAACAGTCCCAGTTACAACGGTTTGGTCACACCTGCAGATTTGGAGAAGAACGGCTATGTGACCAAACGTTTGTACATGTACTTTTGAGCCCGTCTCTCACTCCTTCATCCGCTTTGTATTTGGCATATTTTATGCACCTTCATTCATATTTTTGCTATAAAGCCGCTCCCAGACTTGTTTACGTTTCGTCAGGTGAATCGTAATAATACCAGGTTGATTACACAGGTCAGCGGTAATAGTTTATCACTTGAGTCGTCTAGCCACCTTTGATAAGAGTCAAACTCTATGGACACAATATGGTCTCGTACGATAGATCAATAGAACGCCATATTGTCTGCAGGAGAAAGCCGTCTGAGGCATGGGCGAAAACACAGGTTAAATTAGATAATCGCTTGCGCGGGACCTTCCCTGTGTAATTACTACAGATGACCTAGCAGAGGAGACAATCTGGGCTGAAAGTTTTAGTCAAAAATGAGTGCACCGATAGTGGTTATGAGATTAGCATAAAGATGCAAGCGGAAGTATTACAGCATTATTAGAAAGAGGTCACGCGATAGAATTTTTAAATGTAATATGTTAAAACACGCAGGGGTATTATGATTTAAACACCCCTACCAATTTAGTGCAAAAGAGATTGGATTGGTGTAAAGTGAGAGCCGGAATACACAATGGATCTCATTGACAAATTCGTCGGAATTACAATCTGGAATTTTGAACTGAGAATTGGAAATATAATCTAGCAAAATTGGAATCACAGATAAGACTGCATTGCCCTGTCATGCTAGCAATTCACCAGAGCCAAAAAGAGATGGAGCTGACAAAGGATTCCACAAATATAAGTGAGAGATCAGCGTATTTGGGCAACTTTAAAACTTAAAAAGTAAACCCGCATTTATAAATACAAAGACAGGAAACTTAGAGGACCAGGCTCGAAGTATGTGGGCAACTTAAAAACGTAAAAAAGTAGACCCGTATTTATAAATATTAAGACTGGAGACCTAAAGAATCAGATCACCAGTCATAAGAGGAATACAACATTTCCAGACCAAGTGATTCGAAAGCAGCTAACCTAAGTTGCTTGTGTCCATTCTAAACTGTGCAAGAAAATTGTGTTCCCAAAAACTGCTTTTGGTAAGTGAAACGAAGCTATCAGACGGTTCGTAGAATGAAGCTATTAGACTGTTCGTAGAACAAAGCTATCAGACTGTGAAGTGTCATCATTACTGAAGAACTGTCGAAAGCACGTATGCAGTAGTCATCGATGCTAAGCTAAGTGTTGTAGAAACATGAATTTTTCTTATTTATAACTTTACATTTTGCCTATATATGTCAAAATGTTCCTTGGTAAGAGAGAAATCAAACCATATGAGTGATTGCATAATTATGCTAATTAACTATTCAAAATGGCCGCCGCAGTATAAAAAATGCAGGGTTATTTTAAACCCACATAACACAATTATTTCTCAACATATAGAGTGGAAATTCTGCATACAAGTCCACAAGTAAGTGCATTATGTCCTAAACCAAATATATTTGGGATATAGCATGTCCTATGTGTGACCATTTGTAAAAAATGTAGAATTGGAAACTTATCGAACCTCATTAGTATGCAAAACATCTCTACAAATAAAACAAATTGAGAAAGCAAATCAAAGTTTAGTTCAGGACACGGTTTACGATATTAAGAAACACTCTGCAAAGTTTCAGAGCATTCCAACAATTCATTCTTGAGATATCGCGTCTCAAAATGTACCTGTCATGCT
This sequence comes from Oreohelix idahoensis, assembly GCA_024509875.1. Classification (NCBI taxonomy): domain Eukaryota; kingdom Metazoa; phylum Mollusca; class Gastropoda; order Stylommatophora; family Oreohelicidae; genus Oreohelix; species Oreohelix idahoensis. The sequence goes on along the minus strand of JAMPIV010012315.1, from coordinate 2,645 downwards.
AAATAGGGAAAGTGAGAAAAAGAAGAAATTTTTTTTAACAAACAGTGTTTTGTGCACTTACCTTATCTTAATGACCTCCTGGAGTATATATATCCCCTTCCTTTTCTTCTGCCTTGTCAGTAAACCCTTGTCTGATGCCTCTCAAAGTCTTTCTTCTTGCTTTTACTTTGTCAGAAGACTTTTTGATGGAGTTGGTAATTCTGTGTTGTTCTCCAGCTTTGTACAGATTCACACTAAATCTACTCACCGGTACTCCAAGTTTTGTCATGAGCTTGAGAACTGATGAGTATCCATCATTAAAATAAGATACTGCATTCCACACAGCCTCTTCTACTGTGCATCTATCCACAAAATGTTCTTTTGCACATCTATCCCATATTAATTTGTTGAGACTTTCATTGTTGTTTTGTGTCCTTCCGTGGAGACATTTTGACAGTAGGGACTCATCCGATAGATCATCAAACACTGGTTGAATACATTCTACCACTGCCTGCGGTAGGCCATTCTTGTGCTTATAAGACAGTGGGTCCTTCTTATAGCCACACCAAGAATTATATCATTCTGGGCATTTTTCATGCATCGGCTTATCCTTTGTGGAAGCGACATGAGGCAAAACTGCTTTGACGGCAGCTTTCATATCCTCAAGGTTTCAACTGTTCTGTCGAATTGCTAGCCCATAATAGTTTTGAAGGATATCAATTGTTTTGTCTGTAAGTCTCCCTAAGCCTCCTAAACCCTTTCCATCACTGAGTTTGAGCTTTTTGTTTTCATTCTTCTATCGAAATGGAAGTTACTACACCATGATGACTGGCATGACCCCGTCGTTGCCAAGTTCCGTCCATTGAGACACCACACATGACTGTTCCATTGTTAGTTGCTTGTTTTTGCATTTTAATTTCTTTAGCAGCCTCAGACATACTTTCTCAAACAGGTGTAATATGAATGGTTGAACTCAAGATCTTTCGGAATTTTCAGCCCACGTTTTTCACATTAGAACATAAAGAACTGACTTAAGGAGAGTAATTTCCCTTCTCTTAAATGGTTCTTTGGTGTTTTTCTGGTACAGAAGAGTTATGGAATTATTATCATTTCACCTTTTTAGTGTGCGCATCATAATGTTTTAAAAAAGTGGTTAGTAACCAGAGGTAAACAATGCGTTGTCAAGGAAAATTAAGATCACTCCCTGGTCACTTATCCTTTAAAAAGTAAAGAACTATTCATCACTGGACAATATAAACCTATGTATTGTGGAGAGAAATGGTTTGGCTTCATAAAAACATTAAAAAACAAAAATGCAGTATTTCATGAAATGTGATGAAATTCTGGGACACAGCTACCTTAACAAAAGGCAACAGCAAAGAACATTAACATTCCTCTATCCAGTCTCTATGAAGATAACACTTTCATCAACAATTCACCACCATTCCAACCTGTGAAAACTAATTAATTATTAAATGTGTTACATGTTATTTTAAAACACAACTATCATAATTGATTCGGTTATACTATGTATGAAAGCAAACGTATGTGCAAGACTCTTTAATATATATTTACACTTAGACATATATAGAGCTAATTCTTAGAAAAGAATTTCGCTAGATTTACACCAGCTGGGGGCTTGAACGGGCTAAAACCTTTGCTTAATTCTTCATAAAAGGAGGCGAACCGATATAAGTTAACAATTGACGTGCCAATACAGCATTGCTCTCGACTTCGCAAATATCTTATGAATACTCCCTTGGGATAGAAGCGACATTACTCTTTTATCTACAACACTGCCAAGAGTAATCTTGTGCGAAGGTAGACAACTTTGACGACCTATTTTAGATACTTTTGAGTTTTGGCCCCTGATGGACCACTACTGCCGAGCTAAGGGGAGGCAATCCGTCACAGGCTACCACGACACATATGGGAAACCAAAAGCCAGGGAAGAAGATCTCCAGGACGACCAAGAATTCGCAAAGAGAACAACATTAGACAATCCCTGATGGACCGAGGACTGGACTGAAACCAGGCCAAAAAATATACATCTTACTGGATAACATGGCACTCTCGCTGGCTAACCTCTACACACCAAGGTAGAAGAGGTTTGTTTGTTTTGTTTTAAGGACTATCTACATTGCACACGGAAAACTCCATCAGTGGTCCGATCTCAAGTAAGAAATTTGTTTAAAGGATTGTGGAAGTGCGCTATTTGGCGCCGATGAAACATCGATGTGCACATCTGCGACTGACACAATTGACGAGAAGTGAATATTATCATTCAAAGTGGCAGAAGATATAAGTGTTCACATCTTTATATTGCGCATCAAACTCCATATTATTTAAAGTATTTTTATTCTAAACATGGTAAACACAAGATTTTTTAACAATTTAACAAATGTACTAATAAAAATAAGATATTCATTTATTCTTTACATAAATATGTGTACTGAATTGATAAAAAATAAATAAAAATGATAATATGTTATTTAGTTTGAAATTTTATTAATAGTTGAATTGTGCCCTTTCGAAAGTAAATTGGATGGTGTCCCCTAACTACATTACCTCTGCTCCTTAAAGTATCATATGGTTAAGTCCTTTTTTTTTTTTTTTCTCACTTATTTCCGAGATTGGACATCGCGTCAAAACCTGACAAGAGGTGT
>JAMPIV010012313.1:0-75036 GCA_024509875.1 Oreohelix idahoensis | reverse complement strand
GCAGCGCTTCAAAATAACGAAAAACATTGAGGTTGCACAAAAAGATGTGTAACATTATTACCCCCCCCCCCCCCCCCAAGTCAAAAAAATTAATAATAAACACATTATGTCAATAATAACCTTAGTGTAGTAGTGCATCTAATGGAATCTATTAAAAAAAAAATAATTACCAATACAGTCCACTAATATTACCAACATGTACTCTTGTAAGTAAATGAAGAAAATCCATGAATGATACTAAATGTTCTTGCAGAAATCAAGAGTTTCACCATTAGCATAGTTTTGAAATAGTTTGGTTTCTAAGTTCTCACTCAGTGTAACTATCACTCTGTGTATCATGTTCATGTCACGTAATTGTGCTAATCATGTATAACGACAGTTGTGTACAATCCACCAGAAAATGCGTCATAAGTTCCATACGAACTGTAATGCAAAAGTTACTAAGATGTGACTCTGTACAGCAGTAACAGCTGAGATAGACCAGACCTAAAATATGGAAGAGACTGGAAAAAACGCACACGAGAACGCAACTAAACTGTGCGTGGTGCTGAATGTTTCACCAATTTTACATCAAGACAATGATTCCGAAAATAAGATCCGTTAGTAAGACTGACAACTATGCGAGCCTCATTATTGTTATAAAAGTAAACAAAGGCCCCTTTATGAGAAGAATTGTTGATAGAGACCAGACGCACAAATTTGACGTCAGCAGTGGACTGAAAAAATTGTCCCAGTGCGCGCCAGGTTGTGCATGGTGGTAAATTTTGCACTTGTACGGTGCGAGTGTGTGCACTATAACCACCAAAAGAGACTCGAGTAAACTGAAATTGTGCACAAGAGTCATTAGCAAAGCTTGCTGAACGAGAAGTTTTGATATTAGTTTCCTTAGTACATGTTACACTGTACTGATTATATATAGTCTGGTTAATTATATGTAGGTTACTATAATCATCCTTTTGTACCTGTTTCTGTGTGACCTGACGCTTATCAACTTTATTATATGCATTCTTACAATTATTATCCGCAAAGTCAGTATAATCCTTAACGCACCGTTCGTTCAAGTCTTTTCTCTTACTAGAAATACATGGATTTGTTGGACATTTTGTAACGTCACATTTATTGTTCCTGGCATGTCGCCGCCATGCACCACCCTCATAAAAGCCATTGTGGTTTCGATAGGAAACACCGGCGGGAGAGTGATGACGAGGAAAGTTATATCTTCCTCTGAACGATACTCTAAATTTGTCAGGATGTGCAGGCCTATCATGTCGTCCTAATTTATCTAGGTTAATGCCATCTGTGGGTGTTCTGGTATGTTGTAACGCACCACTATCAACATTATCGGGTAACACCATATTGTTCTGCAGTACAATATCTACGAGGGGCGTTCAGAAAGTAATGCACCACATCATTTTTCTCAGCTAATAATGAAGATAGAAGCATGAAATTTTGCACACTTCAAATATGCTATGTGCCAATTGTGTGCGCCAAATTGCACCGCAACCGGCCAAATAATACGGCTGCCCTAAACCGTTGAAATGGAGCGTGTTAGCAACTTGCGTTATAAACAGCAAATTGTGATAGAATTTCTCGTTGCAGAGAAGGAAACTGTTAAGAATATTCACAAGCATCTATGTGATGTGTATGGAAGTTTTGCAGTCAACAGGAGTACAGTCAGTCGCTGGGTTCAGAGAATCAAAGAATCAGGAAGTGGAGATACGGAGCTGCCTGATCGGCCACGCTGTGGACGTCCTGCCACAGCCACCAACACAGAAATGTTGAAATGCTCTGAGGGCATTATTCTTACTGATAGGCGAATCACTACTCAACAATTGGCCTTACAGCTGTCAGTCAACATTGGTAGTGCAAATGCAGTTATAAAAACTCTTGGATTTTCTAAGGTTTGCGCAAGATGGGTTCCTCGAAGTCTCACAAATGACCAACGATTGCAAAGGAAAGCAATTTCTTCTAAATTGTTGGAGCGTTTCAATGCTGATGGACATAACTTTTTGCTAAGATCGTTACAGGTGACGAAACCTGGGCACATAATTTTGAACCTGAGACAAACAGACAGTCAATGGAGTGGCATCATCCGCAATCACCAAGAAGAAAGAAATTCAAGACAATTCCTTCAGCTGGAATGGTCATGATCACTGTCTTTTGGGACATTGAAGGTGTGATTCTTGTGGACGTTATGCCAAGAGGAGAGACAATCAATTCGCAAGCTTACATTAAGACATTGAAAAAAACTCAATTAACGTTTTCGCAGAGTTCGGCCGCACAAGAATCCAGCAGACCTGCTTCTCCTTCACGACAATGCGCGCCCTCACACAAGTCTGGTAACACGGGAAGCAATCACCAAATTGTGTTGGACTGTACTACTCCATTCACCCTATTGTCCCGATTTGGCACCCTCTGATTTTCATCTATTTGGTCCATTTTAAAGATGCACTCCGTGGGACAAGGTTTGAAGATGATGAAGGAGTGATTCATGCAGCGAAGAAATGGCTACATGATCAAGACAAAATCTGGTACATGCTAGGAATACATACACTTGTTTCGCGGTGGCATAAAGCCATACAAGTTGATGGGGATTATGTTGAATAATACCAATGTTTACATGACATATCCATGTATGTTGTGTATAAATTTCATGCTTTTTGAATAAACAGCTCCTGAGAAAAACGATGTGGTGCATTACTTTCTGAACGCCCCTCGTAACAATCCATCAACCCTCCTATGTAATTTAGAAATGTCAGAATCCTTACTTTCAAATTTCATCGCATTGACACTCATTTACTTTCACAAGTTGAGTCATTTTACCTTGTTCTTTAAGGAGTAATGTCTCTAATGCAGCAACGTTGTCACCATTAGCTTTTTCCTGTTGAATTAGAAGGCGTTGTAATGTTTGATTTTCCATTTCAAGTGTCGCCAATTTGTCTTTATACTCTCTTTCGAGCTGAACACACGAATGCCTTTCCCCAATTTTCATCATATTTTCTTCCTCAAAATTATGCGTATCCTGTTTCTGTAGGCTTAATTTCTCAAGTTCGATAGCTGTCATTTTCCGTTCATGTTCTAATTCAGCTAATCTTGTTCTTTCTTCAGCTAATTTAATGTTATCTTCTCTCTCACGGGCCCTCTCGTCTCTAGCAATATCGTCTAATCTTTTTTTTTCTTCTTTTTCTTCAGCCACACGCAATTGAGTGAAAGCAAACTCTTCCAAACCTTGTCCTTCCTTTCCTAGGGTTTGTCCTATCTTGATAAAATATTCTAAGGTAGCCATTCTTACTATTAATGTTTAGTCTCACTTACACAATCGTGAATTACTACTGTTCCTTGAACCGAAATTATAAATACTTATCTACAATAAGTATGAAGTACCAGAAATCGTACTTCTTTAGAGCTTTTCAGATTAGTAATAAACAAATAGAATACTACTTTATATATACAACCGCAGGTATCGTGAAATCATCATAAAGATTGGAGTAGGAACAGTACAAATAAGACGATATGTGACAATAGTGGGAGCAAAGAAAAGTAGATAATTAAAGAAAACCAAATGTTATGAAAATAAAATAATCGCTACCACTACACAGTGATAAGACCAAGACGCAAACAACATTAATATATGTATTAACTAAATGATAGTAAGATGAGAGCAGCAGGTTGCAAACAATAATGCTGAAGAACTAAATATAAAAACAGTCAACAACCACGAACTACAATCAAGAACATGACATCACAACTAAGATAGAATCTGGATATAATAAATTCGAAGTGAGTGCTATAATACACAGCACTTTTCGCTGGGCCTCACTTAGAAAGAATTATATGCTGGCCTTACAGACATTTTGATTTTGGGACCGTCCTAAGAGGTATTCCTAAATCCCCATAAAAGACCCAAAAAAAAAAAAAACATGAAACATAGAAACATATACAGACATAAAGAAGGAGCTCTACCACGTAAAATATAGGAAGGACTTATTCCACAAAACATTAAATCACTTATCTTATTTATGTCCTCCTCCTGGACCGACGCATCACCGTGGAAATACACTATGGTGGCTCCTTTCTTTGACTGTCTCTGTTGTAGACCACACTCCTAGCTAAGACACTATTGATTGAAGACTGTGGGCATTTTCACTGCTGCTGAGTAGACCTTGAAATATGGAGAATTCACTTCTAATGCAGGTTTTCATATAGTTCTTGAAACACAATGTCGTTCTGTTCTGCAATATGACTCGATGTTTGATATCAACGATGCGTTGAGGTATTTGGTCTACCAATCCTGGTATACTCACGAAAAATGTTTCTTTCACTCTGTTTCCCCACTTTGTTGAAGTCGTTGTTTCGCCGGCGTTGCACACTGTTGGTACTTTCGTGTGTGCACTCTAAAGCTGTAGCAGATCTATTAGTATTTGAAATTGATAGATACTGAGGCCATCAAAGTTAACGAGACAAGATATTCCATCAGTTAGATCGTTGGAATCATTGTAAACATAAATGCTGATTGAATGCTGTAATTAATTATAGTAGTTCTAGGCATGTACACAAGAACTGTGGGGGTGTTGCTAAAATGAGATGTAGTTGTTAGTGTCTACATCAAGACCTCTGGCTTGGCCCCCAAATAACTGTGGCGTTCTCAATGATATATTCATAACATAATCCAAGCATACGTCTAGTAGGTGTAACGCCAACAGTAAATCATCAAATAACTGATCCAGTGACAGATACAATACACACTTTATTGTCGATACATTACTCCAACATAATAGATGTTCATCAAGTTAACACACTTGAATAGTGTCCACACATAGGACCTAGGCAGTCAATATATAATTCAAGAAGCGAACTGATTGTCCGTCTTGCGTCCGCACGGAAGTCGTTTAACACAACATTATTGAACTCATGAATGAATCAAGTAGAGCTTCAAACTATACTTCCTTTCACTAAATATTTCATCTAGCAATCACACACATTGCTAATTCCTCATGAAGTAGAATCATACAGCGGACATAGAATATCATCAACAAACTACACATCCCACACAGCCAATCCGCCTGAATACACTGCTCTGTAAATTGTCTCCCGTTTCACGCACTCACTCACTGCCAGACATCGCCCAACAGTATTCTTCCATTCACGACCTACATTCTTCCCACGGGCTTACCCTAAATCACACTCCCAATCATAACACACACCCTCAACTCACTTCACAACTTCTATTCCCGTGACACTCTAGTTGAACACCGCAGCGCTTCAAAATAACGAAACATTGAGGTGCACAAAAAGATGTGTATCATTATTACCCCCCCCCCCAAGTCAAAAAAATTAATAATAAACACATTATGTCAATAATAACCTTAGTGTAGTAGTGGATCTAATGCAATCTATTAAAAAAAATAATTACCAATACAGTCCACTAATATTACCAACATGTTCTCTTGTAAGTAAATGAAGAAAATCCATGAATGATACTAAATGTTCTTGCAGAAATCAAGAGTTTCACCATTAGCATAGTTTTGAAATAGTTTAGTTTCTAAGTTCTCACTCAGTGTAACTATCACTCTGTGTATCATGTTCATGTCACGTAATTGTGCTAATCATGTATAACGACAGTTGTGTACAATCCACCAGAAAATGCATCATAAGTTCCATACGAACTGTAATGCAAAAGTTACTAAGATGTGACTCTGTACAGCAGTAACAGCTGAGATAGACCAGACCTAAAATATGGAAGAGACTTGAAAAAACGCACCCGAGAACGCAACTAAACTGTGCGTGGTGCTGAATGTTTCACCAATTTTACATCAAGACAATGATTCCGAAAATAAGATCCGTTAGTAAGACTGACAACTATGCGAGCCTCATTATTGTTATAAAAGTAAACAAAGGCCCCTTTTTGAGAAGAATTGTTGATAGAGACCAGACGCACAAATTTGACGTCAGCAGTGGACTGAAAAAATTGTCCCAGTGCGCGCCAGGTTGTGCATAGCGGAAAATTTTGCACTTGTACGGTGCGAGTGTGTGCACTATAACCACCAAAAGAGACTCGAGTAAACTGAAATTGTGCACAAGAGTCATTAGCAAAGCTTGCTGAACGAGAAGTTTTGATATTAGTTTCCTTAGTACATGTTACACTGTACTGATTATATATAGTCTGGTTAATTATATGTAGGTTACTATAATCATTCTTTTGTACCTGTTTCTGTGTGACCTGACGCTTATCAACTTTATTATATGCATTCTTACAATTATTATCCGCAAAGTCAGTATAATCCTTAACGCACCGTTCGTTCAAGTCTTTTCTCTTACTAGAAATACATGGATTTGTTGGACATTTTGTAACGTCACATTTATTGTTCCTGGCATGTCGCCGCCATGCACCACCCTCATAAAAGCTATTGTGGTTTCGATAGGAAACACCGGCGGGAGAGTGATGACGAGGAAAGTTATATCTTCCTCTGAACGATACTCTAAATTTGTCAGGATGTGCAGGCCTATCATGTCGTCCTAATTTATCTAGGTTAATGCCATCTGTGGGTGTTCTGGTATGTTGTAACGCACCACTATCAACATTATCGGGTAACACCATATTGTTCTGCAGTACAATATCTACGAGGGGCGTTCAGAAAGTAATGCACCACATCATTTTTCTCAGCTAATAATGAAGATAGAAGCATGAAATTTTGCACACTTCAAATATGCTATGTGCCAATTGTGTGCGCCAAATTGCACTGCAACCGGCCAAATAATACGGCTGCCCTAAACCGTTGAAATGGAGCGTGTTAGCAACTTGCGTTATAAACAGCAAATTGTGATAGAATTTCTCGTTGCAGAGAAGGAAACTGTTAAGAATATTCACAAGCGTCTATGTGATGTGTATGGAAGTTTTGCAGTCAACAGGAGTACAGTCAGTCGCTGGGTTCAGAGAATCAAAGAATCAGGAAGTGGAGATACGGAGCTGCCTGATCGGCCACGCTGTGGACGTCCTGCCACAGCCACCAACACAGAAATGTTGAAATGCTCTGAGGGCATTATTCTTACTGATAGGCGAATCACTACTCAACAATTGGCCTTACAGCTGTCAGTCAACATTGGTAGTGCAAATGCAGTTATAAAAACTCTTGGATTTTCTAAGGTTTGCGCAAGATGGGTTCCTCGAAGTCTCACAAATGACCAACGATTGCAAAGGAAAGCAATTTCTTCTAAATTGTTGGAGCGTTTCAATGCTGATGGACATAACTTTTTGCTAAGATCGTTACAGGTGACGAAACCTGGGCACATCATTTTGAACCTGAGACAAACAGACAGTCAATGGAGTGGCATCATCCGCAATCACCAAGAAGAAAGAAATTCAAGACAATTCCTTCTTTTGGGACATTGAAGGTGTGATTCTTGTGGACGTTATGCCAAGAGGAGAGACAATCAATTCGCAAGCTTACATTAAGACATTGAAAAAACTCAATTAACGTTTTCGCAGAGTTCGGCCGCACAAGAATCCAGCAGACCTGCTTCTCCTTCACGACAATGCGCGCCCTCACACAAGTCTGGTAACACGGGAAGCAATCACCAAATTGTGTTGAACTGTACTACTCCATTCACCCTATAGTCCCGATTTGGCACAATCTGATTTTCATCTATTTGGTCCATTTTAAAGATGCACTCCGTGGGACAAGGTTTGAAGATGATGAAGGAGTGATTCATGCAGCGAAGAAATGGCTACATGATCAAGACAAAATCTGGTACATGCTAGGAATACATACACTTGTTTCGCGGTGGCATAAAGCCATACAAGTTGATAGGGATTATGTTGAATAATACCAATGTTTACATGACATATTCATGTATGTTGAGTATAAATTTCATGCTTTTTGAATAAACAGCTCCTGAGAAAAACGATGTGGTGCATTACTTTCTGAACGCCCCTCGTAACAATCCATCAACCCTCCTACGTAATTTAGAAATGTCAGAATCCTTACTTTGAAATTTCATCGCATTGACTCTCATTTACTTTCACAAGTTGAGTCATTTTACCTTGTTCTTTAAGGAGTAATGTCTCTAATGCAGCAACGTTGTCACCATTAGCTTTTTCCTGTTGAATTAGAAGGCGTTGTAATGTTTGATTTTCCATTTCAAGTGTCGCCAATTTGTCTTTATAATCTCTTTCGAGCTGAACACACGAATGTCTTTCCCCAATTTTCATCATATTTTCTTCCTCAAAATTATGCGTATCCTGTTTCTGTAGGCTTAATTTCTCAAGTTCGATAGCTGCCATTTTCTGTTCATGTTGTAATTCAGCTAATCTTGTTCTTTCTTCAGCTAATTTAATGTTATCTTCTCTCTCACGTGCCCTCTCGTCTCTAGCAATATCGTCTAATCTTTTGTTTCTTCTTTTTCTTCAGCCACACGCAATTGCGTGAAAGCAAACTCTTCCAAACCTTGTCCTTCCTTTCCTAGGGTTTGTCCTATCTTGATAAAATATTCTAAGGTAGCCATTCTTACTATTAATGTTTAGTCTCACTTACACAATCGTCAATTACTACTGTTCCTTGAACCGAAATTATAAATACTTATCTACAATAAGTATGAAGTACCAGAAATCGTACTTCTTTAGAGCTTTTCAGATTAGTAATAAACAAATAGAATACTACTTTATATATACAACCGCAGGTATCGTGAAATCATCATAAAGATTGGAGTAGGAACAGTACAAACAAAGACGATATGTGACAATAGTGGGAGCAAAGAAAAGTAGATAATTAAAGAAAACCAAATGTTATGAAAATAAAATAATCGCTACCACTACACAGTGATAAGACCAAGACGCAAACAACATTAATATATGTATTAACTAAATGATAGTAAGATGAGAGCAGCAGGTTGCAAACAATAATGCTGAAGAACTAAATATAAAAACAGTCAACAACCACGAACTACAATCAAGAACATGACATCACAACTAAGATAGAATCTGGATATAATAAATTCGAAGTGAGTGCTATAATACACAGCACTTTTCGCTGGGCCTCACTTAGAAAGAATTATATGCTGGCCTTACAGACATTTTGATTTTGGGACCGTCCTAAGAGGTATTCCTAAATCCCCATAAAAGACCAAAAAAAAAAACATGAAACATAGAAACATATACAGACATAAAGAAGGAGCTCTACCACGTAAAATATAGGAAGGACTTATTCCACAAAACATTAAATCACTTATCTTATTTATGTCCTCCTCCTGGACCGACGCATCACCGTGGAAATACACTATGGTGGCTCCTTTCTTTGACTGTCTCTGTTGTAGACCACACTCCTAGCTAAGACACTATTGATTGAAGACTGTGGGCATTTTCACTGCTGCTGAGTAGACCTTGAAATATGGAGAATTCACTTCTAATGCAGGTTTTCATATAGTTCTTGAAACACAATGTCGTTCTGTTCTGCAATATGACTCGATGTTTGATATCAACGATGCGTTGAGGTATTTGGTCTACCAATCCTGGTATACTCACGAAAAATGTTTCTTTCACTCTGTTTCCCCACTTTGTTGAAGTCGTTGTTTCGCCGGCGTTGCACACTGTTGGTACTTTCGTGTGTGCACTCTAAAGCTGTAGCAGATCTATTAGTATTTGAAATTGATAGATACTGAGGCCATCAAAGTTAACGAGACAAGATATTCCATCAGTTAGATCGTTGGAATCATTGTAAACATAAATGCTGATTGAATGCTGTAATTAATTATAGTAGTTCTAGGCATGTACACAAGAACTGTGGGGGTGTTGCTAAAATGAGATGTAGTTGTTAGTGTCTACATCAAGACCTCTGGCTTGGCCCCCAAATAACTGTGGCGTTCTCAATGATATATTCATAACATAATCCAAGCATACGTCTAGTAGGTGTAACGCCAACAGTAAATCATCAAATAACTGATCCAGTGACAGATACAATACACACTTTATTGTCGATACATTACTCCAACATAATAGATGTTCATCAAGTTAACACACTTGAAAAGTGTCCACACATAGGACCTAGGCAGTCAATATATAATTCAAGAAGCGAACTGATTGTCCGTCTTGCGTCCGCACGGAAGTCGTTTAACACAACATTATTGAACTCATGAATGAATCAAGTAGACCTTCAAACTATACTTCCTTTCACTAAATATTTCATCTAGCAATCACACACATTGCTAATTCCTCATGAAGTAGAATCATACAGCGGACATAGAATATCATCAACAAACTACACATCCCACACAGCCAATCCGCCTGAATACACTGCTCTGTAAATTGTCTCCCGTTTCACGCACTCACTCACTGCCAGACATCGCCCAACAGTATTCTTCCATTCACGACCTACATTCTTCCCACGGGCTTACCCTAAATCACAATCCCAATCATAACACACACCCTCAACTCACTTCACACAACTTCTATTCCCGTGACACTCTAGTTGAAACACCGCAGCGCTTCAAAATAACGAAACATTGAGGTGTTAGCGCCCACTGGAAAAATGTTATAAAGCTTGTCGCTATTTCTGGCCCAGAGATAACTGAAGATATTTCAACGATATGTCCAAACTCCTGCCCAGGAATGCCAACGGGTTGCTCCAAAAACATAGGGACCGCACCTGCAACTCTTGGATCGAACTGGCCAAAATCATCGGGAACCTCCATATGAAGAGAGTTTTGCAGTGGATAGTGTTGGACCTCTTACCCGAACCAAGCGGAGAAACACATTTATAATTCTCCACTTCTGGTGGAAACTAGCTCTATTTGGAGAGAGGCAATAGCCCATGTCCATCAATAGCCTCAAACCATGTCGGCAGAAGGCGATTACTTCAAACAATCTTCACACTGAAGTTAGGAATTTCCTAACCAAATCTTTGACTGATAATGGATCTCAGTTCTAGGGGAGGAAATCAAACTGAGGAACTATTCAAGGATCTCTCCAATCCAGGTACTTTAATTGTAAGGTCTCGTATCACGCCCAAGGGAACGGGCAGCTTGGAAAGTTTCAAATGGGACCCCTTATTTCAATAGAGCGAAAGCTGGCACATGAAAAAACCTGACACATGGTATATATCTCACTCACGCGCTGCCTTATTTTGCGTATCTGGCAGGTTCCCACATACATAATTCCAACAGGAATGGCACCAAGCAACATTGATAATTGGTCGTGAGCCCATTCAAAGGTCAATTAGAAAGCCTAACTGAAGTACATGGATAGAATGAGAAAGGCAAACGAGACCTGTAACCTCATCATTACCCGTTATGTGACCGATAGGTTGACCTCTCAGTTAAACAACTGGCTGGAAACTTAGCACCACGACAATTTGGAGGAAAGCCAGACAGAAACATTACTTAATTACTATAATAGGACGGCGACGACGGATCGAGCGCTAGCTGTGGGGGATAAGGGTTCTTCTTTCCTATTAACCCGGCAGCAGCAATAAACATCCAGATAGGCTGGCAAAGGCCCATTACCTGTGTTTCTAGAAAAGTTATCTAGAACTAACTATAAGATAGACAAAAAGGGGACAAGGAAGAAAGTTTATTATGTGGACCCTCCTTTAAAAAATAATCAAGATAGGAAAGTGCCAGGAAAGGAGCCACACATAATGGACACTGGCCATAAGGCCTACTTGAAGATTGAAAAATGAACCTGCTCACCCTCATATGACTATCCCGTGAGACGCATGGGCAAACTCCGGCCAACAGGTAAAAGTCAGTACTGAATTTAACAATAAGCGGCAGATTGGAGCAGATTCAGAAAGGTTCTGGAGATTACATATAAGACGTGTTTAACTGGCCAACAGGGGGCACACCAACATGTTGGGGAGTCTGTTATGAAATTGCTCGAAGAAGGACCCCACATCCCATTCAGTATTGAGATGCCTATTTCTATCCCCAATTCGGCTAAGGAACAAGCTTTAAAAATATGAGATATAATAATTTATTGCAAGACGGTATAATATCTCGCATAGATGGAATCACCTTCATAACTCCAGTGTGGTATTGTTGAGGAAACCACTTCTGGGTAACAAAGACCTGTGGGTATAGCTTTAACAGGAAACTAAATGCGGGTCACAGCGTCCCCTCAGGTAGGCTCCATTACCAGATACAAATACAAACTGTTTTGCCATGTTGAAAAGGGGCCAAAGTATATTTCTAAGGTGGATCTCAGTAAGGGATATTATCCAGATACCAGTGAAGGCCTGAGATACATAACCATATCTGGGCTTTTTAGCACCTCGAAAGGGCATAATGAATTTAATATTGTTGCCTTTTGGTTTATGAAGAAATGCTCCAAGTGGTCGATTTTCCCGGAAATGGATTGAAGAAAAATATTGAGGATCCCCCTGAAAATTTCAACTATTACCAATTTCATGGACACGACATCCTCATCGCCCACTGAAACATTTTGAAGGAACATGTAGCATCACCTAGATATGTAATTTGACAGACTTTGAGAGGCAAAATTTTGAATTGCTAGGCCACTAACTGATATATATTGGCTGCAAGGAACTAAGAATTTCTTGGGTGGGACATAAGCCGTATTAATTCAGAGACTAGCCTGAACCCGGACTCAAAGCATTAGTGAAAAATTGCAGAGAGCACTTTCTATCGGACACTGGTATAAATTACACTCTGAATTATGTCAGAGGTTGCTATTAAAGGGGGGCCCGGCCATAATGGATGATCCGATCCTACCCCGAAATCCTGGGAATGTCGAGATTAAAACCCCTGTTTAATTGGGAGACCATAAGGAGCCGATATGTGGCAGCGGTAAACCACAAGAGGGCATAACTAAGAAAGGAGATGGATTCCTGCACACCAAATTTGTTGCCGAATAAACTTGAAGGAGGCGCGCAACAAAAGGGGACCCTACTCTGGCAGCCCTGCTTTTTAGGAAAACTGGCCCATCGGCCAAGGACCACCACAACAACAACAGGAGGGACATCTATTCTAAGAATGGCGTATGTAATCGTAGAACGGGAGGACCCTGATACAGGGAATAACCCGCTCCTACGTACCGACGCCGTACAGAAAGCCAGATCTTAGAACTGGGGCCCCTCTCGTTCTCCTTTCGCGGACAAATAGGACAATAACGCCACAATTCAAACGCCTAAAAAAGCACTTATTGGTGGCCAGGAGATGATAACTCTGATAATTATCAGGAACGTGAACTCCTGCGCCCAGTGTCCAACGTTTAGCAACCCAAAAAAACACTTGACATCCCAGTAACCTATTGGGGGCAAATTGCCAATAGAAGGTACACCATTTGAAACGGGTTTGCTGTCGGACCTCATTTGACCCCTGGACATGGACCAAACTCAAGCAGGACACCGGTACCTCCTGACACCGTCGTCGGCCACTTGCCACAATGAGAGCCGAAGCCTATACCGAGATTAACATGCCACAGATTTCAAAGCCTGTCGCAGTAGCCCCCTCGATGCAAATTTTTACACGGCTACGAAACCCTCCAACAAGTTTTGGACGGACAATGGATCCCACTATCCGTAGCCAGATAATGGCGGAGAACTTTTAAGATCTTGAGGGACCAAACCTAATACCACACAAAGTCCCTACCATCCGGCCGGAAATGAGGGCCTCGTGGAAACGTATTTAAAAACGGCAGCCTCCATCATGAAGTTATACGTAAGCTTGGGATCAGGAGAAACCGGGGGAGAAAACCTGTGGACCTTATTATATATCGGGCTGCTTTATACGCCTACCGAGAGGTTTCCCCAAAGCGTCTACACGGGATTCGCGCCAGCTTACACATATTATTTGGCAGACATATTAAAGGGGCCCCACTGGACGCCTATTCTTCGGTCCCTGCCCGACCAAACAGGCTTGACGAGACCGTCGTCTACTGCAAGCAAGGTTGAATACTGAGCAAAAGGAAAGGCTTCCCAGCTCGGATGGAATTCTAGGCTACAACAACCAAAAGAAAGCCCAGCGCTAAACCTGACAACAAGAATACAACAAGACCACCGACAAAGAAGCATAGCGAACTACAACCAGGGGAAGAAAGTTTTTTTGTAGCAATCTATTATCCAACCAGAATCAATAAACTTCGCATCGGATTTCAAGGGGCGTAACACCGTCCTTAAAAAGATCTCATTGCTAAACGCTGTAACGGAATTCCAGCCCGAACCTCTCCAAACTTTTTCTGAGTTGTTCACCAAACTCAGGAAAACAAAAATTTTCTCCAAGATTGACCTCAGTAAAGGTTATTATCAAATACCAGTCAAGGAGGAAATTAAACCTTTGTTAGCTTTCAGCACTAGTGAAGGACATTACACACTTAATGTGATGCCGTTCGGATTGCATAACGCCCCAGGAGTGTTTACCAGGATGATGAGAACGCTTCTAGAACCTTTGCAAAGTTCCTATATCCATAATTTCATGGATGACATATTAATTGCATCGGAAACCTACGACGAACATTTTGCTACGGTTGCTATGCTCCTCAGGAGACGACAGGACACTGGTCTCATAGCCAGACCTAGCAAATGTCTCATCGGGTTTGAAAAGCTAGACTTCCTGGGGCATACTATTTCTCACGGTTACATGTGGCCTGTTAAGAAGAACGTGGTGAAAGTAGTTGGAGCAAAAAGACCCCGAACGAAGAAAGACACTCGTTCCTTCTTATCACTATGTGCATACTATCAGAAATACATCCAGAACTTCAACGGACTGACGGCACCTCTAACTAACCTCACAAAGAAAGGTTGTCCTGATAAGGTCATGTGGGATCAAAAGTTCGAACACGCGTATATCACTTTAAAAGGACAGTTGTTTCATACCCCATTTTGAGGTTACCTGACATCAAGAAACCTTTCGTACTGCGGGTCGACGCGTCAGGTCAGGGCATCGGGTCAACACTGCTGCAAGCCGAGGACAGTGACCCGAATACGCTATTTCCAGTTGCCTATGGCAGTCGGAAACTAAACAAAGCTGAACGGAACTACAGCGTAGTTGAAAGAGAATGTCTCGCTCTAATTGACGGTATCAGACGCCATCACGAGTTTCTCTATGGCACATCTTTCACGGTGCAAACAGACCACGCTCCATTAGCTTTTATTGGTGCCAATAAAGAATTTAACGCAAGGATCATGCGTTTGGCCCTCCTTTTAAGCGTTTACTCTTTCGAAGTGGAATACATTCCGGGAAAACAGAATGTCGGGGCTGACTTCCTGAGTAGAAACTGGACTACGGAAGAAGAGGGGGAAGTTGAAGATGGCTATAATCCAAAAGCTACCGATCAGGGCAGCTTCATTGTCATAAATCAAACATAAAAATATGTTTTCATGTCTCAAAAGAGGGGACGAGTGTGACAGAAGAAGTCAGCTGACCCTGAATTGTTAGATGATATGGTACGACCCTTTGTAACGACCCCTTCGGTTAACATCAGTGCCCCCCAAATATTGTTGTAATTTTGTCGCAAACGGGAATGCTTGCACCTGGACTCATTAGCTATGCACAACAGAAACGTGGAACCCCACCTGGGCTCATTAATATGGGTCTGAGTAGAGTGGACTAGTCACCACGTTCGCACATTAATATGAAGACATTTATCACGCGTGTATCCAGGAGTTTCGGTTTGTCTTAGGGGAGGTTAAGCCACGCCTTTTGCTTTACCACAGATCGGTCTGAACCAACTACCGCCTTCACCTTTCTTTCGTGCCTGCTTTAAAGACGTTGCCAGAATCAAACGAAAGAAGCGGCACATGATCAAACAGGCACTGAGGGATCTCAGGAAAGACGAAGCGGTAGGCTATCAAAGGCAGTAGTGGTCCCAAAACGAAAGACGCAAGTTTCTTGCCGGCATTTCACATCTCTGTGTTAACCACAGAATCGCTCGCAGAACGCGACGGACAGGGAGAGACGAAGCGGCTAGAGAATTGAGTAATCGGACGAGGAACGGGCGGCGAGAATCTCGATTTTACCCTGAGTTGAAGAAAGGTGTTAGATTCTAACATGTCCCATTAATCTTACATTCCATTTTATATATATACAAACCATGCAGAATGCCATTTTATCACTCGTTTGCCAGACATCTACAGAAGCACTACCTATAGTAAAATCTTGTTAGATTTCCCCTGGATTGTGGGCTATATTTTGCAGTGAATTCTATTCTGTGCTAAACGGTATAAAATATTTCTTCTAAAGTGATCAGTGGGCAGTTCATTCATTTTTATTTCACTGGATTTTGTGGTTATTTAAATCTATTAAATTTAACCTATCTCAAAAGTTCCAGCTTTAAATTTAATGATATATCTATTATATTATTTCCAAAGATAATAGATGCTTAAATGCTTAAAGTAACATTTAAAGTCGCGAAGGAATTTATACTTTAATTAGGGTGATCGGAACGACTCGATTTTAAAACCTCCAGAATTTGATGTGACAGTTAAATTTTAGTCTTGTGGCGATTCTCTGTTGGAATTCCGCTATCTAAAATTTTTGCCAGAAATAAAGCAACCCCAAGCACTAATTAACCACATCATCAATTAAATTAAATTTAACTGGAGAAGAACAGTGCCAGAGCTATTTGTATTTTTTTACTGCTCTACTGCGAAAGAAAATAGAAATCTTCCGAACACTGACTGTGCATATTTTTCTTCACCGGATTTTAAACCCTCGAAGTAAAACCATACATCACCCGTCAGTTGTTGTACTCATGCATTAAGAAGATTACCAGCAGCGGCGAAATCAATGAGACCACTCCCCATTTTCACCACCTGGATCTGAAACTGTGCCATCCCAATAGAACTTTCCTTTAACATAACAAAACCAAAGAACACTTAGGTTCACCGTCCAGCGATTACGGGACTGTACTACCATATAAACCTGATAATCTGGGGCTGGACACTGAAGAAAGACACTACCTGTGTCGAGTGTTTCATTGATGTTTGTGTATAATTCTATGGAGTGCCAGATTCTACGATCGGTAAGTGTGTGTGAGTAAATGAGTGTTGGCCATCACGAGCGTGCATGAATGACATGAGATTTATTTTACAACCATTTGTTTAATTTGCCTATCTGGTAATTATTTACCGTATTTTCTGTATTGTTTTTGTAAGTGGGATTTTATAACTCTGCTTATTACCCCCCCCCCCCCCTCTTTCATTTTTCTTAGTAAAGGGAAAAACAGATGAGAATAATAGGACCTTTTCTACCACCCATACTTAGTATTGTAAAACCTCTCTTTTTCCAGAGTAACTGAATTTACTGTTGGGTTACATTACCTATTTTTCTGATAACAACCTATCTTTGAACTGGGTTTATCTGTGTCTATTTCAAGAGGGAATGGCTTATTGGATACCATTCTTCATACCCCCCACCCCCCAACCTTGTTATTTGTATTTTCTGTACCGATGATATTTGACTGTACCAGAATGATAATTGTTGTGACTGATTTTAATGATAATAACAGCATAAACTTATTTAGTTCTGCGTTGGAATACTTAAGCCCAAATTACCCATATCTGTTATTTGTAGTTGTATTCACGTACGTCCTTGTGTTTGAAGCACTAAATTGGTGTGAGCGCATGAGTGATTGGAAACTGGCAAATAATCGTTTGTCCAGGAGAGTTTTTAAGGAGTAGATTGAGAGAAACAGATTGTCGTAAAAGAGTCTGTTCTTACTCTCCCAAGCACTCTGTGAAGCAACTATTTACTTTTCTAACCCTATCTATCATAGAGCTTTCACCATCCTTCTTCACTCTAAACGGGACCACTATTTTTTTCAAGAACTCTCTCAAATAAATTTACGACAATATACTTAAATAAATTGAATTAATCGGTAGTGTCCCCTGCATGCTATGGACCATTTCCTGTTGCTCAGATTCTGCATGAAATTAACTTCTGTTTTATACTTCATTCTACACTTATGGATAAATTATATGATAAGCGCTTAAGCGTCCCATGCTTTTTGTCAATTTGATGTTAAATTTTTTTTACAGCACGCTATAAATTCTTTGAAAAATTATTTTTGGGTTTTTAATGCATTAAAAGCGTGTGTTTAAATTTTTTTTTTTTAATTTCTTATTCACCCAAAGATAAAGCGTCCGTGCGACTTTTTTCAAAAGTGCATTTCGTCCAGCATTTTTTTAGACTCCCTCAAATAGAAGCATACCCCATCTATTTATTTTACTGCCAAGAGTAATCTTGAGCGACGGTTGCTGATTTTGGAAAAGTCATCCTTTTACTTAACCTACCTAGCCATTCGTGGACCATTACAGCAGCTCAAGGTTGGCAATCCACGACACACACACATACTAAGCCATCAAAGAAACATTACATTTGTGTCATGATTTCTTCCATCATGAATTACTTTCTACTCAAATAACGAACTTGGCTGAAATAAATGAGGTCATTATGTACAGATTCTACCTCTTCAAGGAAGAATTGAAGTTGTCTATAACTGAGTCCCTTGTATCGTATGACGTT
Organism: Oreohelix idahoensis; assembly: GCA_024509875.1. NCBI lineage: Eukaryota > Metazoa > Mollusca > Gastropoda > Stylommatophora > Oreohelicidae > Oreohelix > Oreohelix idahoensis. Next base: position 56,565 of record JAMPIV010012313.1, on the reverse strand, counting down.
GATTGTAACAGCAACATGCTTCGTCGCATGTTTAAAATACATAACTTTTGCTCACAGCTGCGCTTGAAAATAGGAAACTCTATGCAGAGCGATACAACAGGAGACAATCTGATCATCAGAAGGGATCACCCTTCGATCAAACGTTTCGGCCCCTTAATCTCTTTCACACTCTAAGGAATGGCGGGCCCACTTGGGTCATAACTCCCAAGTGGCAGCCCCATGTTACCATGTGCAGATAATTTAGCTCACTCTCCCTTGATTGTAGCTTTCAGTTTAATACCTGTTTTTCTGCCAGTTGGAGGCAATTGTAAAAGTAACCTTTATGTTGAAAATTACTGTCCTGAATTTCATAGCCAGTGTCGCAAAATTGGTTTCAAGTCATTGCAAACGTTTTCAGGTAGATTTATAAACCCGTCAATGATCGATTGACCGCTTTCAAAAATGCGGCGTATCAAAGAAATGTGTATCAGACAGAGGAAATCGCCAAGGATAAATAAAAGCAGACGGGAATCAGTATGAAAAGGATTTTACATTTCAGTACAGGGAAGGATTGTGTATAACTGCATATAAGAAGGAACGGTAGGAAGTTCTCATTTACGGAGATATATGCGTATTTCGGCTGCCCACAGTTACGCGGAAAGGCATGTAAACCCACTTCTGTTCTAAATATTAAAATCAACAAATAACAGTTTGGGAAATTACATGGATAGGAAGATAGAGAATTATCAACTGTATAAAACTAGATAAGATGGAACAATATGGATATTATATATGCCAAGAATGAGAAAGGCAAAATTTCAGTCGACGCACAGATCGGCCGAAATCACTGTTCGGGAAGGATCTTTCAGGCTTAGGTTTAAGCTGTGACGTCGGTACCCTCCGATACGTCCGCGCTATGCGTATATATAGCGTATCGGTAAACTGAGACACAGACAACGAAAGAGGTTTGAGACAGACTGGAGGCAGAGTTTCGCCACTACCCATGAATTGTGAGCGGATCGCCAGAAACATTTTTAAGTCCAGCATCTGAAGTCTGAGGGTAAGCGAAATTGTGATAACTACCGTGTATAATATTTGTTATTTCAGGTTCATATAGAATTCACAAAATATGCCTGTATAATAGTCATTGATATAATGTATTGCATTTTTATATGATCTAAACATGTGCATTGTGGATGATTGTTGCTTGCACAATAATTAATCACAAATAGCCCCACAGCCTAATGAAGATATATTTATCATATTGCTTTATCGCTTACGAAGATAAAGGCAGTCCCATGGCAGAGATTGTCTTAGGAAAATGAAGTGTTAGAAACTTCTTCGTGGAAGATCCCAGTTTACGAAGTTAAGGTGACTAGTCCCCTTCCTCGCTGCCTTTGCCTTCCCTAGTTCGAGCGCACAACTTTGTACCCATTTACAGCTGGTAAACTGGAGTTTTCTACAGCCAGTTTCAGTAGAAAGCAACCTGATCACATGGTCACTCACTTTATTTATTTTATGTATTAATTTTGGGTAGTTGCTAAGATAGCATCAGTATTTGAATTTGTACTTGATATGATTTAGAAGGATCAAGTTATAGATCAGAAAAGGATGTATAGGAGCAGAGTAACCAGATGATGTTTATTACGGATATGTTAATATTAATTCTGTATCATTGAAATGATGTTACTTGCTATGACTGTATAACTTTGACACCTGATGACTGACTTGTCTGACTTATGTGCTAGTCAGTTACACTTAATTGAAATGTTAATATTACTGCTATATCACTGAAATGATGTCCTTACTTACTATGATTGTATAACGGTGACATCTGATGACTGACTGGTCTGACATCTATGCTAGTCAGCTACAAGTCTAGCCAGATACTAGCCAAGGCTGATATGTTACAGGTTCCATGAAATAACTCAAACCAGACTGTCCAGTATCAGAAGCCGGTGTCGTTCATCAGAGGCAATCCCACAAAAGTGCAGGACCCCAAAGAGTGAACTACAACTGGTTATTGGCATCCCTACTGTTGGGCCTACCAAGTCTGATATCAGCAAAGGACAGTTCAGTTTCAGCATTGTCAAGTTGAAAGATAAGTGTCCTGTTTGACACTGACCACCTATACATGTGAAACAGCCAATAGTTGAAAATAATAATTAACCATACAGAAACTCAGTCAACTGATGACAGTTATCCTTAAATTCAAAGGACTAATAACAGTGATTTCAGTAACTTTATTATTTAAGATCTTGAAGTCTAAACAGACAATAATAGTAATTGTGTGACTTTATTTTCTATATATTTATATATTTTAATGCTCTGTTCCATCTAGCAGTAATAGAATATTAGTGTAATTATTAAACTGTTTTAACTGTACCTGAGGATTTATTCACTTCTTACATTTTGTGGGTTCAGTGAATGTACATTTTACTTATCCCCTAGAATATAAGTAATCATAAGATAGTCACAGGGAGGAGACACCTTAAATCCTGGTACTACTTCTCACCAACTGGGCCAGGGTTTTCACAGTCTGACTATTGTTATGATAACAATACACCAGTGCTTATTTCTAAGAGTGGGGTATTACTTGTAAGGTCAGAACTCTTTACTGGCATACTCTTACATAATAAATAATTTTAAATAACCTCCCGCTACAGTGGGGGCTCGTTCGGGATATATCTTTGATATTCCTGAGCCAACTTTCTATTTCTGCTGTGTAGAAAATTTTGTTTTGTAAAATTTTTTGGAAAGAGTAACATAGTAGGAAATAAATATAATTTTTTAGGAGTACCATTGAGTACAGAAAAAAAAGCTGTTTCATATATGGTGAAGTCAGTTTAATTAACTTTAATTTTAAGTTAATTATATTGTAGTAAATTAGTTTGAGTAAGATCACTTGCCCTACTAGACTACAGATACATCATGGCTGACTTGGTCAAATTTAGGTCTGCTACACTGCAGGTGGGAAAAGAGCTTGGCATGGATGGTATCAAAACCCGCATACCGGCTGGCGTGGGGAAGAAGACGCTGGACTCAAATTTTATTTTCTATCTTATTTTTGACTTATGAACTATAATATTATTTAATTTAGTTATTGTATTTAGAATATCGTCACACATATGATGGGAGAAATGAAAAGAATCCAGCAACAAATAGAAACAGACGTCAAGAAGCTGACAGAGCTGAAAGAAGAAAACGCAGAAATACCCAAAAGAACAGAAGCAAAACGAAGAGCCGTAGAGGAAATTGCATCTAACACACGAAAAACTAAAACGAACGACCAATCAGACGAAGAAGTAATCGAGGAAATACTAGAAAAGCTGCTCCTATCAATAATTAAAAAAGTACTATTTCAGATACAGTAGAAAATGAAGACATAAGAAACAGAAACGAGGAGGGCAAAAACCAACAAAACCACACAAGCCAGATAGTGAGGCAGGAAATTAAAAACACTATGGAACACGCCACAGCACCAGGAACAGACAAACAACGAAGAGGAATCCAGACAGTCAGCTAGTGGTCCTTTTTAGAACCAGTCCTTTTCTGGACTAACAACCTGCTAGCATCGAAGAAACTAACGCATAATATATTCCAATTATAACGATTCTTCAGGTTGAACAGGGTAAAACAGCAATATAGCCGACAAACGAACGAACGAACGAACGAACGATATACATAAGTAATAATTGCATCCACCTTGTTTCGATTCCTGTTGTCAGTGAGAGAAATCCCTCTTAAACGATCAGTATGACAAGGTTGTCCAATGTCACCTTTACTATATGAACTAGTTTTAGAACCCTTATTAGAAAGTATCAGAAAAAAAACAAGTATCAAAGGCGTCTTTGTACCAGGTGTAGGTGGTATGAAATTAATAGCATACACAGATGACACAGTCTCCCCCAACATTTCATCAATAAAAAATATCCTAGATGCCTTTGATAAATTTAGCAAAACTAGTGGTTCCAAAATCTTTTAGTGCAGTTATGTTAAATATAGCCAGTTTCAATAATTGTCTCTTTCTTGAGTACAGTTAAGCCAAACATATCCATTTACGATATGTGTCACTTTCATATACGCAATTAAGCCCAACATGTCCATTTACAATACTTATCACTCTCTTGAGTGCAGTTAAGCCAAACATAGCCATTTACGATAATTCTAATTTTCTTTATTACAGTTAAGCCAAACATAGCGAGTCAGAATACATGACATTTTCTTGAGTAAAGCCAAACTGGCAACTATGGTATACGTCACTTACATGTTTGCCCTGAAGAAGACCTAACAGGTTGACACATTGGCCGTTTTGTTCTTATGGTTTCATAAACTCTCCTTGCTACCACTAAAACAGTGGCAGACAACAGACACTTACCAGGGGTTTGTATTTGTTTCTAGTGCAGTATATAATACGGATCCGTTAAAACAAAAACTGAAATTTTAGAAGCTATTATAGAAATGTAAAGAAATCAAGACAAGACTTGAGATGGCCTCAGCTGCCATGACAAGACTGAATGTGATCTGGAAAAGTAACATCAGTTTTCCTGTGAAGATCAAATTATACAAATCACTTGTATTATCTATTCTCTTGTATGGGTGTGAGAGCTGGACACTCACTGCAGATACGGAGCGAAGGATTCAGGCTTTCGAGCATAAATGTTATAGAAGAATTTTGCGCATTTGCTATAAAGAGCACAAAACAAATGTCTATGTTAGAGAGAAGATAAACACCTATGCAGGCCACCAAGAACCACTTTTGTCAGTAGTGAAACGTCGAAAGCTTGCCTGGTTTGGGCATGTAACTCGTCATGATTCCCTTTCGAAAACGATCCTCCAGGGAACAGTCGAAGGTAAACGGAGAAGAGGAAGGCAAAGCAAATCCTGGGCAGATAACATCAAAGAATGAGCAGGACACGGTTTTTCCACACTTGTACGCATTGCTGAGGACAGAGAGCAGTGGAGGACCCTGTCTGCTGATGCTTCCACCATGGCACCCCTACGACCCATGACGGGTTACGGGTTGAGATGATGATAGAAATGGCAGAATTAAACTACTAATATTTCGATAAATTTGTGCAGCTCCCGAGCGTCTCTGGGGAGACAAAGAAAGACTAAGACTTCTGCTCCCTCTGAGGTGACTAACATGAGGCTGTGGGTGGAGCTGACAACTTCATCATATACAACAAATTGATATAAAACCAGTGCTGCAAGAACATATGAATGCCTTAATGCAGGCTTCCTGCAAAACGATCAGCTGCAGAAATATCTCTTTACTCAATAAGTAGCAAATAAGGGAGAGAAGAAGATAATGTTATTAAGTTTACCAGCATGAAAAACAAACAGACAGTTTTCATAATCCTTAGATTTGGCTCACTCAAATCCAAGCTGGCAACTTAACACTGCCACTTATAATGGAAGCTAACTAGTCACATGACCAGTGTTTATCTTCAAAAACAGGCTTTAAGAGCCTGAGATTTCATAGTCCTAGAATAAAGGCAGCACAAAGGTCTTTTTGAAGCCTGTTTTAACATGTTCCACCTTCAACAGTTGCTCTATTGTACTATGATGGCATCTAAAGCCCGCCTGATTTTGACTGTACAAATTGTGCTTTTCTAAGCGAAATTTTAATCTGTTGTTAATTATTGTTTCCAACATTTTTCCTGGATGCAATGTTAACGAATCTGGCTTGTATGAGCTGACATCATGTGTTTCTTTACCTGGCTTTAGTATGGATTGACTACTGCTGTCTTCCATGATCATGGGATTTTTCCTATGTACCAGAATTTGGTGTAGAGGGATGCAATCGCCCTTAGAGTGGTGTTTGGTACCTTTTTGAGGATTTAATAGCTCAGAATGTCTTGTCCGGATGTGGTATTGGTTTTTCCTGCTAATACTCTTTCTATTTCATCTACTGTAATGTCTGCATTTAAATAATTATCATCCTGTTTGCTGTTCATATTTTCTTCTTTTAATTGATAGAGTTTTTCGCCTATTTATCTCTGCCTTATCTAGACTGTCTATTGAACTCACCTGCTAGAAGTATTTAGCTAGTATGTTAGCTTTTTCTCTATCTGCTTCAGCTCTCTCTGGAATTTTAATTGTTGAGATTTTAAATTTCTTGTTGTTTCCTCCTTTAATTGCTTTTAGTTTTCTCCAAACTGTATTTATTTGTGTCCTATGATTTAATGTTTAATAAAATGTTCTCCAACTCTTTTCTTTAGCTCTGAATATTACTTTATTTGTTTCATTTCTGATTTTTTATAGTTTGTGTAGTTCTCTTTAATTCTGGTTTTTTTATAATTTTCAGGGCCCTTACCCTCAATTTTAGTTGTTCTAAATTACTTTCTGTCCACCAAGGTACCGGATTTTTATCCGTGTTTCTTTTCCTATCTTTACCTGTATGTGTTGGTATTAATTGACGAGGCATATTCCTGTTTGGTACATATTTTATTGCTATTTAAAAAATCTACTTTTTTAATCTGTCTGCAAAAAGATCTACACTTTTAGACTCAATTTGTTCTATACGTAGTTTACTTAGTTTTAATTGGAAGGACTTCCAGTTTGCTTATTTTGAAGTTGAATGTAGGTTTAGAACTTCTTGGACTATATATATATGTATATGTATGTATATATGTATGTATAGGAGCTTTTATGGCGAGTAGAAAATATCTTTAGTTGATTCGCTCACTATATATGTGTTGAAGGAAATACAGATAAATGATAGTCTCTTAGAGAATGTAGATAATATATAGTAACAGTAAAAAATGTAATAACTCTCCAAGAAATTTCTCTTAATAAAAGATTATGCTCGTGACGTGAAAAATAAATCCCTGACAGAAATTGTGGAACAACTTTTTTTTGTGTGGTAATAGTGATAAAGACTGTTATACTTGGATGCTGTATACTGGGTTTTATCAGTGTACGTTGTAAAGATGTACTGGGACTGAATAGTCAACTCAAACAACCGAGCACAGTGTCAGGTATACATGTCACCTTGTCCTGGGACACAATGAGGCCCTGACAAGAATACAGTGTTGACAATGAGTGTTGTAATGAATGTCAATACGCGAATGTGTGACTGTTCTGTGGAGTTGACTGAAGGTTCAAACACTCATTCATGCGTATCTAGAAGTTACTTATGCAGACCACTGTAGACGTTTCAATAGTTTAATATGACGCACACACTTGACAGAATGGGTACAGTTACATGAACACTGGTCGACGTCAATAGCATATTGTTGACCCACGGTGTACAATAACAAATTGGCATACATGTTGATGCAAATCACAATGGAACATCAGTATACAAACGTTCAGGGTTCCATATCTTATCTAAATGTTCATCAGGCCTTACTGACTGATCATGTCAGTTAACATATAATGTTTAACAAATCTTCATCAGGCCTTACTGACTAGTCATGTCAGTTAATCAATAATGTTTACGGTGACTCCTAGACAGAACCTCCTTTAGCATAAGTGTAGCTTGCACCCTAGCGGAGAGTTCTTTAAATAGCATTCAGCAAATATCTTCTGAGCGAATGTTAAATCACCCAAGAATAGATTTTCCTTTCATAAGTGTGATCTCTTGATCATCATCGGATAATAAGGGCGTCCCTGTTCTCTGATAAATGATCGACAATACATAGCATTTCAAGATGGCTTCTAGTCTCGTAAACATCGCTCACCATAGCGATGTACGACAAAGCTCCAATAAAGATTCAATTCATGAATATCAAAGTTTCCACAAGCATCAGCATAATCTTGTCCTCATAATTGCTGTATAGAAACATAATCCGTGCTGCTAAATAATATGTCGTTCTGACACACTGACATAGGTAGATTCATGTAAACGTCTGCCCCATCTTAAGCCTAGGAATGAACGAAGTCAGCAAAAGTACGTTTACCTTGACATAAGAATACACTAGCAAGCACAAACGCTCTCCCGGCGTTATAGAATCACCACTGGGGAACTCATAGACTAAACAATCCTGGAAGAAACTATCTTCGTCCCCATAATCAAAAAGAGATCACAAACTTTGGGCAGGTCTCCGACATGACTCCCTCCATAGGCTTTCTAACACCGAAGGACCAACTAACGTATCTTCATGCGCCGAAGAGCACCTGACCCCAAAAGTACAGTACAAGAAAAAAAGTTCCACTTAAACATCCTAAGATATCAAGATATAAGACATACTCGTCCTACACAGACAAGAACTACACATAGATTCGGGCCATAGACATTCTGAAGCAAGAACAATCTATTCCTAACCAAACACAGAATAGATTAAAGTAAGTCTAAATTCCTCCGCCGAGTTCCATTTTTAAGAACGCTACAAAGAGCGATAACTCACAGAATGAATACCCATTGCCTAATCTGAGTTCCGTCCCTTAAGACCGAAAAACGTGCATCCAAAGATAAATATCTTTATCAGACGAATAAATACATTTTACTTCTGTATGCGTAATCCGTGCGCCAAAAAATATGTGCGCAACAGATTACCACACCCCCCGGGAAAAAAAATGAAATCATTTTTTTTTCATCTGAGAGCCACATACAATAGGCTCCCAACGCATAAATACTGCGCAGATGAGAAATACCTGGAATTATTTAAGGCAGATTAATGCAAAGTCGAAATATTGATCGATTTGTGAGAATACATCTCCGTCTCTCAGAGAAAGCATTTCTCTTAAGCATAAATGTTTCCAGGGAGGTGTCACCAACGCATACTACTATACTTGCAATGACACAATGCAGATAACTATTTCACTTTAAGCATTCTAAGTACACGATTGACAAAATGAAAAACCATCAACTGGTACTGGTGAATATGTATATCAATGAACGTAGTATCATTAAGAATTATAATGTGTATCTATCTTGATATAGAAAAGAAAAATCTGTTGTCGAGTTGGAAGTGTTAAGAACTCCAAGTCTCAACAGTTAAGTGGAATCATGTGGGCATCTAGACAGAATGTCTGCCATCACATTTTCTGATCCACGGATAGCTCGTACCGAAAAATGAAAAGGTTGAAGAGTAATTGCATATCGAGTAGACCTCGAACTCTTCAAATTTTTACTCTGTATAGCCGTGAGAGCTTTCTGGTCGGTTTCTACTATGAAATGTGCGCCTAGAAGGAATCTTTGTAATTTGAGAATTGACCATACCATAGCCAATAGTTCACGATCTAAGACCGAATAATTCTTCTCTGCGGTGTTTAGTTTTCGAGAAATATACATTACAGGATACAGAGTTCCAGAGTACTCTTGCATTAGTGCTGCTCCAATCCCTGTGGATGAAGTGTCACTACGAAGAAAAAATGTCTTATCTTTAGTAGGTAACACTAAAATAGGTGCAGTAGAAAACATAGTTTTGATCTTATCCAAAGAGGATTGCCATTCTTTAGTCCAATGGACTATATTAGGAGACCCTTTCTTTAGCAAGGTAGAAAGAGGTGCCATGATCGAGGACAGATTCGGAATGAATCGTCCATATAATTGTATAAGACCTAAGAGACTTCGCACTTGTTTTTTAGTCTTAGGAATAGAAATGTTAAGTATTTTACTTGTATTATGGTCCTCTGTCTTTAGGAAACCATGACCGACACGGTGACCTAAGAAAGAAATTTCGCTAAAACCAATGCAGGCTTTAGAGGGTTTCGCTGTCAGGTTATACTCGCGTTAAGTAGATAGTAATTCAACTAACCCTGAATAGTGATCTTCCCAAGTATCGCTGAAAAGACAGATGTCGTCTAGGTACGCAATGACATCTGACCGATAGGATAGAATTCTACGCATCATGCGTACGAATGTAGCTGGTGCGTTCATAAGGCCGAAAGGCATGAAATTCCATTGAAAAAGGCCTCTAGGTGTAGAAAAAGCAGTAAAAGGTTTGGCGCGTTCAGATAGAGGGACTTGCCAATATCCTTTAGACAAATCTAGTTTAGTGAAAAAATGCGATTTAGAAAGCTTAGTAAGTAGCTCTTCTAGTAAAGGCATAGGTTCAGCATCAAACTTCGTGACTTGATTCAATTTGCGATAGTCAACGCAAAGACGTATGTTATTGTCTTTTTTTCGGACAATAACCATCGGCGAAGAATACCAGAAGTGGATGGTTCAATTATTTTTAAATCTATCATCTCATCCAACTCCTTCTCAACCTGTGCTTGAAAATGTATAGGAATAGGATAAGGTCTGACTCTAATAAGATTATGGTCAGTTAGAATAATGTCATGTTTAATGACATGAGTTTGTCCAGGAATGTCAGTAAGGACATCCTGAAATGTTTGTAACATAGCCGAAACTTGTCGCTGTTCTCCTAGAGATAAATCGGGAGAAACAGTAACATTCTTCCAGGATTCACTAGAATGAAGTGGAATCATCGGAAGCGGAAGATTAACATCCGAAAAACTTGTTTCCTCATCCTGTATTACAGACAGTGATGAGTAATGACCATGTTGGACTGGTGAATCGTCCGTTGCCTGGAAAATAGGCTGTAAATAGTCCGGACGTTCATGGAATTCCGTAAGCATATTGATGTGGAAGGTTTTACGCTTCCCATCAATATCGACAATGAAGTCAACATCGGAAATTTTCGAGATTATATCGTACGGTCCTTTCCAAGAAAAAAGAAGTCTGTTTTCCCAACAAGGTAGCAAAACAAATGCTTTGTCACCAGGACAAAGTTGTCGTAAGGTTCTTTTCTTATTGGCAAATTGTCTTGCTTTCTGCTTAGCAAACTCAGAAGAAGAAGTTGCCAACTTGCATGCTTCGATAATCTTTTCTCTCAGCGCGATGACATATTCGTAAGAAGATTTTGTGTCATCGGTAATATTATCAGCGGTAATGAGATCATGAAGCAAAGACATAGGGCCGCGCGGTCGCGCGCCAAAGACAAGTTCAAAGGGCGAAAATCCTGTATGTTCATTGGGGACCTCTCTGTAAGCGAAGACGGCCGCGGGTAAAACCCTATCCCAATCTTGAGGATGATCCTCAGTTATCTTCCCTAGCAAGTTCTTGAGTGTTCTATTTAGCCGTTCGACCATCCCATTGGACATAGGATGATAGATACTACTCAAAGATCTCTCTATCTGCAGAGTCGACATCACTTGAGACATGGTATCCGATATTAGTTGGGTGCCATGGTCTGATAATATTTCTCCGGGGAATCCCAGACGAGAAAATATAAGCCACAGAGCATCTGCAATGTCAGCAGTAGTAATACTCTTCAGAGGGATAGCCTCTGGCCAACGTGTGCACATGTCCACACACGTTAAGATAAACTGATGTCCTCTAGCAGATTTGATCTTAAATGGACCAATGATGTCTATCGCCATTTTCTGAAATGATCGAATAGGAATGTCTGCAGCCTGAATAGGTGCAGCATGGTGTGGACCTTTGGATTTGACTTCTTGACATACTATACAAGATTGACAATAAATCCGTATGTCTTTGTTCACAAAAGGTCAAAAGAAAGCCGCAAGAACTCTTGACTTTGTACGGGAAAAACCCATATGTCCAGCACACTGAGAGTCGTGTGCATGTTGTAAGATTTTAACTCTCAAATTCTTGGGTACAAGAATCTGAGAATGACTTGACTTGGCGGAGTCTTGCACCATACGTACAAGTACGCCATTGTTCATTGTAATCCAAGATTTACGCTTGGTATCTTTATTCGGATTACCTTTCGTTGCAAGAGTGAAGAATTTCTTTAGAGTCGGATCCTCTTCTTGCTGTTTTATAAACGAGTCACGAGAAATTACCAAGGGATCATCTTGGTTGTGCGCTTCATTATCTTCAGTAGGTGAAGATTGAGGCACATTAAGAGCTTGAGCTCTAGTGACAACAGCATTAGCGGTTTGCATATTCTGTTTTTCCCAAACGGAAATTTGTTGTGTAGTGCATTCTTTGACTCCGTGAATACGACCGATGATAAGATCAGCGATCGGATTCGGCAGAGGACATGCGTGTACATCTCCTGTAAAGAAAGGAGTAGCAATCCTAATGATAGCTGTAGAGTATTTCTCTAAGGTCGAGCCAAATGTCACACATTTGACTACTTTTCCAGTGGCACGAGAAGGATCTACGAGTGACTGCCTCACTCCAATGGTGGTGCACCCCGAATCGAAAAGAACTGCGACTAGAGTACCATCAACTAAACCTCTATTCAAAACAAGAGAACCTCTTCCATCATGCACGATTGACGCAGGAAGAGCGGGAAGAGGATGGCCACAACTTAAAGTGGACACCGTAGTTGGTTCAAATAATGTTTTGCATTGGGGGCACTGAGATGCTCTCCCAAAATCAAAAGCGGAACAAGACATATTATTAGCATCATTATTATCTTTAGTCTGTTTATAGGCTTCATGTGACTCTTGCTGTGCAGAGTTTGCATGATAATGAGATTTATGTTTTTTGTATTGGGATCTACCTCGATTATTATTGCCTCTGTAATCATTATTATTCCCTCTATTGTAACCCCTATTGGGGTTTGTGTCATAATTCTCATGATTACCATTATCATATTCATTATAATGAGTATCTCCATAGTTATGGTCTTGTTGTCTCCATGATGGATGACTTGGATAGTTCCTATATTGACTTCCTCTACGGAAATGCCTATAATTATGACCACCTCTGTATCGAGGGCTGCCAGCTTGTCTCTAGTTCTTCGCAGAAGAACCCTGAAATGATTGGTTTCCTTGGTTTTGATAACTATTATGGTTACCTTTTTTCCAAACTTGTTTTGTGGTCCCTGAAATTTGTGTGAATAATTAGGGTTGTATGGTGTTGCTGATGCAACTGGCATACCTTCTTTAATCTTAGTGTTGCTAAGAGTTATGTCAGGGTGTGCAGTGACGTATTGGTCACAATATTCTTGCATTTCTTTTAGTGTCTTGGGTTTACGCTCATGTAGGAATTCCAAGAAGGGTTTATTAACACTTGACATAATTTTGTCCCTGAGCAACAAGTCCATAAGGGCTTCATATGTCTTTTCTGTTTTGGACAACTCAATCCAACGATTAAATGTAAGACGTGTCCTTGCAATGAATTCTGAGAATTCTACCCCTTATTCAGGTACCATTTTCTTAAACAAAATACAGTAACCTTCCTCAGTTAACTGGTATTTTTTCAATAAAGCTGCCCTAATAACATCATAATTATCCATGTCAGACGCTTCAACCAAACTTAAACTAGTCAGAGAATCACCTTTCAAATTTTCTGACAATTGATTAGCATACTGTGATTTATCCACATTATGAGCTCGACAGGAGCGTTCAAATCTGTCCAACCAGAATGTTATATCGTCACTGGAGGGATTGAACGCTAGTACCTTGACCTTATAAGTAAAGGGTTTACCACTGTTACCATTTGACTGATTAACATTACTCATATTTGTCAATCTCAATTTTTCTAACTCAAATGCTAAAAGTTCTTTTTGATGTTCATGTTCTCTTTTTGCCTTACTCTCCTCGGCTTCTCTGTCTAATCTCTTTTGTTCAGCTTCAGCTTCTCTGTCTAATCTCTTTTGTTCAGCTTCTCTTTCTAATCTTTTTTGTTCAGCCTCAGCTTCTCTTTCTAATCTTTTTTGTTCAGCTTCTCTGTCTAATCTTTTTTGTTCAGCTTCTTTGTCTAATCTCTTTTGCTCAGCTTCTTTGTTTTGTTTTTCCATTTCCATTTGGAATCTCTTTTCCTCAACCTGCATCTGCAGTTTCTTTTGTTCAAATTCTATTTCCATCTTTCTATCCTCACTTTTTTGTTTTCTCTCTTCAGCCTTCAGTTTTTCAATCTCCAATTTTTGAGCTTTTTCATATTGACTGTTAGCATACTCCTCTAATTCCTTACCAGACTTATCAAGGGATTTCCCTTGTGCAATAAAGTATTCCAATGTAGACATGATGTCTAATAATGATAGCAATCAGTTGACACAAAAATTTAATCTATCTCCTAATAAACAGGAGCAAGTTCTCAATGAACTTAATTAATTAGCTCACAATCCCAATCTCTGTGGGAGACAAGCCTTACAAAGGTCTTGTATACTTCCTTGTACAACAATAATAATAATCAAGTACTGGTGTATACTATAATATACGTGTAATCAACTATCTCTTATCATCTGTCAACCAAAGACATTAACAAAGGACAAGCATAAAAGACAATATGAAAACAATTGCAGAAATCAACTAAATCAAATAGAGAAATCAATGAAAATAATCACAGAATCTGTGACGACAACTGCAATGAGATCAAAAAGACAAATAACGCCACAGTGTATAAACATAAATGGTGTATAAAACTAAATTATAGGACAGAGTAGATCTACAAATACAAACAGATCAAACAAAACTAAGGAACACAAAATTATTAACAAAAACAACGAAGAAAGGAACACCTCATCACAACTAACAAAAATAGCAACAGATGTTGCCAGCAAATTTTCAATTAAGGAAATTGCTCCCTATAGAACACTAATACAGGACCAATATGACTTAGTATATCCTATACTAGTCACCTCCCAACCAAGCCCGCGGAAATATAAACTAATTTAATACAGAAACAAGTAACATGTAACATAAATACATATAGCATACAATATATATATGCATATAATATAAAGCAATGTGTTGTAGAAGTGTCTGCAGAGAAGGTTCAGTATTACATTAATATGATTCAGTTTTCAATCAAATTAAACTGCCACTTTATTGAATAATAGCTCATTGTTTTAAATTATTATACAGATCTGCAATATGAACACACAAGAAGATCCACCGTTGACGTGTAGACTTCTAAGTTCAATAGTACTTCTGCTAACACAGTTAAATGTCCACTTGTAAACAACTTGCCGTGCTACGCTGTCTGTTCTATGTAATTATGCCTGTACGGAGCAAAATGTCAACAATCGGTGACCTAGATACTGTAATCGCTTCATAGGTCACGTGAGGAACAGTCAATCAAGTGTAGACTAACACTGCTGGTGTGTCGTATCAGGCGTCAGGGAAACGAACTGGTAGGAGTAGCTGTTAACTTCTGGCAATGTAGACTGTGCAGGTTAAGTCCCCACATTGGCCAAAACATTGATAACGTCTTTTTTTGGTGGTAATAGTGATAAAGACTGTTATACTTGGATGCTGTATACTGGGTTTTATCAGTGTACGTTGTAAAGATGTACTGGGACTGAATAGTCAACTCAAACAACCGAGCACAGTGTCAGGTATACATGTCACCTTGTCCTGGGACACAATGAGGCCCTGACAAGAATACAGTGTTGACAATGAGTGTTGTAATGAATGTCAATACGCGAATGTGTGACTGTTCTGTGGAGTTGACTGAAGGTTCAAACACTCATTCATGCGTATCTAGAAGTTACTTATGCAGACCACTGTAGACGTTTCAATAGTTTAATATGACGCACACACACTTGACAGAATGGGTACAGTTACATGAACACTGGTCGACGTCAATAGCATATTGTTGACCCACGGTGTACAATAACAAATTGGCATACATGTTGATGCAAATCACAATGGAACATCAGTATACAAACGTTCAGGGTTCCATATCTTATCTAAATGTTCATCAGGCCTTACTGACTGATCATGTCAGTTAACATATAATGTTTAACAAATCTTCATCAGGCCTTACTGACTAGTCATGTCAGTTAATCAATAATGTTTACGGTGACTCCTAGACAGAACCTCCTTTAGCATAAGTGTAGCTTGCACCCTAGCGGAGAGTTCTTTAAATAGCATTCAGCAAATATCTTCTGAGCGAATGTTAAATCACCCAAGAATAGATTTTCCTTTCATAAGTGTGATCTCTTGATCATCATCGGATAATAAGGGCGTCCCTGTTCTCTGATAAATGATCGACAATACATAGCATTTCAAGATGGCTTCTAGTCTCGTAAACATCGCTCACCATAGCGATGTACGACAAAGCTCCAATAAAGATTCAATTCATGAATATCAAAGTTTCCACAAGCATCAGCATAATCTTGTCCTCATAATTGCTGTATAGAAACATAATCCGTGCTGCTAAATAATATGTCGTTCTGACACACTGACATAGGTAGATTCATGTAAACGTCTGCCCCATCTTAAGCCTAGGAATGAACGAAGTCAGCAAAAGTACGTTTACCTTGACATAAGAATACACTAGCAAGCACAAACGCTCTCCCGGCGTTATAGAATCACCACTGGGGAACTCATAGACTAAACAATCCTGGAAGAAACTATCTTCGTCCCCATAATCAAAAAGAGATCACAAACTTTGGGCAGGTCTCCGACATGACTCCCTCCATAGGCTTGCTAACACCGAAGGACCAACTAACGTATCTTCATGCGCCGAAGAGCACCTGACCCCAAAAGTACAGTACAAGAAAAATAGTTCCACTTAAACATCCTAAGATATCAAGATATAAGACATACTCGTCCTACACAGACAAGAACTACACATAGTTTCGGGCCATAGACATTCTGAAGCAAGAACAATCTATTCCTAACCAAACACAGAATCGATTAAAGTAAGTCTAAATTCCTCCGATGAGTTCCATTTTTAAGAACGCTACAAAGAGCGATAACTCACAGAATGAATACCCATTGCCTAATCTGAGTTCCGTCCCTTAAGACCGAAAAACGTGCATCCAAAGATAAATATCTTTATCAGACGAATAAATACATTTTACTTCTGTATGCGTAATCCGTGCGCCAAAAAATATGTGCGCAACAACTGCGCCCCTTCCTAATCCTGTAGTGTAGGATTAGAATGCAGTTGAAATTAAAGTATAGAGTCAAGGATTGGTGAAATGAGTTCTACTAATGAGATGGGTATTAAATAATGACAACATAACTTTTACAACATCCAATTATGAATGGGACACTACTCAGTAGTTAAATTATAGAAATATAACAAATTGTGATTATTACATTAATACTTGTTCAACAATTTGAAATACAATAACATTATTAATTCAAACTAGTGATTGTGTGACAATAAAATCAAACTAAATACTAAATTAGATTAGATCATCCTAGACAGGGGATGATGGATGGTAACAGTATTAATTTTAGAGAAATGATATCATAATTGTTTTTGTAGAGTTTAAATGGGTCTAAAGGTTTTTACAGCCGGGAGTTGTAGTGAGGATAAGCTCTCACTGAAGATAAAATACTCCTATGGCACGCGCCTCAACCAGCCTCTGACAACCAAGTCCAGCTCCCAGCCTTCACGTGTGGCTCAATTTGAGCCCGGCTGAACTGTTTCCACTGACAGGAGAAGGGGCAAAGGCGAGCGACTGGCGCCTTAAAACCAGCTACTTCGGGCAGATACGGCTCGTGATCCTTGGTTGGTAGCTTATCTAAGAGAAGGAACTCGGAATTCAAACCATCGCTGCCTTGCGGGAATATCCATTTATGGAATTGGCTTCGGGAGTAAACCGTGAGGATAAATCCGGAGTCGGAGTCCCTAAGGCAGTCTAATGTTGATTCAATATTATTCTGGCAACTTCTGCGACGTGGCTGGTACCAAACTGTATCGGCTACTGCTGTTCCTTTGGATCTACCAGCTGTGTGGAGAGGGGGAACATGCTGCATGGGCAACAGCTTGATCTCCGTATAACTGTGCCCAAGCTTGCGCCCTGGAGAGGACACTCCAGCTTCACCGTATAGGTGTCGGCAAAACACGGGAAGTAGCAGTTACCGGTTATAAGCATTTTGCCCAATTGGCGTAGGGCATGACGCCAGGGGCACTTCCGACAGTAGGAGAGGTTCTAGGATCTCACTGGACAGCTACCGCCCGCTTCAAGGTGGGCAGCCCCCAGTCAATAAGGTGTTGTCCCGCCACTGTCTGCTTTCCTCATTGGGTGCATGGGGATTATAGTCAAACCCGAACTGTGGACAGAAAATTTTGCTCCTAGCAATTATCGTAATAACAGAAATAAATAAACTCTCAGATTGGGATGGTGGAAAGTCACGACTATGTTGACTGGACTATCCGAAAACCTACAGGACGTATACGATGTAAGGAAGACAGCCATAATTAATGATGAGCTTAAACGACTTCAGGTGGATATAGCTGCACTTCAGGAAACGCGCCTGGCGGGCTCTGGAACGGTGAGCGAGGACTACAGATTTTATTTGCAAGGGAAAGATCCTAATAAAACTAGAGAACACGGAGTAGGTTTTGCGGTCAAAAAATCGCTAACTAAAATGGTTGATGAGAATAAATCAGAACGCCTGTTAACACTCCGTCTGCATACTAGCACAGGTCCCATCACCCTTGTCAGTGTGTATGCTCCTACTCTGTACTCTGCCTCAGAAGCTAAAGATGAGATTCTACGAGAATCTAGCAGCAGTCCTTGGTGACTTTAACTCTAGAGTGGGTGCCGATAGTGTTTCATGGCCTTCATGTATAGGCAGGTGTGGTATTGGCAAGATGAATAAAAATGGACAACGGCTCTTAGAGGTGTGTGTCCACCATGACCTCTGCGTGACCAACACCTACTTTCAGACAAAACCCCAGCATAAGGTGTCATGGAGACACCCACGATCCAAACACTGGCACTAACTGGACCTGATTCTTGTCAGAAGGCCACTTCTCAGGTCTGTGCTCTCCACTAGCTCGTACCATAGTGCAGACTGTGATACAGTTCACTCCTTGGTTTGCTGCAAAATCAGAGCACAACTAAGAAAACTCTATCGTGTCAGACATGAAGGGAAACCATGCAGTGATACCAGCAAGATGTCAGACCCTGTCATGATCTCTCAATTAACTGCGACCTTCAATAAAGTGCTCAGTAGCCCTCAGCATGTTGATACTATTACAGAGAACTGGGAGCATCTATGAACACCATTCAAAGTACTGCACTTGCCACCTTTGGTAAGAAAACGGCAAAGTCAAATGACTGGTCTGATTCTTCATTAGATGTGATGGCACCTGTCATTGAAGCTAAGCGTAGTGCTGCGAATGAATACAAACGTTCATGGCAAGAGAGCAGTTGGGCGACCACAGCTGGGGTTCAAAGATGTGTGCAGGAGAGATATGAGTGCACTGGACATGGATCAAGCAACATGGGAGGATAAAGCTGCCAATCGCACTAAGTGGCAATGCTATTTACGGCGCCACCTCAGATTGAGCGAAAAGAGTCTCACACAACAAGCAGAAGAGAGGCGAAAACGTCGAAAGGAACACCAGGAAAATAAACAGCTGAGGGCTGCCACCTTAGGGGCGCATTCCTATAGTCAGTTATGACTGAAGGCGCTATTATTATTATTATTATTAGAGTTTATATGTGTAGTTGAAATACAAGTGGCCGTGAGTTGTTCTTGACTCCAATGCGACTTATCTGCGATTGGCTCATCCTTTCTTGATGGTTGTATTACCTGCACTATATTTGTGTATTGCCAGAGGGTTTGGACTGATTATCTTTTCCTATAACCCCCTCAATCTGTTTGCACGATGTGCCTTCGGGACAATGTGTTTTGCTTTCCTAGACAATTGTTTCCTTGGTTCCCACAGACATGTCTGTAAAACACCAGCTTCTGATGTCAACACAGACTAAATGAAATTTATTTTCGGTCACCAGTTATAAATTTACCTATAAAACGAGATATATGTCTTGTCCCTTGTCAGTGATTATGCCTGTCTCAGAGTCGGTGGTTTTTTACTATTTTTATCAATTTTACCCAACGTATACTGTCCGTCAAAAATTCGGAAGAAAAACGAACGGATGTCAGTCTAGCGCTATGGAAAATTGTCACTGAGAAAGCTTCGTAAGGTTCGTAATGTCAGAGTATATATATAACCCTATCTATCTATCTATCTATCTATCTATCTATCTATCTATCTATCTATCTATCTATCTATCTATCTATCTATCTATCTATCTATCTATCTATCTATCTATCTATCTATCTATCTATCTATCTATCTATCTGTCTATCTGTCTGTCTGTCTGTCTGTCTGTCTGTCTGTCTGTCTGTCTGTCTGATCGTCCGTCCGTCCGTCCGTCCGTCCGTCCATCCATCCATCCATCCATCCATCCATCCATCCATCTATCTATCTATCTATCTATCTATCTATCTATCTATCTATCTATCTATCTATCTATCTATCTATCTATCTATCTATCTATCTATCTATCTATCTATCTGGCTGTCTATCTATCTATCTATCTATCTATCTATCTATCTATCTATCTATCTATCTATCTATCTGGCTGTCTATCTATCTATCTGGCTGTCTATCTATCTATCTATTTGCAGATAATCACCACAAATAAATATTTTCTATCACGAAAATCGAGCTGAAAATGAAATAATGTTCCTTGGAACGTACTTACGTGGACGAACCACAAACATAAATCTGTAAACACAGATTTTCACAACGAAGGAAATATCATCCTGCAAACTGCAACATCTTGAGTAAAATAACTTGAACGCTGCTGCGTTTCACAACGTAGGAGCCGGGACTTGTGTAAACTAAATCGAAGGAGCGCTAGATTGTTCACTACCACGATTTAGAACTACCAGAAAATTATTTCTGGTCGTCTTCGGTAGTGCGCGAATCTAGCTACCGTTTCATTGGATAAACTATTATTTTATTAATTTATTTACTGGTTATTCTATCGAACGATCTTACAGGGAGTAAGGCTATTCCTATTTACGTCATTGCTTGCTATGGCAACTCCCGCCAAAAGAAGCGTTAGTATGCTAAGCTTGACATAGTTTCAGTTACATCATATGTCATCCTATACACAATGTATCTCGTGTTTTGATTAACTATGAAATGTCGTAACTGAACTGTTTACTTTCTATAGTAGTAAATAGTAATTTCTTATGTTTTATAATAACTAGTTATTAGCACGAAAATGCTATGGTAGTAGGTCATACGGCCACATAGGAAAAAAGTAGAAAAGAATAGAACCCTGAAGAACACCGGTGTCAATAATAGTTGGGCTTGACAAGGAATTTTTGTACCACACTACTTGCTGTCTCTCGGACAAGAATGATTTAAGTAATGTCACTAGTTTAAAGTTAACTTTCATTGTTTCGAATTTTGTTATTAAAACATTGTGATCTGACATATCAAATGCTTTCCTAAAGTCTACAAATATTGCTCCACATATGTTATCGTTATTAATGTTTAGGTGCAAGTTGTCTATCATCTTAGTTAGAGCTGTGTGGCATGAATGCTTTTGTCTAAATCCTGAATGACTGTCAATTAGCAAGTCATTGCTAACTAGGTACCTGTAACGACGTTATTTCTTACTACACCTGTAGTACACCACTGTAAAGTATCAGTCTGTCTGCTCTGTAGGGAAGAGTGGTGTGTTGTTGAGATCAGGCATGCTCCAGTCTACCCAGCTGTAAATGGGTAACTCACCCTAGTCCTGAGTTAGGGAAGGCAAAGGCTCCAGGGGGAAGCAGGCCCTGAACTTGGTCACTTCAGCCGTCGCAGGATGGTGTATGTATGAAGTAGAAATGTAGAACCACTCATGTCCAAGTCGCAAAACTGCTGGAAATCTTTGGTTTACTCAATTTATTTCAGACGATGGGACATACGAGTACATCATGGTATGTTGACATATCAATTTGTAGGTATACATAGCAGATCTGAAGTCATGACACATTCAGAAATAATGGGCAGTGCATCAAAAGTTCAATGTCATGATACATTATGGCCCAATCCCCCATCTGACTAAACGCGTCAGTGAGGGTCGGATTCACTCATAACTAAAGTTACTTGACGTCCATAGTTTGTAGAATAGATATGAAAGCCACGAAGTTCTAGCAGGATTGAGAACTGTTCCGATAATAAGAAGAAATAATCTGGGTATGATAAAACATATTTGACCGATAAATGTTTCCATGAGTTGTCAGTTCTCATATAGGTGGATCAGCCAGAGTTAATTTCAAATGGGTATATAGCCATAAATGGTTTCCATACAGCTCTACGTGTGATCAGGTTAATTTCACATAGCCATAAACGCTGCAGGAAAATCTGTCATCTTCGTCGATACCAAACACGACACTAGCATATCGAAGCACCCAAAAGTCAAGCTAGGCCTAACCGACGAGAGATCATCAAAAATACGAGCTGGGTTTACCTGGAGTCCGAATCATCTATATACTGACATAAGGAGAGTCTCGAACACAAACTATCGTAGAGACACCATCTCCTTCAGAAGAAAAAAACCACTTCGTAAGACATTTTTTCCTGACGAAAGGACCAGCTCTAGAAAAAACGTACCCCGCCATTTGTAAGCAGTACATCGGAACTCATCACGACTTGTCAAGACAACTCATACTTCCGCTAGACCGGAATACAAGAATCTAGTCCCTCCTACCCATCCAAAATATACAATATAGGACTGATTCTACTTGTACTAATAATATGTAATACATATGAATTCAGGCCATAAACACAATAAGCAAATTAATATATTTTCTGGCCCTAAAAAATAAGTACAAACGCAAGCGCACTATCCTTGCGCCGGATCAATATCCAGAACGATTACTCCTATAATCAAAAGTGTGAATCAAACATGGATTATCTCGCTTTTACCATAAACAGCATTTTCATACACAAATAAATGAATGTCTATATTTTTCCCATATTAAATAGCCATATCGATTTTTGTAAAATGTGCGTCAAAATATGCACGCAACAGATTACCACACCCCTCGGGAAAAAAAAATGGTACTTTTTTTTTTTTTGAAATACATCTAGGAGCAACATACAATAGGCTCACAACGCACCAATAACAATGCGCAGATTATAAGCATAAGTTTTATGACCTTAGAGAAAGTACTTCTCTAAGTATAAATATTTCCAGAGAGGTGTCACCAACGCATACTACAATATTAGCAATGACACAATTTTCACATTAGTTTATACATAAATTCCATCTAAGATATCTTAACATCATGATCATCAAAGACGAAAAACATTGAAAGATCAGCGGTGAATACATATCAATGAACCGCTAAGTAGTGTTACAATCAATATATGATATATTACATATGTGTACACATTTCAACATAGAAAAAACTGTATCAAAGTTGTATAACAGTTATGAATCATGTGGGCATCTAGACAAAATATCTGCCATCACATTTTCTGACCCACGGATAGCTCGCACCGAAAAATGAAATGGCTGTAGAGCAATCGCGTATCGCGTTGATCTCGCGCTCTTCAGATTTTTACTCTGAATAGCCGTAAGAGCCTTCTGGTCAGTTTCCACCATGAAATGCGCGCCCAGAAGAAATCTTTGCAGTTTAAGGATTGACCAAACCATAGCCAATAATTCACGGTCTAGGACCGAGTAATTCTTCTCTGCGGCATTTAATTTCCGAGAAATATACATCACCGGATGCAGAGTTCCAGAGTACTCTTGCATTAGTGCAGCTCCAATCCCGGTGGATGAAGCGTCACTACGAAGAATAAATGTCTTATCCTTAGAAGGCAATACTAGGATAGGTGAAGTAGAAAACATAGTTTTAACCTTATCCAAAGAGGATTGACATTCTTGAGTCCAATGGACTACATTAGGAGACCCTTTCTTTAGCAAGGAAGAAAGAGGTGACATAATGGAGGACAGATTCGGGATGAATCGTCCATAAAATTGTATTAGACCTAAGAGACTTCGTACTTGCTTTTTAGTCTTAGGAATAGAAATGTTAAGTATCTTACTTGTATTATGGTCTTCTGTTTTTAGGAACCCATGACCAACACGGTGTCCTAAGAAAGATATTTCGCTAAAACCAATACATGCTTTCGATGGTTTCGCTGTCAGGTTATGCTCGCGTAAGATAGACAATAGTTCATTTATACCATTATAGTGATCGTTCCAAGTATCACTGAAAAGACAGATGTCATCAAGATACGCAATGACATCTGAGCGATGAGATAGGATTCGACGCATCATGCGTACAAATGTAGCAGGGGCGTTCATAAGACCGAAAGGCATGAAATTCCATTGGAATAGACCCCTAGGCGTCGAAAAAGCAGTAAACGGTTTGGCGTGTTCGGATAGTGGAACTTGCCAATATCCCTTAGACAAATCGAGTTTAGTAAAGAAGTGAGAATTCGATAGTCTCGTAAGTAGCTCTTCTAGTAAAGGCATAGGTTCAGCATCGAATTTAGTCACTTGATTCAATTTGCGATAATCCACGCAAAGACGTATGTTATTGTCTTTTTTCCGTACTATAACCATCGGCGAAGAATATGCTGATGTGGATGGTTCTATAATTTTTAACTCTATCATCTCATCTAACTCTTTCTCTACCTGTGCTTGAAAATGTATCGGAATAGGATACGGTCTGACTCTTATAGGACTATGGTCAGTAAGAATAATGTCATGTTGAATGACATCAGTTTGACCAGGAATGTCAGTAAGGACATCCTGAAATTGTTCTAACATAGTAGAAACTTGTTTCTGCTCTCCTGGAGATAATTCTGGAGAAATTGCAACATCTTTCCATGATTCATTAGAGTGAAGAGGAATCATGGAAAAGGTAAATTTACATCCGAGAAACTCGTTTCCTCATCCTGTATTACTGACAGAGATGAGTACTGTCCATGTTGGACTGGAAAATCGTCCGTTGCCTGGAAAACAGGTTGTAAATAATCAGGACGTTCATGGAATTCCGTGAGCATGTTGATGTGGAAGGTTTTACGCTTCCCGTCAATATCGACGATATAGTCAACATCGGAAACCTTTGATATTATATCGTACGGACCTTTCCAAGAAATGAGAAGTCTATTTTCCCTACAAGGTAGCAAGACAAATGCTTTGTCACCTGGACAAAGTTGACGCAAACATCTCTTTTTTATTGGCAAATTCCCTTGCCTTCTGTTTCGCAAATTCAGAAGAAGCAGTTGCCAATTTGCATGCTTCAATAATCTTGTGTCTAAGTGCGATGACATATTCATAAGAGGATTTTGTGTCATCGACAATATTATCAGCAGTTATAAGATCATGAAGTAAGGACATAGGACCTCGCGGTTTCGCGCCAAAGACAAGTTCAAAGGGAGAAAATCCTGTATGTTCGTTGGCGACCTCTCTATATGCAAAGAGAGCCGCGGGTAAAACCCTATCCCAATCCTGAGGATGATCTTCTGTTATCTTACCTAGTAGGTTTTTCAGAGTTCTATTCAAACGTTCCACCATCCCATTGGACATAGGATGATAAATACTACTCAGCGATCTCTCTATCTTCAGAGTCGACATTACTTGAGACATGGTATCCGATATGAGTTGGGTACCATGGTCGGATAATATTTCTGCTGGAAACCCCAGACGAGAAAATATTAACCAAAGAGCATCTGCGACATCAGCAGTAGTTATGCTCTTTAGAGGAACAGCCTCCGGCCAACGTGTGCACATATCAACACACGTCAAAATAAATTGGTGTCCTCTAGCAGACTTTATCTTAAATGGACCAATGATGTCTATCGCCATTTTTTGAAATGGCCGAATGGGAATGTCTGCAGCCTGAATAGGTGCATCATGGCGTGGACCTCTGGATTTAATCTCTTGACATACTTTACAAGATCGACAATAGATTCGTATGTCCTTATTCACAGCAGGCCAAAAGAAAGATTGAAGAACTCTAGCTTTAGTACGGGAAAAACCCATATGTCCAGCACACTGCGAATCATGAGCGTGCTGTAAAATTTTAACTCTCATATTTTTAGGCACAAGGATTTGAGAATGAATGGACTTAGCGGAGTCTTGTACCATACGTACAAGTACGCCATTCTTCATCGTAATCCAAGATTTACGATTTGTATCCTTATTCGGATCACCTTTTGTTGCCAGAGTAAAGAATTTCTTTAGAGTAGGATCATCTTCCTGCTGTTTGATAAAGGAATCGTGGGAAATCTCCAAGGGATCATCTTGGATCTGCGCATCATTATCTTCAGAATGTGAAGATTGTGGCATATTGAGAGCTTGAGCCCTAGTGATTACTGCATTAGCAGATTGCATATTAACATTTTCCCAATTAGAAATTTGCTGTGGAGTGCATTCTTTCACTCCATGAATGCGACCGATGATAAGATCAGCGATCGGATTCGGCAAGAGACATGCTTGCACCTCTCCTGTAAAGAAAGGCGTAGCAATATTGATAATGGCAGTGGAGTACTTCTCCAATGTGCCACCAAATGTTACACATTTGACTATATTGCCTGTAGCTCGAGAAGGATTTACGAGTGATTGCCTCACTCCAATGGTAGTGCACCCCGAGTCGAAAAGAATTGATACCGGAGTACCATCTATTAGGCCCCTATTAAAGACAAGAGCACCCCTTCCATTATGCGCGATTGACGCATGGAGAGCGGGAAGTGGGTGACCGCAGCTTAAAGTAGACACTGTGGTTGGATCGAATAATGTTTTGCATTGCGAACACTCAGATGCTCTAGCAAAATCAAAAGCGGAATTCGCTACACTATTGGAGTCTTTTTTATCATTATTCTGATTATCGGTGTCGTGGAACTCCTGTTGTGCAGAGTTTGCCTGGTAATACGATTTACCATGTCTTTTGTGTTGTGATCTACCTCGGTTATAATTGTCTCTATAATTATTATTGCCTCTGTTATAACCCCTATTTGGGTTTGAATCATAATATTCATGATCATAATCATCATGCTCATTATATTGAGTATCCCTGTAATATTGTTTCTTTTGTCTCCATGAAGCACTTGGGTAGTTCCTATAGCTACTCCCTTTCCGAGAATTTCTAACATTATGGGCACCCCTCGCGTGTCGAGGACTATCAGCCCGATTCCAGTTCTTCGAAGAAGAACTCTGATTTGAGCGGTTATCTTGGTTTTGATACTTATCCCAATTAACCTTTTTATCAAATTTATTTTTAGCTCCTTGGAATTTGTGTGAGTAATTCTGATTATATTCTGTTGCCGAAGCAACTGGCATACTCTCTTTAATGTTAGAGTTACTAAGAATCATGTCAGGGTGTGCCGTGGCATACTGGTCACAATATTCTTCCATTTGCTTTATTGTACTAGGTTTACGCTCATGTAAGAACTCTAGGAATGATTTATTTACAGAAGACATGACCTTGTCTCTTAGCAATAAATCTGTAAGACCATCAAATGTTTTCTCTGTTTTGGATAATTCAATCCATCGTGAAAGTGTAATTCGTGCTTGTTATCTTCGCAAATATTTTGAAAGCAAAATGGTGCTTAAGGGAAAGTCATTATTGTGTTACTTCCCTTGAAAGTTGTGTCGGCTCTTTCGATCAAACTCCGCGGATAAATCCATTTTACTGCGATTTATTCGTTGTTTGGGTAATAATAGATTGTTCTTGCTTCAGAATATCTATGGCCTGAATTTATGTGTATTGTTTGTCTGAGTAGGACGAGTCTGTCTTATATCTGTATATCTTTACATATCTAAGTCGAACTATATGTTCTGTTGTCTCTAGAGAGGTCGAAGGCTATTCGGCGGATGTGTCGCTAGAGTGTGGTGTGATTTGGCTTCGTCCTGATAGGGACTGTGTGTTTTCCATGTCGGCCTGTCGCCGGGGAAAAAGTGATCTCAGTATTTGTGGGGAAGGTGATAGTTGTCTAAACCTATCGTGTATGCTTTACCCCAGTGTTTAGTCATATTGCCAAGGAATGGCAGTTTCATAATTCCTATACCAAGGTAATCAAAGACACTCTTATGAACTCTCGATCGAAGCCACCATTTTCGATAGTTACGATTTGAATGTCTAAGAGAATATATTTGACTCGATGAAAACGACTTCGATTCCTAGCAGCACTATATCCTGTAGATTGCAGTCAATTGTTCATGATCAAATCTACAGAGCAATGAAATGTTTTATGAATGACTAACTTTAGGACAGATTCATTATCTGTATGCAAACGTGAGTGACAGCTCACGAGTGAAGCCATCTTGGATCCAAACATGTAGTGACTTTCAAGAAGAGAAAAGGGGATGCCCGTATTATCGCTTGTTTAGTCCAGAGATCACTGCTACACATGAGAACCCTTTATCAGCGGTTCAATATTATTATATGGAAAAAATATGTGCTGAACATTATGTTGAAGAATCGTCGCTAGACGAGATTAGGTTTAGAAGCCATCTGAAATATTGTTTATAAGCTGACGTGCTCAGTCAGTGAAGTCAGATGATTTATATGTATGGGCGATGCTGAGGGCTTGGCTACTGACAGCCCATTATAATATTAATCTACATGAGTGCCCATGTAACATAACATTGCAAGACCAGTTATCCACTGTACTATGATGTATTATGCCAACCTGTGATTTGTCACTATCTGTGCTGTCGAGTGTGTACGTCCAATTAAACTTTAGAAAAGGTACACAGTCGTTGGTGTCGATGACTTCCAGTCATACATGAGTGTGAGAAAAGAACATTTGTCAACAACACGAACCCTTATCATCATTCGCACATTGTACACTCAATCCATGTCTACACACCACTGCGTAGGTCAAGTTGACATTCCATACACTACAGTGGAGCAAACAACACCATAGAGATCTTATCAACTGATGATGATGATGATGTCTGCTTCCATTCACTTATATCTATCTTTTGGTGGATATCATTAACGGGAATAAAAATCCAACGTTATCCAACTTTATCAACTTTATCAACTGGTGGACCAGCTTTCTGGGTTTGACCTCGCAGAAGTTCAGAAGTCAACAGATTACCGATACCAGACCGTTTCCTGTGGCTGATACGACACACTTGCAGTATTGGTTTGCTCTTTGTCAACACTTCGTCACGTGACCTGTCAGGTGAATGCAGTATGTAGTAGTCAGCGTTGTTGACATTTTTTACATTAGACATTATAGAGTTTCACAGAACAGTTGGATCAATTCTTGTCAATGTTAACAGGAAGACAGTATGAGTGAACTAAGAAGTCCTATTTTCATCGATGGATCTTCTTGTTTTCTGTATATGAACTTTAATATTTAAGGCCAGAATGTTTAATTGAATAAAGTGGCAGTTTGTTTATTTTCATAAAAATAACTTTGCCATTACTGTAAAACTGAGCCTATTTTGCAACACATACTATCATACACATAATTTATATATATTTATGTTTACATGTTATTTGTTTGTATAGTATGTTAGTTTCTATGTATTTCGTTAGTTTCTATGTCAGTCGGTTGTAGATACGTGTTTAAGGTTGGGCGGCGTCCTCACAACAGAATATCCCACGTCATAGAGGGTCCGTTGTGGGCGTTTTCTATAGGTGCAATTTTCTTGATTGAAAATTTGCTGCGACAACTGTTGCTTTTGTGTTAGCTGTGAAGTCTGTAATTATTGTTATTTTTGTGATATTTCTTTGTTCTTTAGTTTTGTTTTGATTTGTTTGTAATTTGTTGGTCTAACCTTTTCTATCTTTCAGTTCTATTCACAATTTATATTCATATATTGTGACGTCATTTGTGTTGTTATTCTTTGCAGATTCAGTGATTATTTTCATTGATTTCCCTATTTGATTTATTTGATTTCTGCAAACGTTCTTGTATTGTCAGTCCTATTTGTACTTTATGTATTCTGTTGGTTGACATATGTTTTATATAGGTATATTTCATAAGACACAATTGCCTGTGCACTGCACTTGGATTATGGTATAAACCAGTACCTGATTATTATTACTATTATACAAGACCTTATTAAAGGCTTGTGACCCACAGATATTGGGATAGTATACTGATTAATCAAGTCATTGAGAACTTGTGGTATTATTATTGATTCAGGTGATTAGTATTATTGTTAGACATCATGGCTACATTAGAATACTTCATTACACAAGGGAAAGCCCTTGATAAGACTGGTCAACAATTAGAACAATGGGCAGTTGCTCAATATGACAAAGCATTAGCTGCAGAAGAGAGAAGAGCTATGGCAGAAGAGAAAAGATTAGCTGCAGAAGAAAGAAAAGCTATGGCGGAAGAGAAAAGATTAGAAAGAGAAGCTGAGGCTGCTGCTGAACAAAAGAAATTGCAGATGCAGGTAGAGGAAAGGAGATTTGAAGCTGAACAAAAAAAATTGGAAAGAGAAGCTGCGGCTGAACAAAAAAGATTAGACAGTGAAGCTGAACAAAAAAAATTGGAAAGAGAAGCTGCGGCTGAACAAAAAAGATTAGACAGTGAAGCTGAACAAAAAAGATTAGACAGGGAAGCTGAACAAAAAAGATTAGACAGGGAAGCTGAACAAAAAAGATTAGACAGAGAGGCTGAAGAAAAAAAAAAGCAATAAGAGAACATGAATTTGAGTTGGAGAAATTAAGATTGACAAGTATGAGTAATGTTAATCAGGCATCTAGTGGTAATGATAAACCTTCTACTTACAAGGTTAAGGTTCCACCGTTCAATCAGTCCAGTGACGATATTACATTCTGGCTGGATAGATTTGAACGTTCTTGTCGTACACATAATGTGGATAAATCACAATACGCTAATCAATTATCAGAAAACTTGAAAGGTGAATCTTTGACTAGATTATGCCTTGTAGGAGAAGCAGATAAGGATAATTATGATGTCATTAGGGCGGCTTTGATAAAAAAATATCAGCTAAGTGAGGAAGGCTATCGCCTTTTATTTAAAACGATGGTACCTGAGACGGGTGTAGAATTCTCAGAATTCACTGCAAAGGCACGTCTCACAGTTGATCGTTGGATTGAGCTTTCCAAAACAGAAAAAAACGTATGAAGGACTTATGGATTTGTTGCTCAGAGATAAGATTATGTCATGTGTGAACAAACCTTTCCTTGAATTTATACATGAGCGTAAACCCAAATCTCTAAAAGAAATGGAAGAATATTGTTCCCAATATGTCACTGCACACCCCGACGTGACTTTTGGCAACACTAAGATTAAGGAGAGTATGCCAGTTGCTTCAGCAACACCATACAATCCCAATTATTCACACAGATTTCAGGGACCTCAAAACAGATTTGATAAAAAAGGTAACCATAATAGTTATCAAAACCAAGGTAACCAATCATTTCAGGGTTCTTCTTCAAAGAACTGGAGACGACCTGATAGCTCTCGACACAGGGGTGGTCATAATTATAGGAATTTCCGTAGAGGAAGTAATTATAGAAACTATCAGGGTTATCCGTCTTGGAGTCAACAAGATCATAATTACAGAGATACTCATTATAATGAATATGATAATGGTAACCAAGGGAACTATGACTCAAACCCAAATAGGGGTTACAATAGAGGTAACAATAACTACAGAGGTGATAATAACCGAGGTAGATCTCAAAACAAAAGACATAAACCACATTTTCAGGCAAACTCTGCACAACAAGAGTCCCATGAAGCCTATAAACAGAGTAAAGATAATAATGATGCTAGTAATATGGCATGTGCCGCTTTTGATTTTGGGAGAGCATCTCAGTGCCCCCAATGCAAAACGTTATTTGAGCCAACCACAGTGTCTACTTTAAGCTGTGGCCATCCTCTTCCTGCTCTTCCAGCATCAGTCGCGCATGATGGAAGAGGTTCTCTTGTCTTACATAAGGGTTTAGTGAATAACAATCCAGTCTCTGTGCTATTTGATTCTGGATGCACCACAATTGGTGTTAGGCAGTCACTCGTAGATCCTTCCCGTGCCACTGGACAAGTAGTCAAATGTGTAACATTTGGCGGCACATTAGAGAAATACTCTACTGCTATCATTAGGATTGCTACTCCTTTCTTTACAGGAGATGTACACGCATGTCTTCTTCCGAATCCGATCGCTGACCTCATCATCGGTCGCATTCATGGAGTCAAGGAATGCACTCCGCAACAAATTTCCACGTGGGAAAGGCAAAACATGCAGATTGCTAACGCTGTAGTCACTAGAGCTCAGGCTCTTAATATGCCTCAAACTTCATCTATTGAAGATAATGAAGTGCATAACCAAGATAATCCCTTTGTAATTTCTCGTGACTCGTTTATAAAACAGCAAGAAGATGATCCCACTCTGAAGAAATTCTTCATTCTTGCAACTAAAGGTGATCCGAATAAAGACACAAGTCGTAAATCGTGGATTACAAAGAAGAATGGCGTACTTGTACGTATGGTTCAAGACTCCATTACGTCAAGTCATTCTCAAATCCTGGTTCCCAAGAATTTGAGAGTTAAAATTTTGCAGCACGCTCACGACTCTCAGTGTGCTGGACACATGGGTTTTTCCCGTACTAAGTCAAGAGTCCTTGCGGCTTTCTTTTGGCCATTGGTAAACAAGGACATACGTATTTATTGTCGATCTTGTAAAGTATGTCAGGAAGTTAAATCCAAAGGTCCACGGCATGCTGCACCCATTCAGGCGGCGGACATTCCTATTCGGCCGTTTCAAAAAATGGCCATAGACATTATTGGTCCATTTAAGATCAAGTCTGCCAGAGGACATCAGTTTATCTTGACGTGTGTTGATATGTGCACACGTTGGCCAGAGGCTATTCCTCTGAAGAGCATTACTACTGCTGATATTGCAGATGCTCTTTGGCTTATATTTTCTCGTCTGGGGTTCCCCGGAGAAATATTGTCAGACCATGGCACCCAACTAATATCAGATACCATGTCTCAAGTAATGTCTACTCTGCAGATAGATAGATCTTTAAGTAGTATCTACCATCCAATGTCTAATGGTATGGTCGAACGCCTTAATAGAACACTTAAAAACTTACTGGGGAAGATAACTGAGGATCATCCTCAAGACTGGGACAGAGTTTTACCTGCGGCCCTCTTCGCTTACAGAGAGGTACCCAATGAACATACGGGATTTTCTCCCTTTGAACTCGTCTTTGGCGCGCGTCCGCGTGGCCCTATGTCGTTGCTTCACGATCTCATAACATCTGACAATATTGACGATGACACAAAGTCATCCTACGAATATGTCATCGCGTTGAGACAAAAAATTATCGAAGCATGCAAATTAGCAACTTCTTCTTCTGAATTTTCGAAACAGAAGGCAAGGCAATTTGCCAATAAGAAGAGATGCTTACGACAACTTTGTCCTGGTGACAAAGCATTTGTATTACTACCTTGTAGGGAAAACAGATTACTTATTTCTTGGAAAGGTCCGTACGATATAATATCGAAAATTTCCGATGTCGACTATATTGTCGATATTGATGGGAAGCATAAAACCTTCCACATCAATATGCTTACTGAATTCCATGAACGTCCGGATTATTTGCAACCCATTTTCCAAGCAACGGACAATTCTCCAGTACAACATGGTCATTACTCATCACTGTCCGTGATACAGGATGAGGAAACAAGTTTTTCAGATGTAAATCTTCCTCTTCCAATGATCCCACTTCATTCCAGTGAATCATGGAAGAACGTTACTGTCTCTCCTGATTTGTCTCTAGGAGAACAGCGACAAGTTTCAACTATGTTGCAAACATTTCAGGATGTACTCACTGACATCCCTGGACAAACGAATGTCATTCAACATGACATTGTTCTAACTGACCATACTCCTATTAGGGTTAGACCTTATCCTATACCTATACATTTTCAAGCACAGGTCGAGAAAGAGTTGGATGAGATGATAGATTTGAAAATAATCGAACCATCCACCTCTGCATATTCTTCGCCGATGGTTATTGTGCATAAAAAATTGCGTTGACTATCGAAAATTGAATCAAGTAACTAAGTTCGATGCCGAACCTATGCCTTTACTGGAAGAGCTACTTACTCGACTCTCCAAATCTCATTTTTTCACTAAACTTGATTTGTCTAAAGGATATTGGCAAGTTCCTTTATCTGAACGCGCCAAACCTCTCACGGCTTTTTCAACACCTAGAGGTTTGTTCCAATGGAATTTTATGCCTTTCGGTCTTATGAACGCACCAGCTACGTTCGTACGCATGATGCGCCGAATCCTATCTTATCGGTCAGATGTCATTGCATATCTAGACGACATCTGTCTTTTCAGCGATACTTGGGAAGATCACTATGCAGGGTTAGATGAATTGCTGTCTACTTTGCGTGAGCACAACCTGACAGCGAAACCCTCTAAAGCCTATATTGGTTTTAGCGAAATTTCTTTCCTAGGCCACCGAGTTGGTCATGGTTTCCTAAAGACAGAGGACCATAATACTAGTAAGATACTTAACATCTCAATCCCTAAGACTAAAAAACAGGTGAGAAGTCTGTTAGGTCTTATTCAATTTTATGGCAGATTCATTCAGAATCTATCCTCTATCATGGCACCTCTCTCAACACTTCTAAAGAAAGGTTCGCCTAATGTGGTCCACTGGTCTCAGGAATGCCAATGCTCTCTGGATAAGATTAAAACACTGTTTTCAACACCACCTATTTTAGTGCTACCCACTAAAGATAAGACATTCGTTCTTCGTAGTGACGCTTCATCCACTGGGATTGGAGCGGCACTAATGCAAGAGTACTCTGGAACTCTGCATCCTGTAATGTATATTTCCAGAAAACTTAATGCGGCAGAAAGGAATTATTCGGTTTTAGACCGTGAGCTATTAGCTATGGTTTGGTCGATCCTCAAACTACAGAGATTCCTTCTAGGCGCACATTTCATAGTAGAAACCGACCAAAAAGCTCTTACTGCTATACAGAGTAAGAATTTGAAGAGCTCGAGGTCTACTCGATATGCAATTGCTCTTCAACCTTTTCATTTCTCTGTGCGAGCTATTCGTGGATCAGATAATGTGATGGCAGACATTCTGTCAAGATGCCCACATGATTCCACATAACTATTAGGGCTTAGACTTCTTGATATGTCTAGTTCTATAGTAGTTCCTTTTCTATATCATGATAGATACACATTTGTAATTTAATAATATAATGATTGTATCACTACATAGCGGTTCATTGATGTTTATTCACCGCTGTGCTTTGATGATTTTTTCTTCATAAATCATAAATTTAAGATATCTAATACGAAATGATGATATGAATTTTTTAGGCATTGTGTAATTGCCAGAATTGTATTATACTTTGATGACACCTTCCTGGAAAAATATACTTGTAGAGAAATAATTTCTCTCAGTTTATGAGACACATTCTCACCAGTCGCTCCATAAGTCGACTTAGCCTCATATTAGGCGTTATAGGTATTCCTGATATTTTCATCTGCGCATTATTCATGCGTTGTGAGCCTATTGTACGTTGCTCCTAGATGTATTTCAAAAAGAGAAAAAAAAAAATGTTCCATTTTTTTTTTTCCCGGGAGGTGTGGTAAGACTGTTACGTGCAGTCTTTGATATCTTACAATATTATACATTGGTATTCTTGTTATCTTCGCAAATATTTTGAAAGCAAAATGGTGCTTAAGGGAAAGTCATTATTGTGTTACTTCCCTTGAAAGTTGTGTCGGCTCTTTCGATCAAACTCCGCGGATAAATCCATTTTACTGCGATTTATTCGTTGTTTGGGTAATAATAGATTGTTCTTGCTTCAGAATATCTATGGCCTGAATTTATGTGTATTGTTTGTCTGAGTAGGACGAGTCTGTCTTATATCTGTATATCTTTACATATCTAAGTCGAACTATATGTTCTGTTGTCTCTAGAGAGGTCGAAGGCTATTCGGCGGATGTGTCGCTAGAGTGTGGTGTGATTTGGCTTCGTCCTGATAGGGACTGTGTGTTTTCCATGTCGGCCTGTCGCCGGGGAAAAAGTGATCTCAGTATTTGTGGGGAAGGTGATAGTTGTCTAAACCTATCGTGTATGCTTTACCCCAGTGTTTAGTCATATTGCCAAGGAATGGCAGTTTCATAATTCCTATACCAAGGTAATCAAAGACACTCTTATGAACTCTCGATCGAAGCCACCATTTTCGATAGTTACGATTTGAATGTCTAAGAGAATATATTTGACTCGATGAAAACGACTTCGATTCCTAGCAGCACTATATCCTGTAGATTGCAGTCAATTGTTCATGATCAAATCTACAGAGCAATGAAATGTTTTATGAATGACTAACTTTAGGACAGATGCATTATCTGTATGCAAACGTGAGTGACAGCTCACGAGTGAAGCCATCTTGGATCCAAACATGTAGTGACTTTCAAGAAGAGAAAAGGGGATGCCCGTATTATCGCTTGTTTAGTCCAGAGATCACTGCTACACATGAGAACCCTTTATCAGCGGTTCAATATTATTATATGGAAAAAATATGTGCTGAACATTATGTTGAAGAATCGTCGCTAGACGAGATTAGGTTTAGAAGCCATCTGAAATATTGTTTATAAGCTGACGTGCTCAGTCAGTGAAGTCAGATGATTTATATGTATGGGCGATGCTGAGGGCTTGGCTACTGACAGCCCATTATAATATTAATCTACATGAGTGCCCATGTAACATAACATTGCAAGACCAGTTATCCACTGTACTATGATGTATTATGCCAACCTGTGATTTGTCACTATCTGTGCTGTCGAGTGTGTACGTCCAATTAAACTTTAGAAAAGGTACACAGTCGTTGGTGTCGATGACTTCCAGTCATACATGAGTGTGAGAAAAGAACATTTGTCAACAACACGAACCCTTATCATCATTCGCACATTGTACACTCAATCCATGTCTACACACCATTTTATCACTCATGTTCTCTTATTGATTTTCTCTCTTCAGCTTCTCTATCTAATCTTTTCTGTTCTGCAGCCGCTTCTAATTTTTTCTGTTCTGCAGCAGCAGCAACTTCTAGTTTTTTCTGTTCTGCAGCAGCTTCTAATTTTTTCTGTTCTGCAGCAACTTCTAATTTTTTCTGTTCTGCAGCAACTTCTAATTTTTTCTGTTCTGCAGCAGCAGCAACTTCTAATTTTTTCTGCTCTGCATCAGCTTCTAATTTCTTCTGTTCTGCCTCAAATCTCCTTTCCTCCACTTGCATCTGCAATTTCTTAAGTTCAGCAGCAGTATCAGCTTCTTTTTCTAATCTTTTTTCTTCAGCTAAGGCTTTCCTTTCTTCTGCAGCAGCTTTTTTTTCTTCTATTTGAAGTTTTCTCTCCTCAGCCGCAGCTTTTTTTTCCTCAGCAGCAGCTTTTTTTTCTTCTACAGTTAATGCTTTGTCATATTGAGCAACAGCCCATTGTTCTAAGTCTTTTCCAGACTTATCAAGAGATTTCCCTTGTGTAATGAAATAATCTAATGTAGACATATTGTCTTCTTAAATCAGAAACCTGAAAAAGTAAATAAATTACCCTCTTTCAAGTTAATGGGAGACAAGTCTATACCTTAGACTTAGTCTTAGTCCAAACTTGTATGGTTTATAATAACCAATGATAACTTGAGTACCTGTGGACAACAATAATTGTATCTCAAATACTGTGGGGACAAGCCTTACAAAGGTCTTGTATACCTCACTGTAATCAAAGATCACTTGAGTACCTGTGGAAAAAAATATTTCCTTTTACCAATCACTTTGGGAGACAAGCCTTACAAAGGTCTTGTATATCTTGTTTTATAACAATAACAATCATAAAGTACTGATCTGTACTATACTATCAGTGTATACCACTATACGTCATATGTCAACTAAAGACATTACAAATGACAAACAAGAAAAGACAATCTGAAAACATTTGCAGAGATCAAATTAAATTAAATAGAAGAAATGAAAAAAAATGATCACAGAAACCGTGATGATAACTGCAATAATAAAATGACAAGACAAATAACGCCACAGTGTATAAACATAAGGGTGTAAAAAAACTGAAATGAAAGAAAAGATGAGACCTACAATTATACAAACAAATCAAACAAAACTAAGGAACACAAAATTATTAACAAAAACAACGAAGAAAAGAACACCTCATCACAACTAACAGAAATAGCAGCAAATTGTTGCTAACAAATTTCCAATTAAGAAAATGTGTACCTATCGAATACTAGTACCAGACCAATGTAACTCGGCATACCTTGTATTAGTCACACAGAACATAAACTAATTTAATACATAACAAATAACATGTAAGCATAAATAGCATAACTGCAGAATACCACTACAGGCGCTCACTTGGGTTCCTGAGGGTAAGCGGAAAAAAGGAAGACCAAAAGAAACACTCAGAAGAACAATAATAAGAGAAGGAAGAACGTTGGGCCTAAATAACGTGCAAGAGCTAAGAGGAGTGGCGTCACAACGAACAACCTGGAGAGCACTGGTTTCTGCCTTATGCGCCGTGTTTGGCGCTTAAAGAATTTATTATTATTATTTATAAATAGCATATAGCATACAATATCATTTATGTCATGAATGGAATGTGTTGCAGGTATAGTGTTGTAAAGCAGGCACAGTTTATTTAAATAATAATAACTTGCCACTTTATTCAGTAATAGATTTAATTTTAAACTATTACACTGTCAATTTTTTTCTCTTTTGAGCATATGAAGATCCCACGATGAACTATGCACTTTATTCAGCAACACTGCGATTCTTCTGTACGTTGAGAAATGTCAACAATATTGCTCCAGGTATTTTCTACACTTGATACCACTGTCCTGTGTAATACTGTCTGTACAGCGAAAAACTGTCAACAAGCGCTGACCTAGATACAGCATCCTATCGGTAATACAGGTCAAGCTGACATCGATTGTATAGCTGTCCTACTGGTGTTGATGTGTTCAAACAAATGTTCTTTCAGCTGTAAACTGTGATTCTCAACACAAAACTGCGTAAGCTGGACCCAGGAATCTGGCTCGCCACTGTAAAGACGTTATTTCTTACTACACCTGTAGTACACCACTGTAAAGTATCAGTCTGTCTGCTCTGTAAGGAAGAGTGGTGTGTTGTTGAGATCAGGCATGCTCCAGTCTACCCAGCTGTAAATGGGTAACTCACCCTAGTCCTGAGTTAGGGAAGGCAAAGGCTCCAGGGGAAGCAGGCCCTAAACTTGGTCACTTCAGCCGACGCAGGATGGTGTATGTATGAAGTAGAAATGTAGAGTGTGATTGACGCGAATGGTGTGCTGTTCGTGTGCTGACCAATATAACCACTCATACACTTGTGTCTACAAGGCACCAATGCAGACTGCTGGAATCTTTGTTTACTCAATTTATTCAGACGTACACACTGGGACATACGAGTACATCATGGTATGTTGACATCAATTTGTAGGTATACATAGCAGATCTGAAGTCATGACACATTCAGAAATAATGGGCAGTACATCAAAAGTTCAATGTCATGATACATTATGGCCACATCCCCCTATCTGACTAAACGCGTCAGTGAAGGGCGGATCGATAAATAACTAAAGTTACTTGACGTCCATAGTTTGTAGAATAGATTATGAAACCACGAAGGGGGGTTCTAGCAGGATTGAGATCTCTCTGTCACTGTCCGATAATAAGATAAATAATCTGTTCTCTTGGCAGTGATCAAAACATATGATGACCGAAATCCAACATGGCTACCTCCCTGAGTTGTCGTTCACTCATGCATAGGGAGGAGAATATAAGCCAGAGTTAATTTGTAATGGGTATATAAAGGATTTCATAAATGTTTCCATACAGCTCTACGGTGATCAGGTTAATTTCACGTAGCCATAACCGCTGCAGGAAAATCTGTCATCTTCGTCGATACCAAACACGACACTAGCATAACGAAGCACCAAAAGTCAAGCTAGGCCTAACCGACGAGAGATCATCAAAATAGGAGCTGGGTTTACCTGGAGTCCGAATCATCTATATACTGACATAAGGAGAGTCTCGAACACAAACTATCGTAGAGACACCATCTCCTTCAGAAGAAATACCACTTCGTAAGACATTTTTTCCTGACGAAAGGACCAGCTCTAGAAAAACGTACCCCGCCATTTGTAAGCAGTACATCGGAACTCATCACGACTTGTCAAGACAACTCATACTTCCGCTAGACTGGAATACAAGAATCTAGTCCCTCCTACCCATCCAAAATACACAATATAGGACTGATTCTACTTGTACTAATAATATGTAATACATATGAATTCAGGCCATAAACACAATAAGCAAATTAATATATTTTCTGGCCCTAAAAAATAAGTACAAACGCAAGCGCACTATCCTTGCGCCGGATCAATATCCAGAACGATTACTCCTATAATCAAAAGTGTGAATCAAACATGGATTATCTCGCTTTTACCATAAACAGCATTTTCATACACAAATAAATGAATGTCTATATTTTTCCCATATTAAATAGCCATATCGATTTTTGTAAAATGTGCGTCAAAATATGCACGCAACAGTACCGTAGTGTTATTTTATGTATGTGTGTTTCTAGTGATTTAGATAGCAATGATAAAAGAGACACTGGTCTATAGTTATCAAGGTTAGTGTTATCTGACGAACCAGGTTTGAAGAGAAGATATACTTTGGCGATCTTAATTAAAGGCCGAAGGAAAATAACCTTTAGCAATACATTGCTTATATATATAAGTTAGGGAATCACTGATAGCTGGTGCGGCATAACGCAGTATTCGATTGCTAATTCTATCAAGCCCTGATGAACTATTATCTTTAAAGCCAAGAAGATATACACTTCATTAACTGTCATAAAAGGAATGTCGGGTCGAACTGAGTTTGTACATTTCTTCTCACAGAATGCTGAAAGTTTGTCTATTAGGGGAATGAGGTATTGTGGATTTCAGACTGTTTATTTCTGCTTGAAAGTGATTGCTGAAGTCTGTGCAAGTAAATGAAAAGGTGTTTAATTGCTGATGATTTTAGCGCTAGGTGTAAGGAGTTGGGACAAGTAACTGGCAATAGCCAGAGTTTGGGTATCTTAAATGATGGCCTCCCGATAAGAATGCGACTAAACCAAGGTACACAGATGGTATCATAGATCTGGCGTTTATCTCTAGTGTTACTGTAACCTTGGCACATTGGGATGTTTTAGTGGCCCAGCACAGTGATCATGTAGCCGGTAACTATAGAGAAGACAGTCAGAGTCTGGTAAAAGGGAAATAACTAAAAGAAATATCGACGGGTATAGAGTAGAGATAAAGGTTACATCCCTTTTAGGTCATTAGGTAGATTATGTTGTCAATATAGAATTAAGTGAGTAGTCGTGTTTCACGTGAGAAACGTAGCTGAGTTGTTTATGGGCTGGAAGAACTTTAGGTCTGGATTGTTTGAGGAAAGTTGTTTTTTTTTTTAAATCAGAAGCTAAGATTTAATCAGTAGGTTTTGAGATGTGACAGAGTGTGCTTTGTCTGAAGAGAGTTAGTTCTCGGGTTTTAGTAAGACCAGCCTTAGTTGGTGGCTCGTCTGCGGTACGCAGAATACTGTTACTATCCGTAAAGCTCTCATGCCACTCTAGTTATAGATTTTTCGTAAGTAGTGAGATGTCAGTCATGTAGCATTTTGTTGTGAGAACTGCGAGTTCTTAATACCAGGTACGTTGTTGAAGTACAACTTCTAGACGAAGTAGTGAATAATAATAAACATGTGATAGACAAAAGTCAGCGTAGTAGTAAGAATAAAACTTTGTAAACTGTTCCATCCCTGGCGGTTAGGCCAGTTTCATACTGATACACCAAAGTGACATTTTGTTTTACAACTAACAGAGATAGAAGAGATGTTGTTGAAGAATAAAAACGACAGTAAGGAAAGTATGAATAACATGCAGTGGTTCTCAACTTGAGGCCAGACCACCACTAGAGAATATAAGCGAGAGAGTGAGTGGCAGCATATGTTTTGAATCATACCAGATAGCCAGTCAGAGTATGTGGAAGGCTGGTTGATGACAATTTTGCCCACAATTTTCTTCAAGTTCAAGTTTTGTTTCTCCTGTAAATAAAGAACTAAGGTGATGCCTTCCTGTCATCGTTGTCCACATCAGTTGAGTTGAATCAACAAGTCTTGTTGAAGTTTATATGATACTAGAGAAGCTGCTGAAACGGCAGTCATACGAATCCACATACTACGATCATATGACAAAACAGAAGTATAGAATAATAGACAACTGTCGACAACGGCCACAAAATTATTGCTTAGCATTTTAACAATGCTGTAGCTTAGAAAATTCAAATTCGTCAAGGTACGGCGAATACACCGTATATAACATGCGCAATCATATAATATGGTAGGCAAGTGTGCCTAGAATTAAATATAAAATTTCTGGTCGCTAAAGTTGTTTGTAGTTCATAATAGTCATTTTATTAAATTAAGGTATTTGCTACTTGTTTTTTGTAGCACGCCGCTTTCAACCATCTACCATATACATGGGGCTGTTTGTTATATAAGGACGCGTTTCATTTATTGTAACATGTTTTTGTTTGTATTTATTTTATGATTTTTACTATATTATCTCTAGTAGGTATTTTTCATTTTGTAGTTATAGTTCAATATGGTTTTAATATCTAAAAATGTTATTGTCTAAACTGTTATGACTTTGATGTTTATTAGAGGATTATTTAGTCAATCCGTATTTATGTGGGGGGGGGGGGGGGGGGTGTGGGGGGGGGGGGGGTGGGGGGGGGGTGAAGCTTCCACCACTGTAGACTGGCTCGCATCCTTATTTATTAATTTTTTTTTAATGTTGGCTTTTGTTTTTGTAATATAGTGTTTTATTTACTTTTGTATTTCTGATGGGGTCTTAGTGCCTATGAGATTTTCTACACCCATTTCCACCTTATAATTACTACAGTATGTCTTAATGTTTTGCCTCTGCTGGTCATAATTTTTGCAGTCCACTAGAAAGTGTCTAATTGTGTTTAGTTCTTGACACTCTTCACATGTGGGTTCCTCTATCATTAAATATCCAGTTCCAAGCTTGAGCTTTTCCATTTTTTTATTAATTAGTTTTTATAGTTCATCGTACTTGTCATTTTTTACTTTTTTTCAGGATTTTATATGAGTGTCTTCCCTTTTTTGCTGTAATCTCATGCAATTATCCGCTCTTTAGTTGCTGCTTTGGCAATTAAGCTCTTAATTTCAAACTTCCCTAAGCCTACTTCAATTTTATTATAGCTAGTTCCTCTCCCTTTGGCATCTTTGTCTGCAAGCTCATTTCCTGCTATCCTAACATGTGCTGGTATCCATGTTATTGTGACACTGCATCCTGCATTGTGTAGATATGTATTAACCTGTAGTATTTCCTCTATAATATCTGGCCTGCTACATTCATATATGTTTCTAACAGC
Source organism: Oreohelix idahoensis (assembly GCA_024509875.1). NCBI lineage: Eukaryota > Metazoa > Mollusca > Gastropoda > Stylommatophora > Oreohelicidae > Oreohelix > Oreohelix idahoensis. The sequence goes on along the minus strand of JAMPIV010012313.1, from coordinate 13,477 downwards.
TAGTATTGATGAAAGGGAATCTGTGAGAATGGTTGCTTTATTTTGTGGGTTTTCTGCAACTATTTCTAAAGCTTTTAGAATTGCCATTAATTCTGTTGTAATGATGGATGTATACCTGTTACTTTATATCTATTATACATTTTCAATTGTGGTATTGCTATTCCTGCTCCTAATTGTTCTTCTTCATCTTTTGACTTATCTGTATATATAGTTAGGCTATTATGTATATACTGTTCTACGTATACACTCTAGTGTTTTCCTTTTTGTTGAGATTATGTCTTTGGATTTGTTTATGACCTTTGTTAAGTGGGAGTCAGTTTCTGGCACTTTTCGTTACCATGGTGCGATCTTTGCTTTTTACTGAACACTACTATTTGTCATGTTAAATAGGTTTGGATGATGATCCACTTAAAGGTTCTACCAAGCTGGACAGCTTTGCGCGGGCAGGGGTCAGACTAAAGCAGACACCCTGGTCCTCCAGGTTGGGGGTTTTAGCATAGGGCTGACACCCCTCTCTATGTTAAAAAAAAAATTGAAGTTACGGAAACAACAACGAATAAACAAACTTTGCTGCGGGACGGACATCCGGAGTCTGAGGCTCGTATGACTGTCAGTGGTGAAAGCCGAAAGGAAGCTACTGACATGAGAAATAGTTCCAGGAACATAATTAAAAGCCTCACCAAAGGCTCGTGCGATTCATGCTATGCCCCTTCCCTCAGTATATAATATGTTTCTGTCAGTCTTATGGACAAATCGTCCCCTTAGTAAGGATCCCGTTACACGCCCATTGAGGCATATTGGGAATATGGTGTTAGGTCCATATTTTCTTGACCATCGGCACACTAGGGGTGATGTGGTCAGCATCACGCCGGCCGCCTTAACCTTCCCAGAAGTTGCTCTGGTACCCAGTTGGGGCTGGGTCGACCAAGGAGCCGTTTGCAGCCTAAAAAAATCCTACCTCATTTGGGGATCGAACCATAGACCACTGAGCTAGGAAGCCAGTGCACTAACCACCATGCTACGGCGGCTCCCCTTAATTCTTACTGCTTTATTCCATCTCCGCTTCAGCTTGTTGTGAGAAAAATGATGTTTAAAGTTTTTAGGTAAGTAGTTAAAAAGAAAGATACATCACATTAGAATGCAATGTTATAATAATAATAATAATAATAGCCCCTTCAATCATAACTGACCATGGGAATGAGCCCCTGACGTGACAATCATCATCTGCTTTATTTTCCTGGTGTTCTTGTCCAAGTTCTCTCCTTACATCTGCTTGTTGTGTGAGCTTCGTTTCGCCAAATCTGAAGTGGCATCGCCACTTGGTGCAATCGGCGGCTTCATCCTCCCACGTTGCTGGATTAATGTCCAGTGCCCTCATGTCTCTCTTGCACACATCTTTGAACCTCAGCTGCGGTCGCCCAACTGTCCTTTTGCCGTCTGCGAGTTGTCCGTGGAAGATATCTTTCGAGATACGACCATCTTTCATGTGGAGGACATGGCCAAGCCAGCGTAGCCTGCTCTGTCTAAGCAGCTTATACATGCTTTGAAGGCCAGCACGTGACAATACCTCGACATTTGTCACTTTGTCTTTCCACGAAATGCCGAGGATTTGGCGTAGATACCGTAGATGGAAGGTATTGAGCCGTCTTTCTTGCATAGCATAGATTGTCCATGTCCCGCAAACATAAAGGAGTGTGCTGGTGGCGCAGGCGTTATATGCCTCAGCTTTGGTTTTCGTTTTGATTTTGGAGTTTCCCCACACACACGATGTGAGGCGAGCAAAGGTAGCTGCAGCTTTGCCAATGCGGCTGTCAATTTCTGTGTCCAGAGAGAGTTTGTCATTGATGGTAGACCCCAGGTATGTGAAGTGGTGCACCACAAATGTTATATTTTGATCAATACAGTTAACTGTAGGATATTGTAGAGGATGATAGATTAAATTATATAATGTTGATATTTGACCACAGGTCAATTTTGGCCAGACGTAGAGATGGAATAAAGTTGTACTTAGACAAGGAAGTATTGTAATACACATTTGCTAAGACAAGTAGATCAACAACACTCAAGTGATGCACAATACTTTTATAGCATGATAAAAAGGCAGTAAGATAGACCAAAATAAAAATGTTACAGTGTGGAGAATTAAATAAAGCAACTTCAAATGTTATTTGCTGCCTCTGCGTATGGAAATGATAATGCAAAATTTGGATAGCCAGTTATGGAACGTGTCACTTTCTTGAGTGCACTTAAGCCAAATCCAGTTATGTTACGTGTCACTTTCTGCAGTGCAGTAAATCCAAACAATGCCAGCTTCTATACTTGTCACTTTTTTAGTACAGTTATGTTAAATATAGCCAGTTACAATAATTGTCACTTTCTTGAGTATAGTTAAGCCAAACATATCCATTTACGATATGTGTCACTGTGGTGAAGTGGGATGTTATAAATATTTATAGGGGACTTAGTGTACTGACTGAGATCAGCTGTGAAGGTATCTATATCTAATAAGAGTAGTGTATTATAGATAACCTTACTTGCTGCCACATATATATATATATCTCAGTCAGAATTATTCTGGAATAGTGTGATGACTACGTTGTATGTCTAGGGTATGTGTATGATGAAGTGTAAGTCATAACAACAACAGACAGATAAACAATTTAATTTATTCCACCACACTTGACAACACTGTGACACTCACATACATATAACACTCTAAAGGATATCTTAAAGGAGTCACTGATAACTTTTCAAATAACAATATGTATTCATTGCTGTCATGAATGTATATGTGTCCTGATTCAAATACAAAGGGAACCAGGAATCACAATCAATTTTAATTACACGGTATATGTACAGAATTTATTAATATGATTCATGTAGTGACATATATTATCAATGGTATCCTATGTGTGTCAGTTGTGTAGTGTTAATATGAGGTAATACTGGTTTTGTTTTGTTCAAGCTCTGTTGGTATTTGTCATCATGACTTCAATAGTTTGTTTCTATGGGAACTAGTATTGGAGATGTTCTCAGTTCCTGGTATTAAAACAATTTACTTCCCCTCTTAAGTTTATGTTACAATGTTATTTTAAGATGGGGGTACATAATGTTGAGCTCAGCTGGCCACATCAGCTTATCTTGCGTGATGGCGGCAGGAAAAGACTCCTCTGCTCGATTTCTCCCCTGGGCTCTGGAGACACCTCACTGATAGCTAAATGGACCAAGGAGTATGCCGTCCGACTCTGGATTCAGCAAAGCTCTGACCAGGTGCTGCTCAATAACTGTAAGACCACGGTCCCACAATTCATGGAAATACACAGATACGTTGACTAGCAATGAATTCTGGCACAAATACTGGCACAAATTCCCATCTGCTTATGTTCCAGGCTTTTATTTAGCAAAAATATGAGCTGGCTTCAACGCACTGTTGCTTCATCAAGCTTATTTGAACTAGTGGTCTCGAACTAACGCTCTGAATTGTGTATATTCGCAGCTCTAACCAATGAAACCACGTCTCCACATCTTTTCAAAAAAAGTACCCCGTCTATTCGTTTCCCATAACAACACAAGATAGTATTTATAGCCCGACCAATCGTGTTTAGTCTTATATTTGTTGCGCTCCAATCAATTAGGAGTTAACATGGTAGGCTATTTCCGTAACGTAAGGTTTTTTCAAACACGTTAAAAAAAATTTTATGAGCAGAAATGATTTCATGCTGTCTGGCATCCCCACTATTTTATTTTGGTTATAATTTGGTAATTCCTAGACTATTTGCGTAACGTTTTACATATTCTTTGTCAGCAAGCCCTAAGGATTCCAAATATACAAATTTAAAAGAGCTAAGTGGCTGCGTTCAAAATATGCAATTTCTTCTACCTCCTGTTTCGAAGATGTGCTGTCTGGGTACTGTAATGTTTTCAAACGTAAACCCATCTAATGTCATCTTTTCTAATAAGCGTTTTCCAGGTTTTTTAAAACCTAACTCTGGGAAGGGTAGTGAATTTTATCACTGTCGATTTGAAATAAAGTTAGTGCATGTGGCCTTACACGCGTGATGGCAGCAATTGTGTATCGCGCGACGCGTGTTTAGTGTTGCACGTGTTCGGCTTTATGCCTCTCCCTTCTCTCATAGCGAGTCAGACAGAATACATGACATTTTCTTGAGTAAAGCCAAACTGGCAACTATGGTATACGTCACTTTCATGTTTGCCCTGAAGAAGACCTAACAGGTTGACACACTGGCCGTTTTGTTCTTATGGTTTCATAAACTCTCCTTGCTCCACTAAAACAGTGGCAGACAACAGACACTTTTAGAAGCTATTATAGAAATGGCAGAATTAAACTACTAATATTTCGATAACTTTGTGCAGCTCCCGAGGGTCTCTGGGGAGACAAAGAAAGACTGAAACTTCGGCTCCCTCGGAGGTGACTAACATGAGGCTGTGGGTGGAGCTGACAACTTCATCATATACAACAAATTGATATAAAACCACTGCTGCAAGAACATATGAATGCCTTAATGCAGGCTTCCTGCAAAACGTTCAGCTGCAGAAGTAGCTCTTTACTCAATAAGGAGCAAATAAGGGAGAGAAGAAGATAATGTTATTAAGTTTACCAGCATGAAAAACAAACAGACAGTTTTCATAATCCTTAGATTTGGTCCACTCAAATCCAAGCTGGCAACTTAACTCTACCACCTTTAATGGAAGCTAACTAGTCACATGACCAGTGTTTATCTTCAAAAACAGGTTTTAAGAGCCTGAGATTTGATAGTCCTAGAATGAAGTCTGCACAAAAAATCCCAGACCTTAGAGTCTTTTATGATTGGACATGCGCCCTAATATAACCGACTAGGTTGAACGGGACACGCCTCGCCACAACGAGGCAAAGCTTTAAATAAAAAAATGCACAAAAAGAAAAAGCAAACACACAAACAAACACACAAACAAATTTGCTGTTTTCTCGGGATACGTGTTAAATTATTATCACTGGGAAACATACAATTGTATAAATGACTATTCTAAGGTAGTACATTTAAACTACCGTCCGACTGGCGAAGTGGTAAGAGCACTTTTCTCTTGTTCCGAAGTTAAGCGGGTTTCAATGTCAAAACTTCGTAGTGTCACACTCCAATTTACCCAGCTGTAAATGGGTACCTCCCTCTGCTTATGAGTTCGGGAAGGCCAAAGGCAGGGAGGACAGGAACTGATCACCACACGTCATTCAAAAAAAATAGGACCTAGTATGGTGAAATCTCTAACACTTCACTCCACTACGGAGGTATCAGCTGCGGGACTATTTTTACCTCAGATTTCCCTTTACAGTCTAAGACACTAGACGATCCTTATTTAGACAGTCTAAGACACTAGACCATCCTTATTTAGACAGTCTAAGACTCTAGACTATCCTTATTTAGTCTAAGACACTAGACCATCCTTATTTAGACAGGTCCTGTGTTAGTCAGACCACTTCACTAAAAGCCTTACCCAGTTATGCATTTACACTCGCTATATTTCTTATCTAAGTAAAATTTAGCTTCCCCTTCTTCTTTTTCCCGTAGGACTACATTACAGGGTTGTATACAAAAATTGAGTTATCTTTCTGTTTTCTTCTTTGTTGTGTTTTTAACATGTACCATATCAATTTCCATCTTATATTGTTCATTTTGTTGATGATCTTAAGGGCTTCCAGGTCAGTGACATCTTGATTCTGATTCATTTTTTCTCTCTCTCTTATACTGTTAGACGAAATTAAACTCGGTTTTGCAAAGATCAACATGTTGTAAGGCCAGCACTGTGTAGCTAGTTCCCTCTGTGTGAACTTTCCCTTCGTGTATGCAGGCCCAACTCTGAGCATGTTACCAAGAGTTTACTTCCGTCTGCATCTGGTGATGAGCTTGTCATTAAAGTCTTCAAAACTTGCTGTTGTGGTGGCTGCTGTTGAGATTCTGTTAATTTCTGCTGCTGCTGTTGTTTTTGTTTGAAGGTAGTGGTGTTTTCTCTCAGCACGACTGGCTTTGGTCCTATGTTGATACCAATGTTGATAGTGGGTAGAGAGCTGCTCACTATTGTTTTCTTCTCATTTGATGAAATGGGAGCTGAAATATAGATCAGTCATGTACTTTCAATGGCAACAATAAAATACAGTTCTGAGCTCAACGAAGGAATTCAACTAAAAGAATCTACACGTTAGTTGGTTTTTATGTCCATGCACAAGAAAACCAGTTTTTATCATGTTCATGGAATACCCGGTTGTCAATCCCATGTGAGTTGTAATTTGGGTTTATAGTGTTCTTTATTCTATCTAGTATAATACATTATTTGTTTGTCTTGTGTTGCCTCTTAACACTTGGCTGCACGTTCTCTAGCATTTGTTGTTTTGTTTTCTAATGTCTGGGATTAATGCTTGATTTTAAATAGTGTTTTAAACCTCGTGCCTGTTGCCAAGATGGCTATCCTCGGAAGTGTGTGGATTGAAAAATCTGTTAAATTTTTTAATGTATAAAGCCTCACTTGTATATATTGGAGATAAATGAGAAAAAAAAATCAAAGCAAGGAGTAGTAAGTGCCGTTTGACATTTGACTAATAAGTTTTACTTTTTATTTCCAAGAAGAAACTAAAATAAAAATCTATAATGACCAATAAACTGGTGCTACCAGAGGGACAACAAATTTCTGCCCGGTGTGAGGTCATGTGAAAACTGGCCAGATGTCACTTTGAGTTGTAATGGTAAACTGCCGTAGCTTTATACTTACTTAGTCGTTCCCCTGCTACCGTGAGGTGTAGAGGTTTGGAAGAGAGAGCGCCAGACTATCCTATCGGCTGTCTTCCTCCTGGCCTGGTTCCATTCTAGTCCTCGGTCCTTCAAAGATTGTGACATAGCTTTATATGTAATACAAATTTTGTTTCAACATATATGTAACATAAATTAGTTGGATTGCAGTGAAGAAATGAGTATTTAAAAACGTGGTGACTTTTCTATCACACACGACAGAGTGTAATCGTTTGTATTATTTCATTGTTTTGTAATTTCATTTTCCTTAGTGAAATAAGTTTTTTTTTTTTTTTCATTTTTGTGTTTTTAGATTACACTGACAAACAACATTTTTCTTTCTTATATAAGAATAAGTGTTCTTAGGTCAGTTTCTTGCGCAGATTTCAAATTTGAAATCCGTTTATCTCTATCACATCGGGTTCTTAAGATATTTGTGAATAAATATACTTTTGGGAAACTGTTATTTGCTCCGTTTCATTTTTACTATATAACTTATTAAAAATTAATAAAATGCAAAATAATTCTACTTTTTATACTGCTAAAAGATGCATGACATATGTTACGCTATTTTTCAAATAGTTACTGTATTTTGAAATAATTCTGAGCGAAATATGGCTTCTAGAAGTTGTAGAAATTCGGCTGATCTGTTCTGTTACGTGTGCGGATATTTTACCGATCGTGTTCACCAGAAAAACTTTACACCATTACTAAAGAAAGCATATGAACTTTATTTCGATTCGAAAGTTGATGATGCAAATAAATCTTGGAAGCCAAATGCAGTTTGTTCGACTTGTGCAAATACATTGGCAGGTTGGTTACTTCTTCTTCTTCTTCTTGCGATCGCATCTTTGATGATTACACCGTCAGACGAGTTCTCATGATGAATTCGACTGTTGTTTGAAGTTCCTCTTTAACTCCATATAGCTTTGAGTTTAGTGTTGAGTCATTGGGCCAGTATATCTTTCTTAACTGGTCATACAGAGGACAGTCCTGAAGAACATGTTCAGCAGTTTGTTCGTTTAATCCTCATGTGCACAGTGGTGAAGCAGACAATCGTAGCTTGTGCATGTGTTTATTCAGTTTGTTATGCCCTGTCCTGAGTCGAAAAATAGTTATCTGTCCCTGCCGGTCGAGAGTGTGATAGTCGTCTTTGGGTTGGTTCTGTTCTCTTCTGATAGTCTGGATAGCTCTCTTTTTCTCAAAGTATGTGACTTCATTATCTTCTTGTTCACATTCTCCTCCCTTTTTTGCAAGTTTATCTGCCTTTTCATTTCCGGGTACACCACAATGAGATGGTACCCACTGAAGTATGGTTCTCTTTTTGGCAGCTACCTTGTTTAGTTCATTTCTCAGATGCGGGAGTTTACCACCCTTGAGAGCTTGCAGGACAGACAGTGCATCTGTGAGGATGACTACCTGGTGGCAGTCAGAGTTGGTGTTATAAATCATATTTGCAGCTTGCTCTAGAGCTTGAACCTCAGCTGTATAGTTGGAACAGAATTTACCAGTGGGAATGTGCCTAGTCTCATAGTGGTTGTCAGGATATGAGATAAAGATACCGGCACCTCCATTCCTAACAGCATTAGTTGCTGATCCATCTGTATAGGCATGGATCCATGATTGATCGGGATAGCTTTCTTGGATCATACTCAATGTAGCAGTTCGTTTTTGCAGATCATTATACTCACATCCACTTGTGAGACCACTGACTGATGTATTAATTTGGAGGGCACTGCTGGCCTGCTCCCATGGTACAGGGTATAGGGTGGGCTTCAGTGGTGTTGTCTTCATGGATAGGTCTTCTTGATGCTGTCTTATAAGTCTTTTCCCCCGATGCACAAAGCTGCTACGCTTTAGACGTCCCAATGCCAGATCATCTAGTCTTGCCTTCATTGGGTGCATTGGCATACTGTTGTACTTTTCCATCTGGATCATGGTTTTTGTGTCTCTTCTATGGGACAATGTCTGTAATCCAGCAACCTTCTGCATCTCTGTTATTGGTGTAGTTTTCATGGCTCCTGTAATGAGCCTGAGAGCTTGATTTTGCACCTTGTCCAAAGACTGCAGATGTGAGTTAGCAGCTGATGACCATGCTGCTGAGCTAAACTCTAAGTGTGGTCTTATTACTCCATTATAAATCTTCTTTAGATTTCGTTCATTTGCTCCCCAGTTGGTACCTGCTAATTTTCTGAGTATGCCTAGTCGTCTTCGGGCCTTTCCTTCTGCGTTTTCAATATGCTTATTCCATGTAAGCCTTTGGTCAAATGTCACCCCAAGATAGGTGGGGTAGCTTTCTTCCTTGATCACGGTTGTCCCTAGGTGTATGTTAGCTGATTTGTCCTTGGGGGCGAGGGAGAACAGTGTTGTGGAGGTTTTGTCTGTGTTTATTGTGATAAGCCATTTCTCTGCCCATGACACTAGCATGTCTGCTGCCCGCTGCATTCTATAATTTGCTGTGGTGACATTTTCATCAGCGCACCAGAGTACTAGGTCATCTGCATATAAGGCAGCTTTAACTCCTGCAGGGAGATCTTTCACCAGGTCATTGATGTAAACAAGGAAGAGTGTTGGGGAAATTACTCCTCCTTGAGGTACCCCCTGATGGAGCAACACTTTTCTGCTCTGCAGACCGTCAAGAGTGACTCTAGTTCTCCTGTTATGCAAGTATGACTGGATCCATTTCATCATGTTGCCTTGGATTCCACTTCTCCTAAGTTTTGCAATGAGGCCATCTTTCCACACCTTGTCAAAGGCCTGCTTGAAGTCGACCCAGATCGTTAGGACCTTTTTCTTCTCCTGGAAGGCATCTTCTATTGCTTGAGACAAGTAAGTAACTTGGTCTTCTATACTGTAGCATTCTCTAAATCCAGCTTGTTCCGGCACCAGGATCTGCTCAGACTCTAAATACCATTTCAATCTGTGGTTGACTATTCGCTCCATAGTCTTCCCAACACAGCTTGTGAGACTGATTGGCCGGTAACTTGCAGCCTCGGTCTTACATTTCCCTTTCTTTAGTATGGGTATTGTGATGGCTTCTCTCCATACTTGGGGTACCGTTCCTTTCAACCAGCTGTGGTTGAATATCTCAAGCAGTTTTGTCTTTGCTGCTGAGCTCAGATTTACTAGCATTTCGTTGCTGATTTTGTCTGGGCCGGGTGACTTTTGAAACTTAAGCTTGGAAATAGCCTTCTGTAGTTCTCCTAGTGTGATGGGTTCCCTCATTGGGGCAGGAGTATCTGTCTGTCCCATGGTTGCCAGTATTTCTTTTCTTATCTCTCTCTGATGATCTATGTTAATGGGTAAGTTGCTTTCTGAACTGTATCTTCTAGCAAACAAGTCTGCAGCTTGTTTTCCTCTGAAAAGTTTGCCACCTTCATCCAATGTGATAGTCTGCCTAGGTGAGGAACGCTCTTCATTTAGAGACTTGACTAATCTCCAAAGTTTCCTGCCGTCTTTCTCAAGGTTCAGCGATGCCGTTTTAGTTCTCCAGCTTTTCCGTTTTTCTTCTAGCTTTGTTCTCTGAAACTCTGCTACAGCCTTTTTCCATTTGTTGTGAGTTTCAAGTGAAGGCTGAGACTCTGCGTCCTTTCTAGCCCTGTCCATAGCTTCCTGACGTTCTTGGAGTGTGCTGGACCAGTATGGTATGTAGTTACGCCGGCATCCTTTGGGAATGGTTTCTTTTGCAGCTTGTAGTATGCATCTGTTGAAGTCTTTTACCACTTCATTAATGTCTCTGTTCTGTACCTTGAGGGTAGACAGCAGCGTGTTCACCTGATGCCTGAATAAACCCCAGTTGGCTTTTTTGTAGTTCCATCTTGTAATGGCTGGGCCTGTACTGAGAGTTGCACTCTGGACAGTAAGAAAGATTGGGCGATGGTCGCTTCCCCCTAGTTGGTCTCCTACTTCTCTACTAATAGATCCAGCTATATCTGGTGTGGAGAAGGCAAGATCTGGTGTTGAAGTTGTGTGCCATCCTCTGGAGTAGAAGGTAGGAGTATCTGTGGCATTATTGACTAGGATTAGGGAGTGATCATCTTGCCAAGTTTCAACCTCTTCACCTCTGTGATCCAGATGGTTATAGCCCCAGCTCTGGGAGTGGCTATTAAAGTCTCCAACTGCTATAAAGTTGGTGGCTGGTACCTGTATAGAGCTGAGACTCAGGGGTTTGTTGTTCGGACAGTAATAGTTCAGGAGTTCTATTTCCATCTTGTCTACCTTTATCTGCAACAGCTGATATTCTGCTCCATCCATGAAGGTTTTCCTTTCGTGTGCAGGAATGTTATTCCTTACAAGAGTAAGTACTCCTCCTTTTCGTCTATCTTTTCTGTCGGATCTGAAGCATTGATATCCCCTTATTTTAAAGGTTTGATCTGCTTTCAAGTGAGTCTCTTGGATACAGCAAACACTGACTTGCTTCTCATACAAGATGTTTTCCAGCTCTGTCTTTTTGCTGTATCCAGCCTGCTTGCTGTTCACTCCCTCTGCATTCCAGTGCATCATGACAAGTGGCACTCTGGGTTTCTCTTTTTTTCTGTTTTGTTTTGGTCAGTAGTTCTCCTCCGCCGTCTGCTGACTCCACAAGACGGTCTAGAGGGTCCTCCAGTAGCTGAGGGTGGGCTCTGTCGAGGCTCAGAGCCCGGCACTGCACCTGCCTGGTGGAGCTCCACAGGGCGAGCACCAGTACGAGATTTATTTGACGGTGTACTCTCCATAGAAAAAAAAAAAGCGAGTTGCGTGATACTGTGGTTTCCGGTGCGCCTTCTGGCCCAGTATCTATGACTTTAGCACCTGTTCAACGGGAGAGTGGGCTCATCCCTAATCTGTTTATGTTCCCAGTAGTAGACTATTCGCAAGCAGCCTGGGGGTGTCACTGCTCTGCGCGGACCTTGTTTACCGAGGCGGCGTCCGAGCTCGTATGGTGAAAATATGGTTGCATTATCTTAAAAATAGCCCTGTCTTTCCCATGGCTTTTCTGCCATCCTGCAACTTTGAGTTAGGGAGTTCTGAGCTCCAGTCTCTTTCCCAGGCATTTTATCCTGGCCTGGCACGCATACAGAGGACCCCACTTCTGGTTCTAAGTTAGCAGTTGGGGATAGGTGGGGTAGCACACTGTGCATTCCCCGTCATCCAGGGGGCTCTCCAACTATGCAGAGCTTGCACAATGCTGTGCTCTGGTTCTGGGCTCTCCCAAGGAATCCTCACGTCCTGCACAGAGCCACTTCCAGATACCCACCACCTGCCAACCCCCCCATTGTAGAAATCTCCTGCATGCGGCCATCCAGTCAAGAGCCAGTATTAAGTCTGGTGCCCAAGTGATCCCCCCAAGCTCAGTGTGCAATGCTGGGTTCTCATCATGCTGCAACACAGGGGGGATTGTGATGCTCAGCCATCTCTCTCAACTCTGCACCGATAAATGACAACGGGGACTTAAAACTGTGCCTCAGTACTGGGAGGCCCCGTTTCCGGGTACACCACACACAGCCAATTGAGGCAACGGTCGCCGTGGGCGTGTCTTCAGTGGGGAAGTTGTGGAGTCTTCCTGTCCATGTTCTTGCACATCCTAACACTGCCCGCAAGACATCGGAGGTTTGGAGAGTGGCCTTCTCTGCTTTTTTGAGCGGGGGTGGGCTCCCCGGGCAAGTCTCGATGGGGATCGGGACGTGTCCGCGCGCCAGTGGGGCCGGCATCGGCCGCATCGGTTGGAGGACTTGCTCTGCCAGGTTGGAGTTAGTAAATTCCAACTTGGTCATCTTCTTGGCATTGTGATGCTGGGGTGCCTGTGGATTTCCTAACGCCCCGGGTAGAAGCCAGAAGTGTACTGTGCCAGCTCTGGGGGAGATAAAGGGGGTGTTTCTGCGTCTCCTTGTGATACGTAGCCAAGGTAGGGCTCACAGTGCTCTTTCCCCGCCACCAAATTGCCTGCTGGTTACGCCGAGTTCTCCGAGGCTCTAGGCATGTGACCAAGAGTTGAAGGCAATAGGATCGTCACGTCCTGAGTCTCTGTGCCTGTACGATGGGTTCCGATCTTCAGGGAGCAGTCCACACTCGTTTCCCACTCCCAAGACTTGTTCAGTATCCATCTGGCTCCTTCCCACCCACAGAGGGCGTGTACGGTGTAGTGCACCGGTTTTATTATCGAGGTTTGCTCCTCTAGATCCGTTGTGTTTAGCCTGAGGATTCGCACCCTCAGTTACCAGGACTACCTCGAGGAGGGTGTGGCTCTTCACCACGCACAACGATCTTGGGGTATGAGAGGTTTTGCTAGGCCAAGAGACTAACACCGCAATGGTCGCTCCTTTCATGAACAAGAATTCACTAGGCCTCAATCACGTGTCTCCGATCCCAGTTCCACCAGAACAATATCCGTTGGACGTGAATGAACCATCAGAAAGTGATAGTTTACCTGCTTTAGAAACTAATTTATGACTCGGATTTTTTATGTACCGGTGAATGATGGTGTTCATTAATTAACCATTCAGAACTTTCAGATCTAATACGTGATCTCGCTTTACTTAAAAAAGAACAAAGCGGAATTACTCGGTTCGCGGGACTCAAAGAATGGAATCTTTTAGCGCCCAATACTCCGATATCTAAATTTTTCATTCATAGACACAGAGAACTTGTTTCAATACTTTGATGATGGGATGATGACATTTGCTATTGCAAAGGATGTAAATGGTCTAATGGTGTACCTCGGT
>JAMPIV010012311.1:0-182115 GCA_024509875.1 Oreohelix idahoensis | reverse complement strand
ATTAACAAAGTGCGTAAAAATTGGTGTGCATGAGCCCTCACCCGATGTACAAATCATGAAAACTTGAAAGTTTTTGTTAAAACCATAATACTTTGGTTATACGTACGTATTAATAACCTTATGGGTGGATCGGAGTGGCTAAGAGGAATGGCGTCCGCCTCTAATTCTAAAGGTACCGGGTTCGGTTCCCTGGACAGGGAATTTATTTGATGGAAATTTTAACCGAACCAGTGATGTCATACTCCACCCCCCCCATCTCCCAGGTAGTGAGATCAGATGCATAGCCATCTCTTATCAGGACGAAAAAAATAGGAGGTCCGTGTGCAAGAAATGCACGTTAATAATCCCTCGGCAGTTGAAAATTGTAAAGAGTTGGCCAGACGGCCGCTGCCAGGCAAATTTAAAAAACCTAACCACCACAAAAATATTGATAGAAAGTGTGATTCCTGTATACACACATTGAGATCCACGACAGTGCTGTGATCGTCTTTGCGTGATCTAAGGGAGGAGATCATAGCACTGGTGGAGTTGTCTGTGTGATCTAAGGGAGGAGATCATAGCACTGGTGGAGTTGTCTGTGTGATCTAAGGGAGGAGATCATAGCACTGGGGGAGTTGTCTGTGTGATCTAAGGGAGGAGATCATAGCACTGGTGGAGTTGTCTGTGTGATCTAAGGGAGGAGATCATAGCACTGGTGGAGTTGTCTGCGTGATCTAAGGGAGGAGATCATAGCACTGGTGGAGTTGTCTGTGTGATCTAAGGGAGGAGATCATAGCACTGGTGGAGTTGTCTGTGTGATCTAAGGGAGGAGATCATAGCACTGGGGGAGTTGTCTGTGTGATCTAAGGGAGGAGATCATAGCACTGGTGGAGTTGTCTGTGTGATCTAAGGGAGGAGATCATAGCACTGGGGGAGTTGTCTGTGTGATCTAAGGGAGGAGATCATAGCACTGGGGGAGTTGTCTGTGTGATCTAAGGGAGGAGATCATAGCACTGGTGGAGTTGTCTGTGTGATCTAAGGGAGGAGATCATAGCACTGGGGGAGTTGTCTGTGTGATCTAAGGGAGGAGATCATAGCACTGGTGGAGTTGTCTGTGTGATCTAAGGGAGGAGATCATAGCACTGGGGGAGTTGTCTGTGTGATCTAAGGGAGGAGATCATAGCACTGGTGGAGTTGTCTTTGTGATCTAAGGGAGGAGATCATAGCACTGGTGGAGTTGTCTGTGTGATCTAAGGGAGGAGATCATAGCACTGGTGGAGTTGTCTGTGTGATCTAAGGGAGGAGATCATAGCACTGGTGGAGTTACCCACGTGTTGTGAAGATGGTTCTTAAAACCAAAACCAATAATCTACTGTAAAGTTCATAAGAAAGTTTGTTATTACGAGAGTTGTGTTTAAAACAATAGGTCACGCTGACGTAATTGTTTGAGGGAGCACCCTAAGTAATTCAGTACGTCACATCAATCATCTGATCCTCGCTCCTGCCAAATAGTAAACACAAGATGTATTCACAGTTCATTACTTCCCTTACTTAATGTCTTATGCTAATTTCACCCCGTTTTAATTTGATAAGTTTTTACATAAAATCTGCTGGGTCAATGCCATCGGAACTTGGAGATTTAAAAAAAAAAAAAACCACGAAAGGGAGCTGCATGCAAAGTGTCAGCTCTCCACGATGGGTGTAACACAGACATTTTGAACGTGAAAGATGCGAAATGCGACAAATATATAAACCCCATGTGAACGTAAATAAAAGTTGTTAATAATAATTGAGCAAACGAGTTAACCGAACGGTTCACACACGATTGAGTACGCATGTTTGCAAATTTGTGGATGTGTTGATTCATACTCTTTCCAAAATATAAAATAAAAATCTTGTCTAATTGGGTGCACGCACCTTGAGTAGATGGGAAAAATATACGCCAGGGACATTTAAAAAAATTAAAAAGTATACACTTTGACCGCTTCAGCCCAGAGAAAGTTGATATATGCTGCACATTTAAGCACCGAGAAATTGTACACTAGGAAACATTGTGAATACAAGTTTTAACCTTAGAGAACGTTTACTTTCCGAGAAAGTTGAAATAGAAGTATCAAACTCAGAGAAAGTTTACGTTAGGAGAAAGTTTAAGCACAAGAGAAGCATAAACATTTTCAAAAGTTAAGCGAGGTTAATGTTTAAACTGATGAAATTACGTTTACTTTTGAGAATGTAAATAGGCACTTATATTTCCCCTAGTAGAAGTGTCTATGGTAAAAATTATGAATTATTATTAAGTAAGAATTGAGAAATAATAGAATGACAATATATTCAATGTGGAGCTGATTACAAGAACCAGGCAAGTGCTAGTGGAACACACAGGAGAAGGAGACACAGACGATGGATGGGACACACATTGACGAAACCTGATGATAGCAGTACAAGGCAGTCCTTGTTCTGGAATCCCCAGGGTAGGAGAGGTAGAGGAGGACCTAAAACAATAAACGCGTGGAGACGAGAACTGTTGACAGACTTGAAAATGACGAGGAAGAGACAGAAAGACCTGGAGCTGATGGCACGCGACAGGAGGACTTGTCATGAATTTGCTGAATGTCTTGGAGGATATGTCCAGTGGCGTATTCTCTATGTGTGCTGTGCGTGCTGCGCACACCTATGCCCGAAGGAAAATAAAAATTTAATTTATTATTCTATAAAATATTTCTCTTCTAATGTTCTGCTTTCGGACCGCACGCACTAGGATAACGGATTTTCCCGCATAGAATCTACGAGTATAATCTAGTTTCAGTTTCCCCAGACGCTTTTTATAGTGCAGTTTTTAATTGGTTAGTAGCAGTCGCCCGAAGTTTCTCGGGTAATTCCGTCACAATACGTGCGGCACCTTTCGAATTCACGTCTGAACACTGGTTTGATTGGATCGGGGTCATGGCCAGATACGTAAATACAATGCGAACATGCGTGCGGTGGTCCTGCAGCTCTCGAGTTGTAAAAATCGGTTGTGTCCGTCCAGTGTTTTTTGTGATTAATTTTTGTTAGTTGCCGGGAATGCAGATTATTACAGTGACAGTGAGTTTCACGTTGTAAGTTAATTAGTATTTCGGAGATAGTTGACATATACCCCTAATAACTATCGTTGCGTAATTGAATATAGTTGGTTTTTAAATTAAGAGGGGAAGAAGTTAAATAGTAGGCGTACATATTCATTTTAAGTAGCAGCACGCCTAGCTCGCATTACCAGGATACGCCACTGGATATGTCCTTCCGTTTGTTTGTCCTTCCCATACGGACACATGTCCGTTTGTCCGATTTTAAATTTGTTGAGCAGCTAATATTTCAGTCTGCAATTGCCGGTTCTCAGTCTGAAAATTATCACTTCATCTCTTCTTGGTAATGAGTAGTATAGGGCCGAAACACTTGTTCGACGGGGGGACCTATTCTGATGATCAGATTGCCTCCTGTTGTATCGCTCTGTATAGAGTTTCCTATCATAGTTATGGTTGAAGGATCCTACCGCCGTTGGGTAGGTGTCGTGAGAATGATCTCCGCTAATGACGCTCTATTTTTGTGGTGCAAAATTGGCTGTGCCTCCTTTCACGATGTAGTTTCACAGCAAGGCGATGGTGCTGTTTAGATGATTCTCGGTTCGATTCCCGGTAAGCCTATCACATATTTCTTTTCTGCTGTCTACTGTCCTGATTTCTATCCAACGAGTGCCTTTTCATTGCCTATATTTATTTATTTACTTATTTGTTTATTACTCGCTGATTTCCTTCATTATTTAATCTAGGGGATTCGTAAGATAATAAGCGAATGGGCCAAAGATTGTGAAATAATTACAATCAATAAATCTTCAAGTACCAGAGTAATGATGTTATGTGCATTAGAAAATTGAGGAAAACAAAAGATATATGAGATAATGATCACTGTAGTTCTTATGGATGTTGGTTCACGTTCCTAGAGATAACATTTTTTTTTTAAAGAACGTCGCGTGTGTTTTTTAATTTTATTTCCTCTTTTTATCTTCGGGGTGATGACAACACTGAGCTAAGTTTGTCGAGTATGAACATTATGTATTATTTATATGTCTCTATCACTTCCCACATTCTCTTCTGTTTTTTTTCCCCGCTGGTCTGTTTGAAAAATAATGTGTTTATCATTTTTGTTTGAAAGTTTTCTTGTTTCGGTTCTCTCTTCTTTTTCTTGCATGTTTTATTTTTATTTTTTTTCTGTCTTTATCTTTGTCACTTTGATTATTGCTCTTTTTTAATTTTTGAGATAGAGAAAAATACAGGCAAAATGGAAAGACCTTAAACTGATATCACAGGTCAGGACGGCTTAGAGAAAAGTTGTTGAAATGCAGTGCTCGACATGGAGCTGAGAGTATTGATGATGATGATGATGGTGATAATGGCGATGATGGTGATAATGACGGTGATGATGACGGTGATGATGATGGTTTTTATGATGGTTGTGATTAAGATGATAATGATGATGATGATGAAGATGGTGATGATGGTGATGATGGTGATGATGGTGATGATGATAATGAAGGTGATAATGATGATGATGAAGGAGATGATGATGACTGTGATGATGGTGATGAAGGTGATGATAATGATGATGAAGATGGTGATGAAGGTGATGATGGTGATGATGATGATGAAGGTGATAATGATGTTAATGATGATGACAGTGACGATGGTGATGATGATGAAGATGATGATGGTGATGATGATGATAATGATGATGATGATGGTGATAATGATGATGAGGATGATGATGATGGTGATGTGATGATGGTGATGGTGATGGTGATGAATATGATGATGATGATGGTGGTGGTGGCGGTGGCGGTGATGATGGTGATGATGATGATGGTGATGATGATGATGATGATGATAATGATGATGATAATGATGATGATAATGATGGTGATGATGATAATGGTGATGATGATAATGGTGATGAAAGTGATGATGATGATGAAGGTGATGATAATGATAATGATGATGGTGGTGATGAAGGTGATGAAGGTGATGATAATGATGATAATGATGATGGTGATGGTGATGATGATGATGATGATGATGATGATGATGATGATGATGATGATGATGATGATGATGATGATGATGATGATGATGATGATGATGAAGGTGATGATGATGGTGATGGTGGTGATGGTGGTGATGATGTCGGTGATGATGATGATAATGATGATGGTGATGATGACGGTGATGATGATGATGATGATGTTGATTATGGTGGTGATGATGATGGTGATGATGACGGTGATGATGATGATAATGATGATGAAGATGTTGATGGGGATAATGGAGATGATGGTGATGACGATGGTGATGATGATGGTAATGATGATGATTGTGATGATGGTTGTGATGATGACGCTGATGGTGATGATGACTGTGATGATGATGGTAGTGATCGTTTGTATGATGGTTGTGATGAAGATGATGATGATGGTGATGATGATGATGATGGGGGATGGTGGCGATGATGGTGATGATGATAGTGATCATGATAGTGATGATGATGGTTGTGATGAAGATGATGGTGATGATAGTGATGATGATGATGATGATGATGATGATGATGATGATGATGATGATGATGATGATGATGATGATGATGATGATGATGATGATGATGATGATGGTGGTGATGATGATGATGATGATGATGAAAAAGAGACCTATAATTGGTTCACAGCAAAGTGACATGTAGTCCTATGACAGCTACTGCCGTTGGGGAGTTGTTGGTTTTTAACTAGGGCTGCTGAGTTTTTCGCTCTTTTGCAGCCAATACCAAGTTGGACTCCTTGGTATTATTTACACTTTACACTGTAGATTTAAAGGATCGCCACATTTGGTCCCAAGCTAGGAGTAAGAAGCGTTTAACATACACCGCCATCCAAGGGGGCTCACCAACTGTGCAGAGCTAAAATACTGTGCTCTGGTTCTAAGCTCTCCCAAGGAATTGTCACGTCCTGCACAGAGCCACTTCTCAGTTCCCTCTGCCTATCACTGGGTCCATAGTGAGATCCTCCTACATGCAGCCAAACAGGTAGAAGCCAGAGTAACATCTGAGGCTCAAGTGACTTCTCCAAGATTAGTGTGCAATGCTGGGTTCACAACATGTTTCACCACAGGGGGAATCCCTGAAAGTGTGTCATGGTTTGAAGAGTCAGGGAGGGTGTGATTAGCCTCGCAGAGGTTCACTTCCACATATGTATATTGTAGCACTGTGCATAGCTATATTACAAAAACAAAAGCTAACATATAACAAAATAATAAATAAGGATGCTAGCCAATAGTCTACAGTGGTAGTTACCCCCACCCCCAGCCCCCCCCCCCACAGATAAATATAAATTGATTATAAATAAACCTCCAATCAACATTAAATGCATACCAGTATAGACAATACCATTTTTCTGGACAATAAAATAACGTGAACTATAACTAAAATGTAGAAACACCTACGAGCGAAATTATACAGCACAGAGCATAAAATAAATACAAACAAGAAAATATAACAGTAAATGAAGCGCGTCCTAATATAACAAACAGCTTCAAATTTATGGTAGATGGTTGAGAGGAGCGTGCTAGAAAGAAAAGTAGTAAACACCTTTATTTAAAAAAAATGTCTTTAAATCCACTCATCGCACAGTACATTGCGCGCCGTTATAGTGTTTTTTTTTTCCGAACAATAGGTGCGAATATTTCTGGACGCAGGCACATGACATACACACATGCCAAGCAAACTCTTATTGGTACAATACTAGGTCATACACATTTATAATTAAACTTCATATATTTTTAAGTTGCAAATGAGGCTTTAGTTGTATTTAAAAAACTACTTTATATTGTAGTAATACTACATTTTAGCTAGGTTCATTTATTAGTGTGACGAAGTTTGATGTCTGTAAAGAGTTTTTTTTTTTTTTTTGAATTGTCAGGCTGCCTATACTTCTGTCCTTTTGCCTGAATTATATTTACCAAATCCACGAACATGGAAATGCAGTTTCAGAAAGCCAAGATTTATTCATACATAGAAGGACCCGAAACATAATGTCATAAAATAAAAGATTAAAAATAAAACAAATTTAATTCATGATACTAAATGTACTACTTGAGGGCACGTGATATAAATCCAGCCACCTGGGAGGATGAAGCTGTCCATCGCACCAAATGGCGATGCCCTTAATGGTGCCACCTCATATTGGGCGAAAAGAAGCTCTCACAGCAAGCAGAAAAGATGACAAAACATCGAAAGGAACAGCAGGAAAATAAGCATCAGAGGACTGTCACCTCAGGGGCGCATTCCCACAGTCAGTTATGAATGACGGGGCTATTATTATTATTACTAAATGTAAAAGGTAGTCCCATAGCAAGGGGAGTGAAGTGTTAGGGATTTCACAATACTAGATCCAGCTTTGAGAGGTGGGGTGACCAGGTCTCTTCCTCGCGGCCTTTGCTTCCCCTAACTCAAGAGCAAAGTCAGATACCCATTTACAGCTGGATAGACTGGAGCGTGACGTCACAGTGTTTTGAACCCGGTGCTCTAACCACTCTGCCAATCGGACGCTCGATCCTGAATGAAACACTTCTTTAACCCTATTATCTATCCATTCTTAAACTTCTGGTCGGTGTAGAGCTTTTAAAAATTAATAACTGATAACCCCATAACGAAAACCCCAAAAAAGCTTATTACTTACGTTAGAAGGAAACAATCGACTTTCTTTGATCATCTTATGAGAAGAGGAAAGCTGGGATCCATTGTAACAATAAATAAAGAAGATTGAAGGAAAAATATATAGAGTACATCAACAAAAGACGATACTCGACAGTTTGACACCATGACATGGAAAAAAATCAACAACAGAATTGATAAACAGAGACGTTGCGGAGAATATAATAACTTAAGCAAGCTGTTATGATACCTAAAGATGATCCCCGGAAGAGAGCACAACTCCACTGTACTTACTAGTAAGTCAGTAAGACAACGTCTACTGGAGTTGTCTATCACCATCCTCATCTGAAACAGTAGATACTCCCATGGGCATACTGATAGCTTTAATTTTCTAGGACGCTCTTTGTAGACAGATGTTCGGCCTTTATCAAAAGGGGATAATGGGAGATGAAGGACAGCTAACCAGAGCTTACGGAACGCATTAGGGTACTACTAATGTAACATTGACACAAACAGGGCTTTCTCAGAAGGGTTTTCAGAGCTACGACATTTAGCATTAATATTATGGTGATAGTGAATTATTACCCGTCAGGTGTGACCATCATTTCATTTATTCACCGAGTGTGGTGCTGACTGGCTTTGGCAATAGTGCCTATCTTTTTCCTCCGGTCTCTAATGCATTGATTCAGCTTTATTTCCAATTTTTTCCCCATGGGATGAGGTTACGTTGTCCAGGTTTTTCTCTCTCTGGCTTTCTCTTCTTCTCTTTTTTTGGTTGACGTTAGCAGTTGTGACAACATTCTCCTGATTTTTCTCTTTCATTGCGTGTCTAAAGATTTCATTGTCATTGGACGTAAGAAAGATAGTTCTGCAGTGTTATATAGTACCAATTCTGACATATGGAAGTGAATCATGTCCATGGACCATTAGTAAACAAGTAAGAAAAGTACAAGTGGAAACAGAGATGTGGTTTTACAGAAGAATGTTAAAAATACCATGGGCAGCGAAAATGAGAATGTCCTGACATAGACCAATGAGAATTCCTGACATAGACCAAATGCGCCAAGGCAGCTTAATGCTGAGGTTAGAAGACAGTAATCCACTTTCTTTGGGCATGTTATGAGAAGAAAAAGGTTGGAGCATATCTTGACAGCAGGAAAGATAGAAGTAACATATTGGAGCATATCGTGACAGCATGAATGATAGAAGTAAAATATTGGAGCATATCGTGACAGCAGGAAAGGTAGAAGTAACATATTGGAGCATATCGTGACAGCATGAATGATAGAAGTAAAATATTGGAGCATATCGTGACAGCAGGAAAGGTAGAAGTAAAATATTGGAGCATATCGTGACAGCAGGAAAGGTAGAAGAAAAAGGTTGGAGCATATCGTGACAACAGGAAAGGTAGAAGTAAAATACCGTAAGTAATTGAGGGTACGAGCAAATAAGGATTAGCTTAAGGTACCATGGGAAACAGAAAATCTGTGCTGTGCATTTTTTAACACTACTGTAACAGCGATAAGAACACCATTGTTTCATATCCAGATATTACCAGTTGTCCGAGTGTAAGGAACAGCGAAAAAATTCCGCCTTCTGTTCGGGAAAATATGCAAAAAAAGCTAGCATTGCATCGTGATAGTTAAATTGACCACCCATTAAAAGAGCGTGCATGCTTTGCAATCTTTTCATTCTGCATTATCGGGAAAACACAGAAATGCCGCGTATTGCACTTTGAAACTTTAATTGAAGACCCGTTAGAAAAGCGCGCAGGCTTTTTAATTTTTTCGCAGTGTATTGACCATAAGCCATGATAAGTTCGGCTAAAAAGATCAAAAGAAGTTGGATGGAATGGCAAGGAATGAAATGACCATAGGAGAATTAGAACCGTCATCAGGACATACAGCAGAAAGAACACAACATAATTAATTTGGCTTCCGGGTTTGGCAGCTTAATTGATCGTAGTTTTCTGTTTTTCAAAACATTGTCCGCCAATATATTTATATACATACTAGCAACAACCCGCCAAAATTGGCAAGTTTTTAATTACAGTGTGTTGTTTCTGTTACACGTATTACATTGCTGCTTCTTCTATAGTTTCGCTTGCTCGCTGTGAATGACGCGATCGTCTCTTCGTTTTAGCCATCTTATCATTTTGATCCATAATAATACGTCTGCAATAATTTAAATTAAAATTTTGTCTTGAAGAAACAATCAGAAACTTACATTTTAATGTTATTTTTAAGAAAAATGATGAGTTAAATCCGTTTTCGAATGAAACTGTACAGAAGAGTATATTGATTGTCTATTGATAACCAGACAATCACACTGTCACACTTTTCTATTTTCTCGAGAGTACATATAAGGGAAAACAATACAATTATTGTCTAACTTTCAACCACAGTTGCACCCCCTTAGCTGTGGTTGAAACTTAATGCACATCCCTCGAAAATAGAAAAAAAGTGCGCAAATCACGGTGTGCAAAATGTGACTGACCGACCGACCACGTACTTACGGCGGGAGGATATTTATATATATATAATGTCTGCAATCAAATATATCAAATGTAATTAGTTATTATTAACTAATGATGAAAATACTTGATCATCTGGGCTTTTTATACCTGTTGTTTTGTATTGCTGTATTTATTACTGTGTTTATTCATTATTATTTTTGTATTGTTATAAATTAATGTTACACTCTTCTTCTACCTTTCAACTGCCAAAGAAACATTAGGCCTTCAACAAACTTCTAGGCCTTCAACAAACTTCTAGGCCTTCAACAAACTTCCTGTCACGTGCCATCCGCTCAAGATCCTTCCATGCCTGTCTCCAGTTCTTTTCTCCGTGTATTCTTTGGCCTTCCTTTATCTCTCTTACCCTGCGGATTCTAGAACAGGGACTGTCTGGTAATGCTGTCAACAGGTTTCTCTCAGTGTGTGTCTTATCCATCTCCAGCGTCTTCTTTTCATTAGTTGTTTCACTGGCGCTTGTCTAGTCCTGGTCATTAGTTCCACAGTAGTGAACTTGTCATTAGTTCCACAGTAGTGAACTTGCCATTAGTTCCACAGTAGTGAACTTGTCATTAGTTCCACAGTAGTGAACTTGTCATTAGTTCCACAGTAGTGAACTTGTCATTAGTTCCACAGTAGTGAACTTATCATTAGTTCCACAGTAGTGAACTTGTCAATAGTTCCACAGTAGTGAACTTGTCATTAGTTCCACAGTTGTGAACTTGTCATTAGTTCTACAGTAGTGAACTTGTCATTAGTTCCACAGTAGTGAACTTGTCATTAGTTCCAAAGTAGTGAACTTGTCATTAGTTCTACATTAGTGAACTTGTCATTAGTTCCACAGTAGTGAACTTGTCATTAGTTCCACAGTAGTGAACTTGTCATTAGTTCCGCAGTAGTGAACTTGTCATTACAAGGGGATAGCCATAAGTCTTGGGCCTGACCATGATGGAGTCACAGGAGGAAGATGAAACTTGGCACATTTAAAGTTCATCATATTTGCGTTGAATGTGTGAAGGACGTGTTTGTTTCTTCAATGGGTTTTCCCGCTACGGTGCACGGCGCAGTGTACCCTATTGACCGGATCTGCTGCTCCAAAGATTTGACAAAACAATGGAAAAGAAGGAGGCCAGAGCTGTGATAAAATTTCTGATGTTTAAGGGAAAAACACCTACAGAAATACACAGGGAGATGGAACCAGTGTTTCGGGATTCTTGTCCTTCATATACTTCAGTAAAAATCTGCTGTCAACAGTTTAAGTGCGGCCGCTCAAATGTTACTGATCTGCCAAGATCTGGTAGACCAGCCTCAGAGTGCAACGATGAAAATGCAACAAGAGTGAAGAAAATCATTGACCAGGATCGAAAAATGACAATCGTGGAGATAGCTAGTAGAGTAAAACTAAATGAAAGAACAGTTTATAGAATTTTACACAACAGACTGAACATGAGAAAAGTGTGTGCACGCTGGGTTCCGCGACTGTTGACACGTGAACAGAAGCAAACGAGGGTAAATTGCTATCAACAGTTGCTCAAAAAGTGTCAGTCAAAAAAATTTTGGAGACCATCGTGACAGTAGATGAGACTTGGGTACACCATTATGACCCCGAATCCAAAATTGCCAGCATGCAATGGATAACCCTTGGCTCCCCAACACCTGTCAAGCCGAGAGCGCAGAAATCTGCAGGAAAAGCGATGCTGACTGTTTTTTGGGACGGCAAAGGTGTCCTTTTGAAAGATTATCTGCCTCGTGGCAACACAGTTAATGGACAGTACTATGCAGATCTTCTCACAAAACTAAGAAAGGTTGTGACCAGGAAACGAGGGATAACGCGCACTCAAAATCTTCCTTTGCTTCAAGACAACGCGCCCTCTCACAAAGCACGGCTTGTGCAGCTAGCAGCCAACGATTTGAATATTGAAATTCTTCCACACCCACAATATTCTCCAGATTTGGCTCCATCAGACTTTTTTCTATTCCCAAATCTTGAAAAACAGCTAAAAGGAAATCATTTTGATAGCGATGAAGAGGTTATACTGGCATGTGATGACTGGTTTAGTTTGAAAAATAGGGTGTTCTACTCCCAAGGTCTTTTCAAGGTCAAGCAGAGATGGCAGAAGTGTGTCAATTCAGACGGTGGCTATATTGAAAAGGAATAAACACTATACAAAATTTCAGCTCTCTGTGACATGTCCTTCATGGTCAGGCCCAAGACTTATGTCAATCCCCTTGTAGTTCAACAGTAGTGAACTTGTCATTAGTTTCACAGTAGTGAACTTGTCATTAGTTCCACAGTAGTGAACTTGTCATTAGTTCTACAGTAGTGAACTTGTCATTAGTTCCACAGTAGTGAACTTGTCATTAGTTCCACAGTAGTGAACTTGTCATTAGTTCTACAGTAGTGAACTTGTCATTAGTTCCACAGTAGTGAACTTGTCATTAGTTCCACAGTAGTGAACACTTGTCATCCACTTCAATCCTTCAATTCTTCGCAAACATATATTTATTAACGCAAATGTAACACTGGTAAGCGGGCCAACTGATTTGTATTTACCATTGTCATACAGGGGTCATGGGATTTTATGGTCACCCTGTATTCAAGATTGACATTAATAAAAAGGGGGTGGGGGCATAACAAAAATTACCAGAGAAACAGGTGAGAAAAGAATTCTGGCGGGAGATAAAGCAAATAATAGGGTCAGGGTGGCTAAGAGGTATGGTGTCAGCCTCTAATTCTAAAGGTACTGGGTTCGATTCCCAGTTGAGAAAATATAATTTATGGAAATTTGTTTCAGAACTAGTGGTCCTAATCATGTCGTACTCACCCCCCCCCCCCAATCCCGTCTCCTGGGCAGGGTGATCGGATGTCTTCTCGGATAAGATTGAACAAAATAGGAGGTCCCTTGTGAACGCTGCACACGTTAAAATCCCTTGGCAGTTGGAAATCGTAAATAGTAGGCCGCTGCCCTGGTAAAAACTTAAAATTAGAAACCTATCCACAACAAAAATATTTATAGAATGTGTGATTCATGTATACACACATTGGGATTCTCGCCGGTGCTGCGGAGTTCCTGCACTGTGCTGAGATCCTCCTTGTGTGATCTAAGGGATGAGATCGGAGCACTGATGTTGTCCGTGTGCAATGAAGGTAGTCCTTAAAACCAAACCAAACCAAAGCAAATGCACACTAAAGAAGTAGTCGACTAGCCCAACAATGATGTCCATGTTCTGGAACCCCCCAACGTAATGAGATAACGAGCACACAGTACGTGGAGAAGAACACGGAATATGTAAATCAGAAGGACAGTTATGGACATGAAGGGAGACTGAAGAACAGAACGCGCAGTAGCGGGGAGTTTGAGATATCCAGTTGAATGTTTATGTTAATCAGGGAAACGAAAGGCCAAGAACAGTAACAATCATCATCATCGTCAATCTTTTAGCTCCCAGAGGAGCATAGGTCTTCAACAAATACATACCAAGCCTTCTTGTCCTGTGCCATTCGCTCAGTCTTTCCATATTTTCTTTATCCCTTTAATTTGTGTCTCCACTTTTCTTCTGCACATGTTTTTTTTTTTAACTTCTTATATTTCTTGTACCCTGAAGATTTCAAACACAAGAACTGCCTTGTTACGCTATCAGATGGCTTTCTTAATATGTTTGCTATCCAACGTCAGTATCTTCCTAACACCTCTGCTTACCCTGGTGTTTGTCTGATCTTTCAGATAGTTCCACACTAGGGATCTTGCCATACATGTCAGTCCTTCTGTTCTACGCAAGCATCCGTTTTTTAAAGTCTTTACTATTCACGTTGTCAGTTTATTTGTTGTCCATGCTGCTTACCTATGGAATAGGATTGACTTGACATTTGGAAAACGAATACCTGATAAATGTACGAAAGATGGCTCTAAATCTAGGATCCTTTTCAATCAATCAATACCTGTTAGCTCCCCAATGAGCATAGGCCTTCAGCAAACACATGCCAAGTCCTCTCTGTCACGTGCCATTAGCTCAAGTTCTTTCCTTGCTCTCCTCATCCCTTTCACTTCTGTTTCCAGTGCTCTTCTCGTGTGTGCTTGTTTTTTTGTTTTGTTTACCTCTGCCTCTCTTTCCCTGTGGATTCCAGAACAAGGACTATCTTGTAATGCTATCAAGGTCAAACTTGAAGAAACACCATTACAAGACGTAGAACCTTATACAAAGCCTGGCAGCAATATCTTCTTCTTCTTCTTCTTTGATCCATAACCACCAACCGTCGAAGCAGTCAGCGGCCATCACGCCTGGTGACGTCTTATAGGGCAGCAACAAATTGATTCCACTTTGCTCGGTCGGCGGTCATCCTTCGTACAGTGCCCCAACTGTGGTTCATTCTTTGCATCTCAGCTTCCACAGTTCTCCGCCAAGTTGTTTTTGGTCGGCCTCTCTTTCGCTTTCCCTCGGGCGTCCATAGCATAGCTGTTCTTGTGATGGTATCAGGGTCCTGGCAGCAATATAGTTCCAACAAAGTTGGAGGTACAGACAGTGATATCAAAATAAGAATACATAACCCTTTTTAGAGAAGATATATATTTTTTTCCCAAGTGTTTTTTTTTAAAGTATTTTCACAGCTCTGTCTGTGTGGCCCTAATTTTATTGTTTTTCCTGCAGTGTTGCTGACGATAATTTTCACCCCCCAAAAAAACCTCCACAGGTGTCAAACTAGCGTGCATACCGTTTCATGTCTCGTTTATTACCTGCATTTAGGCATTTAGACAAATTGGAAACACAGAACTTCCATCACTTGTTTTAGCAAGACTTCTATGCACAATGGAAGGAGATTTGTCACTGTTCACACATTCAGAAATCGTTCCGCGCTAGAAATGGAAGATGGATTACTAGATTTTTCGCTGTACGTTTCTTTGGCGAAAGATTTCTAAGGAACACTTTTCTTAATAAACGACATTGTTTTCTTCTTCTTCAAAGCAACTTAAGCCAGATGAGCCTGGTACAAAATGTGGTTGCATTCATTTGTTCATGTGTATTTGTTTAAGTAGTAGCTCATAGAAAACATGCATTTGTGCTCATGTGTATGTATTTTTGAGTGTTTTAATGTGTTTTTTTTAAGCGGCTTGTGTTTGCAGCATACTAATTAGATCTACAAAAAAGATTTTATGTTCTGGTAAAAACAAGAATTTTTTCAGGTAGCTCTCATTAGTGTAATTTATCGTCGATGCTATTTTTTTTTTTCTTTGTGGCTGAAAAAATGTGTTTGTTGAATAAAATGAATACAGAGGCTTTTAAGTTTGAATCGTTTTAAAGTAAGTTTGTCTTCTAGTTTTGTTATTTGCGGCTTACTGACGCAAAAACTCTATAAAGAGCATTACATCAGTAGGTAATCTTTTATTTTTTTTTAAAAAGTTTGCCTCGTTTTGGCGAGCCGCGCACCGTACAACCTAGACACATGGTCTGTCGGTATAATCCGATAAGTACACGGAGCTGTCTGTAGATTATTGGTGATAAAATATGTAAAGCGCATTAAATAAAGGAGGTAATCTGACGACGAGATGTAGTCACTCCGCATGACAAGTGTTTCCAACTTTAAATTTGGTCTACAATGCAATGGCGGGCTGTCTCAGCTCCTTGAAGTTGATTATGGTGGTATCTGATGAGACAAAGAAAGAATAATACTACTTTTCCCACATGCATGTCGTGCCAGGCCACTAAGATGGGGTTGGGCTTGTGGCTGGCAATCTCATCGTGTAAAAATAATCGCTACAGAAACCACCGCGCAACAGCGCGTGAGTGCTTGGTGCAGGCTTCATAAAAGTGGATCAGTTGTTCTACTGACCTACTTATTCTTATTCTTCCTACTTCCTTGTTGTCCTGTTTCATATTGCTTCTTACTTTGCTTTTCTTGTTTCAGTTCCTTGTTTTTCTTTCCTAGCTTTCATACCTTTCTTTAAAAAAAAAAAAATCTTTCTCGTCTTTTTCATCTTCACACTTATGAAATTCCTACAAAAAATGTCTGAAATCGCAGCCTTTATTCAATAATCGCAATTGTCACGTGCAGTTTATATATATTTTGTACTGTTGTTCACTTGTTCACTATCTTCTTCTTCTTCTTCTGCGTTCGTCCGGAAAAGGACATTGATTACGTTGTGTCGCCGTTTACAGCGAAGCTGCGATATTTGTGCCTATCGGCCCGAACACATCCGTTTTCAGCGTTGCATTTTTGGGACCAGATTAGCCTTCCCTCTTCGATCCCTACTCTCTACTTGTTCACTTTCAATTTTTGTTTGTTTGTTTTTTTGTTTTTTTTTTGTCCGTGAAACCTCTTGCTTCAGTTGTTTTTTTTTAACTTTTAGTTCCTGATATTTATGTCACAGATTCTGTGATGTCATGCATTGTCCTAAAAAGAATGACTTTGATATTAGTTTAAGTTTCGGAATAGACCATGTTTTGCTATTTAAATTATTATTCTCCAGTGGTTTTATTTGTGTAAATAGCTTCTAGTAAGGTATTCTCATACTGTCTAGTTCTACTATAAAATTTGTTAAAGTTATTTCTTTTTCTGTTTCATTCAGTTATCTATTTCTACAGTTTTATTTCTCATTTTTCCCTGAAGAAGAGAGTTTTGTCGGCACTCTGGCACCTTGGTTTGTGACTCCATAAGCTAACTCATTTTAAATGTCACCTTTTTTATACTAATACTAGCGCCATGTAGTTTATATGATCTCTGATGTGGTAAAGAAAGAGTATGTCTTCTGCTCCCTCAGACATGTCGTAAGAGGCTAATAATACGAGGTTGTGTATAAGGCTGGCACACTTATTATGCAGAGCAAACAACCACAGAAATCATTGCTGCAAAAATAATGAATGCTCTGATGCTGGCATCCTGCCAGGGAACGAGTTGCACTGATGGCTCCCTGCTCCACAGGGAGTGAAAAGGGAAATAATGATGATGGTGATGATCATAATGATGCTGGTGGCGATAATGATGATGATAATGATGACGAGGATGACAATGATTGAGATACTGAAGCAAAACAAATGTGACTGCAGTGGAAGAGGCTTCTGGGAATGGTTAATCTCAGGCTGTGGCGGCAAGGTCTCAATATAGTTGAATGAGACAATACATGGTTGAGCTAGATGGAACTTGTGAAGGCGAGGTAAACAATATAATGCGAAAACGTGCCAGTGATTGGCCGTACGTACAACCCCCGAGAAGAGAATTATCACAGCTGGTAACATAAAGGGCAACGGGATCGAAACCTGGTAGCGTCACGCTCCAGTCTAATCCATTATAAATGGGTACCTGACAATGCTATTGAGTTAGGGAAGGCAAAGGCAGCGAGAAAGGGATCTGGTCACCCCCTCATTAAAAAGCTGGCCCTAAAATGGTGAAGTCTCTAACACTTCACTACCCTGCGGCAATGTATGACATGGAACTATCTTTACCGTTACCATATATTCTACCTACACGCACCTATTTATTCAAGTCTAACTTCTTGATTCGTTTCTTTGTGTGTTTGTTTTAATTTCTCCACCGTTGCAGAGCCATGCAACAAGGTTGACTGGACCCGATGATCTGGTTAAAAAGTTGGATCACTGGGGATACAAAACATGTTAAGGAAACACATCACACGTCTAGTCAATTATTACACAGCACATCAGGCCTCATTCAGTGTGCTAGACAGAAAATAAAATTAACCCTACGTGCCTTGCTTAACGGTCTCAACAGAAAAGGAGAACTAGATAACGACGTGAGATCCTAACGTTTAAAACTGTTAAACGGCTTGTATATTTTAATAATGTTTGATCTAAGGATCTCAAGGATTGAAGGAAGACAACACTATGTATGTTTATCTAGTTATTTTTATGCCAGGTTGGACATTAACGCAAAAGCTGCATGCAAGGTGATAATGGGGATTTGCTCTTCGGCATAATAATTTGGTCGCTGTTTTCCCTGGAGGGTTGGCACCGATCAGAGGTCAAGAAAACCTTGCAGGAAACTAGAGTTTTAGTTTGTTTTTGTTTTTTTTTTTTAAACAATTTAATATATTTTGAAAGCCATTTCGTATGTAATTGTGCGTAAATGTCAGACGCAGCTATGAAGGCGCCTATATTCGATACACTGAACATACGAATATTTTTAGATCTTAGAACAGCACCATTTCGACTCACATGACCTAGTAGAATTGTGCATGTGTTGACAGTTCAACTTATTCTTCTTCTAGTACCATGACTGGTGGAATAGGCGATCATGACTCCATAAATTTCTGTTTTAAATTCTATTTATCAATTCTATTGACTATTATCCTCTCTCTTTTTATAGTCTTTTGTCTTTTTTTTCCGTTCATCTTTCCTGTTGGCAAATATGTTTCAGCTTTCATTAGCAATTTACCATGTAAAAGAAACTGATACAGAAAAACGCCATGCAATAGCACATGAAGTTTTCATCATAAAGCAGGAGGTCCAACTGCTGTGGTGGTCCATGCTCCTTAAACCGCGAGAAAGTAGCACTTAAAGCTGTTAAATGGTATGTTTATTTTAACAGTGTTTGATCTAAGAATATCTGTTGAAAACAACTTAATATATTTTGAAAGCCACGTCATATATATTTGTACGTGTATGACACACGTAGCAATGTAGGCGCTTATATCCGATCCCTGAACAAAACTTACTTACTTAGTCGTTCGTCTTCTACCGTGAGGTGTAGAGGTTTGGAAGAGAGAACGCCTGTAGCCGGGGCAGGTGTTCCTTAGGACTGGAACGGCACCATATTACCATCATGTGGCAGTGCCGGTGTATGCAGTATTTTCAGTTTACTTTACAGAGAGCAGATGTTTAACTGGCCTAATCACCAGAGATTTAGATTTCTCTCTTAAATTTGTGTTACCAGGTTCGATTTTCTTCTCTTAAGTGTTGATGTAGCGAATTTAATTGAAATGCATAGATTTCTTATCTAAATCTCAAAACTGTAGTAATTCACCTTTTCAACAGCGTTCAATTTCATGCAAAACTTTTAATATCTTTCAGCATGAAACTTAAAATTTCAACAAAGTCTGGAATTCAGAACATTTTTACAATAATAAGCATAATAAAGTTCTATCATCTCATCAGATGCTTTCATCGATACAAAAATCTTTTTTTGCATCTTTGTCTCATAGGCCTACTCAATTGTCAAATATGGCGAACCTTCTCATTCCACCGTGTTCCTTCCTTTAAGTTACTGTCTTATTTTAGGTTCGACGACATTTACCCATCTCTTCAGATTTGTCCTTGATTTCTTTATCATCATAAGCATTCCTTGAGTTAAATGCTTTCCAACACAAGAATATTTTCTACTCTACATGGTTTGAGGTGTAAGACTATTTTTTTGCAAATTGACTCAAATCCTCGAACCTAGTTCTGCTGCGACTAGGGTTGGGAGCTCTATTCAAAATACATATTGAATGATTGACACTACTTACGCCAGTAAGAAATATAAAACCACTCAATGTCCTGAAATACACATTTTATAATAAATGTTGAAGTTTGATTTCCTCAAACTAAGAAATATGTAGAGCTGGACCAGATACGACCTCTTGAGTTGCGCTCTTTCATTCTACTGCCAAAATGGCGTCGTTGTTCCACTTTCCCCGGGGTAAATCTGAGCTATCCGATTGGTCAGGGGAAATCACCCAATTATTAGAAATGGCGTGTAGAAGCGACTCTACCCTAAATATGTGACACTATTTATTATTTTCTGTTTCTCATAAAATATAAAATTATGGGGTGGTCTGTGCTTCCTCTGTCTTGTAAGAATATAGGCTGTTTCCAAAGGAACAACTATGTACACGGCCACATATAGATCCCGGGGCTCCGCAAATGTATCCCGTAGGGAGACATTTGAGTACTATCAATAACAAAAATCCATCCCCAAAAATTTCTAAGTTCAAAAAAATTTTTCAGAAAAATTTAAAGTTCAAAAATTTTTCTAAGTCCAAAAATATTTCCAAAAAATTTAATTTAATTCCTATACTGGGGTCCTATATCTATATGAGGTCGTCTGCTATGTAAAAAAAAACTAGTAGTGGACATCAACTTCAAAAAGTGTAACTTATTCATCACATCATAATATTTTTCACCAAATTTACAAATTGGCAACACTGCCCAACAAAATCTGCAAAACACTCATAAGGTCATCACTAAAAAAAAAAATGTGACGAGTGGCAACACTGGGGAATGAACAATAAACTATCTTATTTGCAGAACTTGGCTGGATTATCATAATCTATTACATTTCATTCAAAAATATAGTTGATTACATTCTCTTGGATGTGGTAGGGGTGTTATCTCTTTTCTGTACTGTTATTTGCTCCATATTAAAAGCCTGCAAGTACTAAAAATATATTTTTTTTCCTGGCGTACTTATTTATTCTATTTCCCAAGTACTCTGCAATATTCCAAGAAATGTCCAAAATCTCTAATTCCTATGGTAATGGCAATCCACTTTCATAGAATAGCCAATGTTTTCATGGGTACTCATCATCTTCTTCTTCTTTTTTTTTTTTCTAGTGAATGATCCACTTGCTCATTATTACATGTAGAAAATATCTCTAGACATAATATGCATATTTATCAGACGATAATACAACCAGCATCATTTTTATAAGTAATCATTTTTCACAATAAAAGCATTAAAACCTCATGGCTTATCCTTATTTATTTATTTGTATGTTTCCTTGTTATTGACATTTTCCAAATGGCAAGTGTATAAACTCGTTCTAAGTCCGTCACTGTAGAAAATGTTCTATATTACATTTTTTTCTTCTTCAAAATATGTGATGTTTGTCTCCAATATCCGTGCGTCTGGTGGTGATCCTGTCCATTAGTCAGTTATTTCTAATCATTCCTTCTTTTCTGTCAATACAGTATTTTTTTGTGAACTCTTCCCTAGAAATATTATTTTATATATATATTTATTCTTCAAAGATCTTCTTTGACTTACCATACATCAATTTTCAAACATCAAATTATTCAGCAACCAACAGACGAATGTGTTACTATCATATTATGAAATATAAGGGAAAAGAAAAATATAGTTTCCAAATCATCATGAATTTTCTACATTGGGTTCCGTATTACTTTATTTTCTCTTTTAAGACAACTGCTTATACTCTTGACAATATGTATCCATGTTGTCACTCTCGAGGCATCCTTGTATACAATTTATATTTGTCTCCTTTTTTTTTTTTCATAACACCAATGTATCATTTATGGTGTTCCAATATCATTGTGTCTATTCTAGTCCTCCTGTTATCTTGAGAATTCATCCTTAATAACTCCCTATGTACCTTATCTAGCAATACCTTTATGCAAAACACATCAAACAATTATTTATGGAACTATCAACTGAGATGTAAGAACTTTTGACAATATGAGATGAAAAAAAAATTTTGGGGTCATCACTCAAAAAAAAAAATGTGACATAGAAAGGAAGAAAATAATCAATTGATCGTGAGGAATCTACAATATTCTCGTAAGACAAAGTTCCTGGCACTCTGACTACTATTTATCCATATTATTTCTGGTTATCCTTGCATACAGTGTACCATTTCCATTTTCTTTATAAGTCCAATTCCTCGCTCATGGTGCTCCAATATTTAAAATGTGGATCCTTCCTATTCCTCTTATTCTGTACTGGAAATATATCCTTATTAATTGTCCATGTACTATATCTGCGAATATTTATCATCAATATATCAACTAATCATTTATAGAACCATTAACATAAATGTCTAGACTTTACCAAAACATGAACAAAAACATGTCTTTTTACATATGTGCAAAATTTCGACACCAACTCTGCCTTCGCTGGTCGAGGGTTAGTCAGAGTTATGTGGTGCCTGTAACATCCGCTGACTACAGCCAGATGGGTGACTTATGGTACTTATAATTCAAAAATCTCATCCGTCAGTTATCTTAAGTGTGGGGCGGGGGTCTATTTCCTGGTGTCCTTGACAAAGTTTGTTGCATTTCCAATCTAGGTATATTTTTTTTTTTTTTTTTTTTCATAATATCTCCATGATATATCTGTGACATGTCTGTCCTTGGGATAACGTTATTTTCTTATCCAATATCCTCGGGGTGAGCAAATCTCAGTGTGTCCACTTTCATCAATCATTTATTTATTTTCTCTCCTGTAATTCTGGGTATGTTATGAGTATAGTACATTGTCAATTTATTCCAACTATCTTACAACATTCTGTAATTCGTGATAAGGAATAGTCATTTGTTATACAACAATGTTCATATTACAAAGGCAATAAGCAAAAATCAAAGAGATATCTTCTCCAAAAATGCGGATGTATCTCTATTTCCTTTACCTCTGGGCGTAGCAATTATTCAGTCATTATTTTTTTTTTCCATTATTTAATCTCCATTTTGTGTCCTTAGTACCTGTGGTTCCATGGGATTATCATAATTCATTTGTGTCTCTTGTCTACTGATAATCCTTCAATAATGACTTCAAATATGGTCCTCATATGTGCAACAATCATCTGCTCTGATTTGTTCCATGGTATTCATCAAATATTCTATTATATCCTTGTCTTATCTCGTAACCACGAAAGACTAAGATTATTCCTCCTCCAATGTTAATGTGGGGGATTTTGTGCATAAACATTACAACAAAATCTCAGCTGTGACAACATAAAGTTTCACCTTAATATAAAATGTCATCTTCATCATACATAACCTGTTGCTTCTTCATCTCATGTGTCATTAGTGGTTATCATGCGGTAATGGGGTATTTCATTTGCTAGGTCAGCATGTGCAAATGCTATTTCTTTAACATGGGCAAAGGCATCATCAACAAATAGGTGCAATTTGTTCAATCTGGGGTTAGCATATACTAATGCTCTCAAGGGATTGTTCATTTGCAGAAAATCAGCATGCACAAATGTCATTGGGGTACTTGTGATATCAACAAAATATTGTTGGAATATCAGGGATCAAGCTGGTGGGGGTATGAGTGGCATAGGGTGATTTATTTATTTTCTTCTTCATCTGCTAACCTCAGGGCAGTCAATGTTTTACAATATTGTCTTATCATCATCAAAATGTGTGTGGGTGGCATATAAACATATAGCATCTTATATAAAAAAAACATTCTAATTGTTTTTTTCTTTTATGTCTTTTCTGTTTTCTTGGAATTCCTTTTTTTCTTTTCTTGTTTTACATTTCATTTTCTTTTTTTCTTTTTTTTTTTTTTTTTTTTTTTTTTTTTTTTTTTTTTTTTTTTCTGTTTGTATCACAAGTACTAAAGA
The DNA here is from genome assembly GCA_024509875.1 of Oreohelix idahoensis. Taxonomy (NCBI): domain Eukaryota; kingdom Metazoa; phylum Mollusca; class Gastropoda; order Stylommatophora; family Oreohelicidae; genus Oreohelix; species Oreohelix idahoensis. The sequence goes on along the minus strand of JAMPIV010012311.1, from coordinate 158,604 downwards.
ATGATAAAAATCAATTCACTAAACACTAGATATTCTAATAGTAAATCCTAACCAATAGGGTTGCAAGTAATAGTTTAGGTTAGAATAGAAGGAATGTTGTAGCAGTGTCTGTTGTCAATAAGTGGCGAGGAAAGGGTACATCAAGGATCTCCTGATTACAACATGATTGTAATTCCAAGGAATGAATATGATTGGGATTTTAAAAAATCACAAGTCTAGAATGTCGTCTCAATATAGTGGAAAGGAAAAATAGTAAGTTAAAGATGTTGTAACAGTGGAGTGAAGAAAATCTTACTATAGAGAGTCAAGGTTGGGATATGGAATCTCTTTAGGAGAATGTTTAAAATTCTTGACAGTACTAATATACATCTGGGTCTAAAATAATAATGTACATTTGAAAATAAATAATCCTGTGGAGAAAAATAGCATAACCTACAATACTAGTTTTGGGTATGAATTATGTGCTGTTAAGAGATGTCATAGTAGGAACAGTATGATTGATCAAGGTGGCAGATATCAAGGAGTTTAGCATAATATAGATCAAAGAAATATTAGTATGAGGTAAGAAAAAAAAAATACTGGTGTAAAGTGTCTGCATGAAAATGCTGGTGAATGGAGCGTGGAATATGATCAGTTACAAAAGTGGAGATGAATTTTACAACAGAATAGTGTGACACATGTGTTATAGGTAAAGTTGTGTAGCATTCGAAATATTAAGAAAATGTCTGTAACTAAACTAATGTATGTAAACTCGTAACACCGTGTGTTATCAATTGTTTTAACATTTTTATTTCACAATTATGCTATCTAAAGAAAATCCTCCATGGGCTGGTCTTGATTTCTTTCTGGGCATCAGTATTCTAAGGCTGGAAAAAATAACTTTCTCAGTGGGGCTTTTGACATCTTAGTCTGTAAGCAAGTCATTTGAACTGTCAAAAACTGAAAATAGAGTACATGGGGAGAGTTAGTACATTGTTAAAAAGGTTTTTTCACATATGCGTTGACCGTGTTCGGATTTGCGAACACATAAAACACCTGGGCGTGTTTTTCAGAACAGCTTCGCTAGTTCCTTCACCATCTCTAACCTTGCAATGTCCCGACTGCTTAGGCGAGCATCATACTGAGTAGCAGTGGTGACGGGTGTGATAGGCGACGACACTGCATTTGCTGATTGTTGGGACACTGAGGACATTGACGAATGCGGTGATGGCTTAACATCATTTGATTGCGGTGATGGTTTTACTGTGGTTAGGGTTTGTATGGCTGGAACATCTGTTGGTTTTGAGGCAGGTATATGTTTCGCCTTGATTTTTCTTCTGACCTGGTTGTGCTGAACGTTAGCACTGGTTACAATGGGCACAGTAATTTGCACACTGTTGTTTCTGACTAGTTGAGATGAGGCTAACACTTCTCGGCTTGGTTTGGGAACATGATAGCGTTTCGCCTTGACTATTCGTCTGATCTCATTTTGTGGCAATTTCATGCATTTAATGACAGGAGATGATGCGTCTGATGAAGAAAAACAGGTACGTTTTCCAGCTGCTTGAATCTCCGGGGATGACGTACTAGCGAATGATGTATCAGTTGTGCAACTAGGACCAGGCGAATCTATACCAGAGTCTCTTTCATACTTGTTGGTTACTATCTCACCGTATGTTTGAACAGGGCAGATATTGGATATTTCGTCGGTGTGAAAACTTTGGTCTATTGGTTCTTGTGTGTCCATGTCAGAATCTGTGTCGTTAAAGGGGACCGAACATGTGGAGCGATAACAATATTTTGCCCTTCTAATGGGTCGGATGGATACTTCTGTAGAATTCTTCTCTTGTAGGGTAATCTTGCTTTCATCCCGATCTAACGTGCTGTTATAGTGTTCAAGAGTGCCATCATCCTGTTGAACCGTGTTTATTACTAAACAACGTATCTCATCTTGTTTGGCAGACAAGTTCACAGCAAATTTATCCTCTAGTAATTCATACACCAATTTGACCGTGAGAACGCTGAAATCACCCTTCCTCAAGATGTCATTTATTTCTTCCTGCAGCCTCTCTGTGCTCAGTGCAGTAACTGGGATAGCATTGAAGGATTTCTGTTGGGCGAACTGTTTCACTGGTGCTACGGGGTCGCAAACTTGACTTGGTGTGTCAGTGTCTGTGTTGCTGAAACTGCAGCTCTATTCTCGGTTTGTGTCGCGACAGAGGTCGTCTTTGGTTCATTCATAAATTCTTCTTGTTTGTGCACGATTCGGGTTAGTCTATTATGAGGGGGGGGGGGGGTATTGTTGCGTGATAAATTCTCGCAACATCGTTTTATTTCAATATCTGTTTTATAACGCAAGGGCAACAACTGCTTGGAATTTATAGTCACTTTTCTCGGTAAGCATTTGTCTTCTCGCGTTGGTTTCGAATGCAGTTAAGTTTGAGCTGCGGTCGTTTTGCGCTGGACTGCGCATGACTTGTCTTGCTTCTTTGTCGATCGGTTTCCGCCCACCACTAGTGGAGTGAGCGATTTGGAATGGCGAAAGAGATGCCTCGTTGAAGAGGGGATCTCCGCTATTTTTGTTCTGTCAGGGATGTGTAGTCCTCTTAATGGATATTTCGTTTATTCGAGATAATACCTCTAGTGTTTCCCACATGTCGGGAGGCGTGATATTTCTGTGTATTTCATGAAAGCAAGGTAAATTGACTCTTTCATTAACTCTATTGATTTTGGGTCGTGAGCGATTTCGATTCATAGCCTGTCTGCGAAAGTCGTCGTCACGAGATGTTTTCCTAGCTCACATGTCGCTGCATTGTACTGCATCGGTTGATGCAGGTACCAAGGACCATTACTTGCTACTTTGTTAAATGAACTAGGTTTGGAAAACCTTTATTATCTAGAGGATATTTTTGAGGACATTATTTATACTTCGGCAGACGTGTCTGTCTTGCTGAAGTCAAACTAAGGAGAGTGAACTGATCTCATACATCTGGTTATCTCCTGGCTGTTATAGAAAAGGATGGAGTTGTTCACCTGACTACATTTACAGCACTTTGAAATATAACATGCATCTGACTCATCATTGTAATGCTGTCTACCGTTTATTGCTGTATTGAATGTTGCTGTGATAATGACTGTTTGATGTGCCTACACATTTGCGTAACCATTTTGTCACTGTGGCGTCCACAATAAATAATGAAGAAAAACGTCAACGGCTGTTTCAAGACTCATTGACTTTATACGTCGTGAGTTTACTGACGTCCTATGTGGATTGCCCTGTTATTGTTGCATGAACATTGTTTTGACTGAACACATCTACACACTACACAAAACCAGACATGCGGATGCCATCCATCATCATATGGCATCACGCATCATTTGGTGGCCATAAGCTGGTTTGATTCTGGTACCAGCAAACACGGGGTCCCTTACCCACTTCATTTTCAACAAGAATTCATCAGCATCCTTCAAGAAATTAACATTCTTCAATACAGTCAACATCTTCAAAATTTTCAAAGTACTCGGCGTTGCCCGGTAAAAGTCAAATTTCAATTTTTTGACGGAAACAAGAATTTGACAGTACCCGGCGTTGTTACATGTTGCCGGATAACTCGGACTGCTGTTATCTTTTACGCAAGTCAAGCAAGTTGCTGCTGTCAAGGTTCCAGTGCTGTCGTTTTTTGAGAAGGTCAAGTGCCGGTTGAAACGGGTTGTTTTCTGAAGAAGGCCAAGTACCGATTTCCATCAACTTACTTTTGGATTAGAAGGTCAAGTGCCGAAACAACTCAACACACAGTATGTCAGAAGCTCTTGTACCATCGTGTTAGCAGTGGAAGCAGTTCAGATGTGCCATCATCGTTGGAGCTTCGCTCTTTAGGACGTTGATTGACATCCGTTTTTCTGCTGTTCTACGATTGGAAGCCTATAAGTTAAGTGGCCTGTTTGTATGTAAACTGTGCCCTTATACTTCTGCTGAGTCTTCTGTGTATCATCTCATTCTATATGTTTTATGTTTATATGTTATTTGTATATTTATATGTTTATATTTCAGCGGGTTCTCGGTTGGGTGGTGTCTCCGTTAGATTATGCCACGTCATAGAGGTCGTCTATTGTGAGCGTTTTCTGTAAGGTTTGCAAATTTCCAATACTGGAATTTGCTAAGCGACTTCTGTTGCTATTTATGTTAGCTGTGATGACATGTTTTAATATTGTTTTCGTTATTATTTCGCATTCTTTAGTTTTGTTTTGATTTGTTTGTGTTTGTTAGCCTACTCTTGTCTATAATTTAGTTTCATACAACATTTTTGTTTATACACTGTGGTGTCATGTATTTTGTTTAATTCTATCGCAGATATCGTCACATTTTTTGTGATATTTCATTAATTTCTGCTTTATTTTTAGTTGATTTCTGCGAAAGTTTTTGTATTGTTGCTGATCTTTGTTATTGTTTACATTGTTATTGTTTACATTGTTTGTATTGTTTACATTTTCAATGTTTACATTCTGCATGTGTTTACATAGTCATTGTTTACAGTTATAGTAATTAGTTAATGGGCTATGCTAATGCACTGTTACTACTATACTGATGATAAATGAATGATGAATAGTGTCGTGCACTATTGAATGAGAAGTGCACTATGATCAAGAATTGAGTGCTGATATTTCATATACAAGTTCTTTGATTGGAGACTTGTTTCCCACAGAGACTGGGATAATATAAGGTGATGTGAATATACAAGTGCTTAATTAAGACTTGTTACACTTAGGTTTGAAATAAATTAGTTAATTATTTCAGGTTTTGGACTCATATGTTAGACAACATGTCTACATTTGAGCACTTTATTGAGCAGGGTAAATTGCTTGGGAAGACTGGTGATAAGTTAGAAGAATTTGCAACTGCTCGATATGATAAAGCAATGGAAGCTGAACAAAAGAAACTGCAGATGCAGGTGGATGAAAAAAGATTCCAAATGGAAATGGAAAAACAAAAAAAGGGAATCAGAAGCTGAGGAGAGAAAACTCCAGCTACAGCTAGAAGCTGAAAGACTTCAAAAAGAGGCTGAGAATAAAAGACTTGAAAAAGAGGCTGAGAATAAAAGACTTGAAAAAGAGGCTGAGAATAAAAGACTTGAAAAAGAGGCTGAAAATAAAAGACTTGAAAAAAAATAAAGACTTGAAAAAGAAGCTGAAAATGAAAGACTTCAAAAAGAGGCTCAGGCTGAGGAAAGAAGATTACAGAGAGAGTCTGATGAGAGGAAAGAGAAAGCAAAAATGGAACATGAAGAAAAGGTCTTAGCTTTAGAGTTGGAAAAATTGAAATTGACAAGCATGAGTAATGGTAATGATTCAAACAAGGGTTCATCTTCTGGTAAGGCTAATAATGATACTTTTAAGATTAAGTTACCAACATTTAGTCCTTCCAGCGATGACATAATGTTCTATCTGGACAGATTTGAACAAGCATGTACAGCTCATAACATAGACAAAGCAAAATATGTTTATCAGTTATCAGGGATACTGACAGGTAAAGCTCTAAGTATATTAAATATGGTGGATGAACCTGACAAGAACAATTATGAGGTTGTCAGGGCCGCTTTGTTAAAGAAATATCAGCTTAACGAAGACGGCTATCGTCTACAATTTAAAAACATGTTACCTGAAAATGGAGTTGAATTCTCCGAGTTTATTGCAAGAATACGCATTACTTTCTCACGATGGGTTGAACTATCTAAGACGGAAAAAACTTATGAAGGACTTATGGACTTAATACTTAGAGACAAAGTCATGTCGTCTGTCAATGAGTCTTTCCTTGCTTTCCTTCATGAACGTAAACCTAAAACAATAAAAGAAATGGAAGATTTCTGTTGCCAATACGTAACTGCGCACCCACACATAACCATGGGTAACTCTAAGGTGAAAGAAGGTTTACCAGTTGCTTCGGCAGCTCCGTATGGTCAAAACTTTGCTCGTAGATCCCAACAAAATTTTGATAGAAAGAGTAGCGGTAATTTCTGTCAAAATCATGGAAATCAATTTCATGGTGATTCTTCTTCGAAGAATTGGAGACAACCTGATAGTACTCGTTACTATCACCCTAATAATTATAAGCATTTCAAAAGAGGATATGGTAATAGAGGTTATTCCTGCCGAAGACCTCAGAACCAAACAAATAGATGTTCGCATCAATGTGAACATGATAGTAATCGTGGAAACTGGAATTCGAACCAGTATAACAATTACAATAGAGACAATAATAACTGCAGAGATAATAATAACTCTGATAACTTCAGAGGTAATAATAGTCGGGGTAGATCTCAACACAAAAAAAAGAGATATCAGCAGGCTAATGCTGTACAACAGGAAACTGAGGCAGCCTGTAATCATGTTGTTGATAGTAAAAACTTTGACGCTGTCACTAGTTCTGCTTTTGACTTTGAGAGAGCAAACAAATGTCCCCAATGCAGTACTTTATTCGAACCGGGTACCATAACTACTTTGAGTTGTGGTCACCCACTTCCCGCTCTTCCTGCTGCTGTTGCGCATGACGGGAGGGGTTCTTTAATTCTACATAAGGGTCTTGTTAATGATACTCCGGTCTCACTACTTTTCGATTCCGGATGCACCACTATTGGTGTTAGACAATCGCTTGTAGATCCATCTTGTGCTACAGGAAGGGTTATTAAATGTGTCACATTTGGCGGCACTCTAGAAAAATATCCTACTGCTGTAAATTCGCATTGCCACTCCTTTCTTTACTGGAGATGTGCATGCTTGTCTCTTACCTAATCCTATTGCGGACCTTATTATTGGTCGTATTCACGGAGTTAGGGAGTGTACCCCACAGCAGATTGCTGCTTGGGAAGATAATAACATGCAAGCTACAAATGCAGTAGTTACAAGAGCACAAGCTCTACAAACACCCGAAACTTCACTGAATAGTGATAATGAAGTTGATAGCCAAGATAGTCACTTAGTGATCACTCGTGACTCTTTCATAAAATTGCAAGAAGAAGATTCTTCTTTAAAAAAATTCTTCGTTCTTGCGAAGAAAGGTGATCCGAATCAGGATACAAATAGAAAATCTTGGATTGCAATGAGAAACGGCGTACTTGTACGTATGGTACAAGATTCGGCTACGTCGGCACATTCGCAAATTCTTGTTCCCAAGAGCATGAGAGTCCAAATATTGCAACATGCTCATGACTCGCAATGTGCTGGACATATGGGTTTTGCCCGTACGAAGTCGAGAGTCCTTGCGGCTTTCTTTTGGCCTTTTGTCAATAAGGACATTCGTATTTACTGCCGATCATGCAAGGTATGTCAGGAGGTCAAATCTAGAGGACCACGACATGCTGCGCCTATCCAGGCTGCTGACATTCCTATTCGGCCGTTTCAGAAAATGGCCATAGATATTATTGGCCCTTTTAAGGTCAAGTCGGCCAGAGGACATCAGTTTATCCTTACATGTGTCGATATGTGCACACGTTGGCCAGAGGCTATTCCTCTTAAGAGCATATCTACTACAGATATCGCAGATGCTCTTTGGTTGATATTTTCTCGCTTGGGGTTCCCCAGAGAAATATTGTCAGACCATGGCACTCAACTCATATCTGACACTATGTCACAGGTAATGTCTACCTTACATATTGAACGATCTCTCAGTAGTATCTACCATCCTATGTCTAATGGGTTAGTTGAGCGTCTGAATAGAACGCTCAAGACTTTGCTTGGTAAGATAACTGAAGATCATCCTCAAGATTGGGACAGGGTTTTACCCGCGGCTCTCTTTGCCTATAGAGAAGTCCCTAATGAACACACAGGATTTTCTCCCTTCGAACTTGTCTTTGGCGCGCGTCCACGCGGCCCTATGTCTTTATTACACGATCTCATCACTGCCGATGATATTAGCGATGAAACTCAATCCCCATATGAGTATGTCATTGCTCTTAGACAAAAGATCATTGAGGCATGTAAGCTAGCAACTGCTTCATCAGAAATTGCTAAAGAGAAGGCAAGGCAGTTTGCTAACAAGAATAGATGTCTACGACAACTTTGTCCAGGTGACAAAGCATTCGTCCTACTCCCCAGTAGGGAAAATAGACTTCTTATTGCATGGAAAGGTCCGTATGCAATAGTCTCTCGGATTTCCGATGTTGACTATGTGGTCGATATTGATGGAAAGCATAAAACTTTCCACATAAACATGCTTTCGGAATTTCACGAACGTCCGGACTATTTGCTGCCTATTTTCCAGGCAACGGATGATGCTCCTGCACCTCACGGTCATTATTCATCCCTGTCTGTCATTCAGGATGAGGAAGCTACCTTCTCTGATGTCAACCTTCCCCTTCCAGTGGTTCCATTACATTCCACGGAATCTTGGAAAAACGTTTCTGTTTCTCCTAATCTTTCTGGTGACGAACATCGACGAGACTTGTCGATGTTACAAACATTTCAGGATGTTCTCACTGACATTCCTGGACACACAGATGTCATAGAACATGACATAATTCTTACCGACAATAATCCAATTAGGGTTAGGCCGTATCCTATTCCTATACACTTTCAGTCGCAAGTGGAAAAGGAATTGGATGAAATGATTCAATTAAATATAATTGAACCATCGACTTCACCATATTCTTCTTCCATGGTTATTGTCCGGAAGAAGGATAAGAACATACGAATTTGCGTTGATTATCGCAAATTGAATCAGGTCACAAAGTTCGACGCTGAACCGATGCCTTTGTTAGAAGATCTACTGATTAGACTTTCTAATTCTAGATTCTTCACTAAACTTGACTTGTCTAAAGGTTATTGGCAAGTGCCTTTAGCAGAGCATGCCAAACCTCTTACTGCTTTTTCTACACCTAGGGGTCTATTTCAATGGAATGTTATGCCTTTTGGTCTCATGAACGCCCCTGCCACTTTCGTTCGCATGATGCGTCGAATTCTGTCACATCGTTCGGATGTCATCGCATACTTAGATGACATCTGTCTCTTCAGTGATACCTGGGAAGATCACTATTTAGGGTTATATGACTTACTGTCCACTCTACGTGAGAATAATTTGACAGCAAAACCTTCTAAAGCTTTTGTTGGTTTTGGTGAAATCTCTTTCCTGGGTCATCGTGTTGGTCATGGTCTCTTGAAGACAGAAGACCACAATACTTCCAAAATACTGAACATCTCTGTTCCTAAAACGAAGAAACAAGTTAGGAGTCTCTTAGGTTTAATTCAATTTTATGGGAGATTTATTCCAAATTTATCTTCGATCATGGCACCTCTATCAACATTGTTGAAGAAAGGTTCGCCTAATCTGGTCCGTTGGTCTGAAGAATGCCAATCTTCACTAGACCAAATCAAGAATATATTTTCTTCTCCTCCCATCTTAAGATTACCTACTCTTGATAGGACTTTTGTTCTTCGGAGTGATGCTTCATCCACTGGGATTGGAGCAGCACTGATGCAAGAATATGCAAATACTCTGCATCCTGTTATGTACATTTCTAGAAAACTAAATGCGGCAGAGAGGAACTACTCGGTTTTAGACCGTGAGTTGTTAGCGATGGTTTGGTCAATTCTAAAGCTACAAAGATTCCTCCTGGGCGCACATTTCATTCTAGAGACTGATCAGAAAGCTCTTACAGCTATTCAGACTAAGAATTTGAAGAGTTCGAGATCCACTCGATATGCTATAGCTCTTCAACCTTTTCACTTCACGGTACGAGCTATCCGTGGTGCGGATAATGTGATGGCTGACATTTTGTCTAGATGCCCACATGACTCCAACTAATACTTCTGTCCTATATTTCCATATATTACAGAGTCATAACACACCTATATTTCTACAATAGATTAGCACATCTGTACTTACTTTATATGTACACACTATCGTGCTTTGTTGTCATCTTCTTCTGTTCGTTTTTTAAGATGATAGAGGAGGACTGAGTAGTTAATATAAGGGCCGTTAGTTTACTAAACAGCCACAATTATTATGTATTGTACTATTATGTATTATTATGTATTGTACCTTATGAAGCATATTAGTTATTAATTAGCATTATATTGCTTGTACTTTCTCAGAATGTCATTGTTGAGCTGAGGACTTACCTTACGAGTTCTAGATTGTGTACTTACCCTCGGAATACCAGAGCATATGTCCTGGATCGTCATGTAGTTTAACTTTACTATGTACTTATGTCATTACATGTCAAAGAATGTACTATCTAAATTTTCCTATCAGATTTGTACATCCATTTTTAAAGACAATATTAGAGTATGCTGTTTAATGATGATTATAGTAACTTGCATACGTATATTGTGTTTACATGCTAACGTGATGTGTGTTGGTGACACCTCCCCGATGTGAATATTTTTTGAGACATATTTATTTTTCTGTTGAGGTATATCCTCACCAGACACTCTATAATTAGCCTATTGTTTGGCAATTTAGTTAATTATCAGCGCATAATTCGTGCGTTTTGAGCCGCTTATCGCTTGCTCTTTGATATTGAAAAAAAAAATATGTTCCACATTTTTTTTTTATCGGGAGGAGGTGGTGATATGTTGCGTGATAAATTCTCGCAACATCGTTTTATTTCAATATCTGTTTTATAACGCAAGGGCAACAACTGCTTGGAATTTATAGTCACTTTTCTCGGTAAGCATTTGTCTTCTCGCGTTGGTATCGAATGCAGTTAAGTTTGAGCTGCGGTCGTTTTGCGCTGGACTGCGCATGACTTGACTTGCTTCTTTGTCGATCGGTTTCCGCCCACCACTAGTGGAGTGAGCGATTTGGAATGGCGAAAGAGATGCCTCGTTGAAGAGGGGATCTCCGCTATTTTTGTTCTGTCAGGGATGTGTAGTCCTCTTAATGGATATTTCGTTTATTCGAGATAATACCTCTAGTGTTTCCCACATGTCGGGAGGCGTGATATTTCTGTGTATTTCATGAAAGCAAGGTAAATTGACTCTTTCATTAACTCTATTGATTTTGGGTCGTGAGCGATTTCGATTCATAGCCTGTCTGCGAAAGTCGTCGTCACGAGATGTTTTTTTCCTAGCTCACATGTCGCTGCATTGTACTGCATCGGTTGATGCAGGTACCAAGGACCATTACTTGCTACTTTGTTAAATGAACTAGGTTTGGAAAACCTTTATTATCTAGAGGATATTTTTGAGGACATTATTTATACTTCGGCAGACGTGTCTGTCTTGCTGAAGTCAAACTAAGGAGAGTGAACTGATCTCATACATCTGGTTATCTCCTGGCTGTTATAGAAAAGGATGGAGTTGTTCACCTGACTACATTTACAGCACTTTGAAATATAACATGCATCTGACTCATCATTGTAATGCTGTCTACCGTTTATTGCTGTATTGAATGTTGCTGTGATAATGACTGTTTGATGTGCCTACACATTTGCGTAACCATTTTGTCACTGTGGCGTCCACAATAAATAATGAAGAAAAACGTCAACGGCTGTTTCAAGACTCATTGACTTTATACGTCGTGAGTTTACTGACGTCCTATGTGGATTGCCCTGTTATTGTTGCATGAACATTGTTTTGACTGAACACATCTACACACTACACAAAACCAGACATGCGGATGCCATCCATCATCATATGGCATCACGCATCAGGTATGTAGCGTCGTGTTTACTTTCACCGAACTGACCTGTCTTCGCCATGGATGTAGTGGTTTTATAACAGCACGAAAACCTTCATCTGTGGTGACAATGCATGCCCTGTCAGATGCATGGAGATTCTTTATTTCGTAGGTCCTATGACTTTTGACATTGGTGAATAGGCTTCGGACTGCAATGCGGCAATCTCTTCTATTTAAACTCGTCCAGTGATTCTTAGCACGTCTGTTAAAATGATACAGCGTAGGCCTACTATCTGTGTCCTCGGTATGATGTGTTGGTAGACATGGGTATCGTAGGTTTCTTAAATTTTCGACAGAGTAACTTTCCGCATCCGCGTGTGTTGTTACTGCATTCCTCCTGATAGAGGTGTGGTTACAATACTTCATATCTGCCCCATGAATAATGGGATGTAAGCTCAAGGATTTACGTTTGGGATAACCTCCCGTCAGAAAACGATTTTTTTTCTTGTCAGAGTCAGAGGGGCGGCGTGGGTTGGAGAAACTTGGGGAGGGGAACTGATGGGCAAAGCTCTGACACAGTGATGGCTCATGCTGCATAGGGTAACTTCCCGTCAGCAAATATTTCTTAGCCATGTCAATCGGTGGGCTGTAATGGTTGTGCATGCGTTTGCTGCTGTTGTTGTACTCTTGGTGTGGGTATTTCCTCCTTAGGTCCATCTTCGCTATTTTCTGTTTGACTTATAGTGGTGGGTTTTTGCTTTTTAAAGAGAAGTGGTCACGGCATCATTTTACCATACGTTTTCCACCGTGTTCCTTCCTTTAGTTTTCCACGTTTTATTTTAACGTCTTATTTTATTCTCATCCCTTCAGATTAGTCCTTTTTATGCCAATGGTCATAGGTATTCCTTGAGTTAAATGCTTTCCAACACAAGAATATTTTCTACTCTACATGGTTTGAGGTGTAAGACTATTTTTTTGCAAATTGACTCAAATCCTCGAACCTAGTTCTGCTGCGACTAGGGTTGGGAGCTCTATTCAAAATACATATTGAATGATTGACACTACTTACGCCAGTAAGAAATATAAAACCACTCAATGTCCTGAAATACACATTTTATAATAAATGTTGAAGTTTGATTTCCTCAAACTAAGAAATATGCAGAGCTGGACCAGATACGACCTCTTGAGTTGCGCTCTTTCATTCTACTGCCAAAATGGCGTCGTTGTTCCACTTTCCCCGGGGTAAATCTGAGCTATCCGATTGGTCAGGGGAAATCACCCAATTATTAGAAATGGCGTGTAGAAGCGATTCTACCCTAAATATGTGACACTATTTATTATTTTCTGTTTCTCATAAAATATAAAATTATGGGGTGGTCTGTGCTTCCTCTGTCTTGTAAGAATATAGGCTGTTTCCAAAGGAACAACTATGTACACGGCCACACGCCATACTATCCTTCCGACTGTCTTCCTCCTGGCCTGGTTCCATTCTAGTCCTCGCTCCTTCAGAGATTGTCGAATGTGGTCCTCCTAGCGGACTCTGGGTCGCCTGGGAGGTCTGGATCCCTGGCTGTTAGCCTCTCATACCTACCGTGGTAGCCGACCTTCTCCCATTCTCCAGACATGGCCAAACCATCTTAGTTGGTACTGTTCTACTTGGGTCTGCAGGGTTTGGGTCTGAACAAGGCTCGAAGATTTATCACGAAACGTCCTAGGCTTCTGGCGCATTGTTCATTTTTAGAACTTATTCAGACAACATTGTTTTTCATTTTATTACTTTCTTTTATTAGTTTTACAGCAGCGACTGTTTATTATTTTCCTAAAGAAGAAAACAATGATCAAATCTGGGGGGACAAGAGATGGACTACGTTTAATACGGCGGCAGCAGAAATTACTGTATCTCTCCGTTTGGCGTGCTTACCGCTTTACAGGTATCGTTCTACAATTTTTATTTGCGTTTAGGCACATTAATGGGAAAAGAGCTACAATAATTTCTTACATCAGATCAGATCAGCAGTCATCTCCGCATTGAAGTTCGGGTACATTGCACACGCAACATTTCTTGCTGTGATAGTACACTTTGACAGGCTGTTTTCTGTTCATCTCTTGATGTTGCTGTTTCACTTACAGCGTTGTCTCCCTCTTATTCCTTTGCTTTCGTTTTCTCTTGATTATAATTTTTTCAGAAATGTGTTATATCCAAAAAATTGTATCTAATTTTTATCCCATTCATTAATTATCTTTTCATACTTATCTTTTTTTCTGGGAACTCTTTATTTATTTTCCTTTCTTTCCTTAAGGAACAGATAAACGTTAAGGGTTGTCGTAGAGCAAATACTGCCGTATAGCAGTGAAGTGTTAGAGACTTCAATATATTAGGAGATAGGTGGGGTGACCGTTGTGACGGTATTGCCTCCCCTGCTTTGCAGTAGTGGTCCAACAGTGGCCAAAACTCAAGAGTATCTAATATGGGCTTCAAAGGTGTCTACCTTCGCACAAGCTTGGCAGATATATAGATAGAAGGTTAATGACGCTTCTACCACAAAGTAGTTTTCACAAAATATTCAGATAAGCGAAAAACAATGTTACATTTGGCTGAGCACGTTAATTCTAGAATCTGCCTACAACTTTTGTAAAGGATTAAGCAATGGTTTATGTTAGCTCGTTTAAGCACCCACCTCTGATTAACTCAGTGGAATTCTTATTATTCTGGTATAGCTCAGTTTAGAGTGTGTGTAGTAAATTTGAATGAGACAAACATGCAGTAACTTTAAACTGATTAAATTGAAGTTAAATTTGTATATTTACAAATGACAAAATTTAATAATCATTTAAGTTTTAACAGTTTGAAAATAATTTGAATAGTTATGGATCAAGAAAAGTTATCATCACGGTCGTGATAGGAGATAAATTGTTACAAGAAGTTCAATTGGCAGCATATATTGAACTTAGCTGTCAATGACGGTTCTGCTCCTTCTGATGGGTTGGTTCTTTTTACACTGCTCACGCTCGTCGCTGGTCAAGGTTGTCGGGTGTAGCTCGTTTCCCAGAAATGTCAAGGAGAGTCTACAAAGTTGGTCCTTCGTCTTAAAGCTCAGGCCACTGTTCCCTTCCTTGTTTCAGAGATAGTACTTTCTGCTGGTACCACCAATAACTATGATAAAGAATAGAAAGGAAACGCTCTTCTGAGTATTGCGTTTCCCGACACATACTTATGTGTCCCTTTTCTTCTATTCTACCATCCCATTTATCTCAGAATTTTACTCGATGAGAATTAAATTTAATCCCTCGGGATAAACCTTTCTTTACATTTAAATTGGATAGCTTTTAGCTTTACAATTCATTTAAATGAAAAAGTTAATAGTACAGATAGAATATGTTTACATTTACATTTCCACTGATTGGAAAGTGTTCACAATATAAATTGAATATGTTTTCATTTATGTTTAAACTGATTTGAAAAGTTTGAAACTTCCATTAATTTTAAAATGAATATTTTCACATAGACATTTACACTGGTTTGAAACTGTAAGTATTATACTTACAATGCACATCATTTCTTTCATCTTTTCCTCCCTGCTCCATATGGAACTCGGGACTACTTCATGCTTTTAGTACTCGTTAAGAAACTAGTTAAGAAGTTAAGCAATCACCAGTCCATGCAGTGGGGGTTCATGAATCATCATTTTGTACGCTGAGGTTGCCAGCCTCAATTGACTGGGACATCCACTAGCGATTTTCACATATTAAAATTCACATTGTAATATACATATATATGTTAGTTCACATGTTACTAATGAAATATAGAATGTAAAATCACAACCTACGCAAAGTCTGGCTCACAGACTTTTTGCTCAGGTGAATAAAAGAGACTTGAATCGGCCTCTTACACGCGTCTGGAGTGTCGTTAGTTTAATAAGTTCCTTCTCTGACTTTGTGTGTTTCCTTCAGTTTCCTCAGACAGCGACTTTCCTTATTAAAATGATAGAGATTTCATTGGCGGTTTTTGTAATTCCTGATAAATACTCCAAAAAGGTGTCCGGTCTGATAAAATTGAATTCTGAATTCTAGGCTTCACTGTGGCAAGGTCTGGTGTCTTGGCAAGCGACCTTCACAGTAGTTTTGACTGACTGAAGCGGCAGGTTATATTCACTGCCTTCCCACGCATTCGTTGTTACGAAGCTCGGATGATCAGCCAATCTGATTTGAATATTTTGCAGGACTCATCAAGTGCAAAATTTCAAACATTACTTTTCTGAAAATGGGCTGTAAACATCCGATTGCCGAGCAGGCGAGCTCACAGACATATTAGTAACCTCACACGACAATGTGTGTAAGGTGTAACAAATTGTTACTTTCGCTAAAGTAATGTCTAATCTGTTGCTTGAGCACACACACAATCCGTCTCTTTACAACCTTGACGGAGACACACCCGTGCCTTATCAGTGATTAAGCAGATTGCTTGGGGCGACATAAGTGTTAATCTGTGTACTGATATCGGCCGCACCTGCGATTAACCAACTTGGTTGTCGATAATGTTCTCTCAGCCGCTCCTGCAAATGTTTAGTATTATCATCCACCGGGAGTGTCAGATAAACAGACAAGACACAATATACTGAAAGTAACGAAAGAATGTAGATACAAAATATCAGCTCCATAGGACAGAGAAAGAAAGAGGTTGCGACTCGGAAAAACAGCAATAAAATCAATACAAAAATGTATCGATTACTATCGTAGTGAAACAGAGATTAGGAAGAAGACGGCGTCGCCCCAATCCATTCTGTGAGAACCATTTCCTTTCGTCGCTGCCTTTGCCTTCCTTAAACTCAAGAACAAAGTCAGGTACCCGTTTACAGCGTGATGCTACCGTGTGCAGAAGCCCTAGTGCAGATTTTTACACGGCTGGGATTTCCTCAACAAATTTTGACGGATAACGGATCCCAGTTCCGTAGCCCGATAATGGAAGAGATCTTCAAGATCTTGAGGGCCAGCACCTCCACATCAGCCCCTATCATCCGGCTGGAAGTGGGTTAGTAGACCGTGTCAACGGAAGCCTCACCATGATGTTACGTAAGCTTGGACAGGAAAAGCCAGAAGATTGGGACCTTTTCATTACTGCAGCCTTGTTCGCCTACAGGAAAGTCCCCCAGGCCTCTACAGGGTTACCGCCAGCTACGCTTTTATTCAGCAGACCTATTAAGGGCCCGCTAGAAGCCTTACGATGGTCACTGGCAAACCAGATGGCCGATGAGACAGTTGTCTTAGCATCTAGGTATGTATCTGAGTTAAAGGAACGGTTAAAACTAGAATGGGACCTAGCAGCAACCAACCTTAAGCTCGCACGCCTGAAGCACGCGAAAAGATGCAACAAAGCAGCGAAGGAGAGAGAACTGGAGCCAGGAGAGACAGTTTTGTTGTTACTCCCTACCGGAAACAACAAACTGCGTATCGGATGGCAAGGGTCATTTACCGTCCTTAAAAAGATCTCTAGAACCAACTACAAGATCTCTATAAAAGGCAAGGAAAAAGTCTACCATATAAATCTGTTAAAGAAATACTTGGAAAGACCGGTGCCTTCCCCCGAACATCTTTTGGCAGTCGCTATAGCAACCGAAGATTAAGAAGATGACGAAAGTTGCATGGAATACCCACTGCAACAAACGGAGTCATACGAGGATGTTAAATTCGGCGACACTCTCTAAGAAGCACAACAAACAGAAACGAGGGCGTTACTGAAACAGTATTCAGCACTATTAACGGACAGACGTGGTCTTACACATCTCGTAAAGTTTGATATGAAGCTGACAAACGAGACGCCTGTATGAACCAGAGTTTATCCAATCCTGTATGCGAAAGCAGACACCTTACGCGGAGAAAAAGACAAACTACTACAAGCTGAAATTATTAGCGAGTCCACATCTCCTTATAGTTCAAGCGTAGTACTGTTACATAAACCGAATAAGGAATTTCGGTTGTGTATTGACTACCGACTACTCAATACATTAACAGAATTTCAGCCGGAACCACTCATAAGCGCCCAAGAACTGTTTACCAAGCTAAGCAAGGCAAAAATTTTCTCCAAGATTGACCTGAGTAAAGGTTATTACCAAATACCAGTCAAGGAGGAAATTAAACCGCTGTTAGCACCAGAGGAGGACATTATACTTTTAATGTCATGCCTTTCGGTTTACACAATGCACCAGGAGTCTTCACCAAAATGATGAGAAAGCTTTTGGAACCCTTGCAAAGTCAAAATATTCACAATGTTAAGGGACGACATACTTATTGCAACGGATTACTACGAAGAACATATTGCTACGGTCGCTGTGCTCCTCATGAGACTAAAGGAAGCCGGGTTAACCGCCCGACCTAGCAAAAGTTTAATCGGCTTTGGAAAGCTTGACTTCCTAGGTCATACAAGTTCTCAAGGTTGTATGTGGCCAGTTGCGAAAAAAACATCGAGAAAATACGTGCAGCAACGAAGCCGAAAACTAAGAGAGACACTCGATCATTCCTTTCACTTTGCGCATATTACCAAAAGTTCATTAAAAACTTCAATGGTCTTACCGCGCCACTGACTGACCTCATGCGTAAAGGGAAACCCGATAAGGTTGTTTGGACCGCAGAGTGCGAAAACGCTTACGTCACTGTGAAGGAACAGCTGTGCAAATATCCCATTCTAAGGTTACCCGACCTTAAGAAACCTTTCGTCTTGCGCGTTGATGCCAGCGGAAACGGAATAGGATCAACATTGCTGCAGGCAGACGACAAACACCCTAACCTGTTGTTTCCAGTCGCTTGCGGAAGCAGGAAACGTAACGCAGCTGAGAAAAACTACTCGACTGTTGGAAGAGAATGTCTGGCACTCGTGAACGGAATCAGGAGACACCATGAATATTTATATGGAGTTCCATTCACAGTACAAAGTGACCATGTGGCATTCCTAGGAGCCAATAAGGATTTTAACGCAAGAATTATGCGTTGGGCTCTTTTGTTAAGTATGTACTCGTTAAAAGTACAATACATACCAGGGAGAGAAAATGTAGGCGCTGACTTTATGAGTCGACATTGGACTAACGAAGAGAATAATGCAAGTGGAGATAACCATCACTCTGTAGCTACGGATGACAGTAACCCTGTTTCCATAAATGAGATATGAATGGGTTTCACATCTTCAAGCCCGGACGTACCGTGACGTATAATGGAAAACGAGTCTACAGTAATCTGACAGCCTATTATAACCTCATAGCTGCTCTGTGATTTGCTAGCTAAAAATCTGCATTATACTGTCTGTCTTCACTTACACAGCTACTCTCTCGTCCCCGCCTCTTTTTTTTTCTTTTAACACGAGCTAACGAAATGTTTACAAACTTCGTGACCTGTCAGTCATAACAGGAAAGCAAATCAGGCTGTGTTTACCTCGTCCTCTCACGCGAGCTTCATCTGTCAATCATAAAAGCTCTCAGACCAGCAAGCACGTGGGAGAGACGAAACACAGACCCTTTGAAGTTTTACTCAGGGGAAGTTTAGAACTCCCCCTGGGCTCTTTGATCTTGAGAAGCGGGCATTCTACAAGGTAACCCGTTAGCCGAACGGAAGTTGTGATGCCGGTCGAAAACTCCAGACGAGAAACTTTGATCGACCGACACGAAGGCTTTTATCTCGATACACCTTGTTTCTGAATTTCAGTTTCACACCGGGACGCGAAATTAACAACTTTAGAGATCAGAGGAATCCAATGATATACAGTATATACTGATGTTTCCTTAAACCCCCTATCAGTTGTCAGTCAGAATTTGGAAGTATTCTAGCGCGCAGTCCTAGAACCAGTTTTCTTGGTGTATTAGTATTTCGTGGAGATTTTCATTCTGATATTTCTGGTAAAAGGAAAATATTGCTAATGATTTAAGAAGTGATAGCTTTTAACATTTATTCTTCACTTAAATTTTTCTTGCTAGTAAAACGAGTGAAATAAAGTAACACTTAATCTCTACAGGAGACGGTTTAGCTGACTGGACGTATAGGCAATAAAGCGACTGGTAGTGGGAGTATAGAATTCACGTTATATTTTCGTTGTGCATATTTGTCATTATAGTGTCTATTTTTTTAATAACACACGACAAAACTAATGACAGGCGATCATTATTTAGGTAGCGCGTATGGAGAGATTAAATAATAACTAACATTTGACGCTGTCGCCAGCGCGAGCAGGGGCGGGCGAATTAACATAATTCGGTCCGACCGAACTCAGCGCCAGCGGCGTTTGTTAACGTGTAGGCGTAAGGAAACACCGTGTGTCTTTTAAATTTAATCAGGACTGACGGAGTGGGGAAGAGATCGTCTTGTCCCTTCTGTGTGTAGATATAGTAGTAGCATTTGTTTTATAAATGTTTCCTTGTATTCTTCGCAGACCTGATCACAAGGGCGTCCAGCGGTTTTTTTCTTTCTGATTTTGTCATTTTTCTTCTATTCTTGGCTTGTGGGTCACTAATTTCATTTGTAAACGGGCACTCGCCAGAGAGTATTGGAGGACAATAAATTTTTAGCACTGGACTTACCAAACCCAGATTTATATTTTTACCAGCCACAGTAGTGAACATTATTTTTATCTCGACTCCTGACAGTCGTAATTCAAGGGGAGTATACCTCTCGGAATACCTACACTGTGCAGAATCGGCGCTTTTAACACAGAGTTGGCCGATAGAAGAATCATCATCATATGAACACATATTTTAGCAACCAGATGTTTCCCAATACTGGAAGTATATTTTCCCGTTAAAGAGTGAACCTCAAGAACTCTCACAGTTTAACTATTTGTAGTAACTCATATCCAGGAGAAGAACCATACTAGGCGTTCACCTCACTAGCTAATTTCTGGGGGTGGACTGGGGCCAATTTGGATCTGCGACAACTGGGGTGACAGAATATTAAGTGAATTAGATAATATATTCATGAACTAATTCTTTTACCAAGGGATATTACAGACCTACCATACCAGGCAATTAGGTAAGTGTGAGAGTGGCCACTGATTGAAAGAGTGTGCGAGTATTTTTCTTGTTTGCTGGAAAACTATCCATATATCTGATTTGTCTGAAATTTTGTTTATTTTACTGGGTCTCATGGAGTACCACTACTGTTCATTTCTGTAACATAGTGCTAACCTTCAACCTTTTGGGTTAATAATTTTGGGGTTTTTTTTCTCCATTCGGGGGAGGGTGGACTTTTTCTGCTTTATTTCATATGCATGTAAATGACTCTTTGATCTTTTCTTTAGATATTTTGATGTCGAGTTTAAATGATAATAAACTACAAAGAAACTTACCTTTGTGTGTTGGTCAGACTCATACCCATTTATCCGTAGTGTTTTCACGTTTGTGTGTCTTGTTGTCACATAGCTGTGTGTGTGTAGAGAAACTTATCTATTCTTGATAGGGGAGGTAAAAGCTGTCTTGCAACAAAGTACAGTCGTACGGGTAGACTGGAGGAGATAACCAAATCACTCCAGAGACAGATCTTTTCCTCAATTCTACCACCTGTGAAAAATCTATTTCTATACCTTCTCGCGTATCTGTCGACATTAAATCTACTTAGACGGGCAAAATAAACCAATTAACCTTCCGTACGACACCAACCTCATTTAAAATAGCTAATTCCCGTGATTAAAGGTACATTTTTCACAATCCTAGTGAAAACTCTTGAGTTAGATTACTAAAATTAACTTCATTTGTAAACTGTTTAAGATTTGGAAATGGGGCGCTGCACGAAGGATGACACCGATTGAGCAAAGTGGAAGCAGTTTGTTGCTGCCCTACAAGACACAACCAGGCGTGATGGCCACTGACTGCTTGTCGTGAGAAATTCTAATCCACATATATAAATTAAAAAGTAAATGTAAAGCCTAACAAATAACTTCAATAAAAGGAAAGAAGAATGGTAAAGAACAGGGCTGTCACAATGACTGTACTCGAAATCCCCCTTGTTTTCTCCTTCGTCTGCAAATTGTAACGTTTCACGTTGATAGTAAAAGCCTACTGCTTCAATACCCGCTTTCTACGATAAAACGTGTACTGCCTTTCTAAGAAAAACCTTGAGATACGCAAGCTGACCTATATTTAATATTCCATTCATGTCATTTTATACACTAAGTTACCATAAACGAAAGACAGATGGACTAAGGATAGAAAGAAAGGGAGGGGCTGAAAGCCGGAACGCAGGCAATACTACCACAGTCTCGCGATACACAATTAATGCCACCCCTAACACGCGTGTAAGGCCACAAGCACTAACTTTTTTTCTCAAATCGACAGTGATAAAAAACACTACCCATACGAGTTAGGTTTAAAAAACTTACAAAACGCTTATTAGGAAACATGACATTCTACTGTTTTATGTCTAAAATCCTGACATTAGTCTGACAGTACAGCAGGACAGGTGGCGGTTCAAAACATTAAAAAAAAAACTACACGACTATCCTGGAAAATACATATTTTGAACGCAGCCACTTAGCTCCTTTAAATTTATATATTTGGGTTCCTTAGGACTTGCTGACAAAGAATATGTTAAACGTTACGCAAATAGTCTAGGAATTAACAAATTATAGCCAAAAAAAAATAGTGAGGGATGTCAGACAACACCAAAATCAGAATCGCTCAGTGGCAGATTTTCACACCACCATTGTACGGGAAATAGGTCCCCATGTTACCTCCTATTTGATTGGCGGAAAGTAAATGTAAGGCTAAACACGATTAGTCGGGCTATAAATATTATCTTTTGTTGTTAGGGGAGACGGAAGGAAGGGTACTTTTTTTTGAAAAGCTGTGTAAACATGGCACGATTGGTTAGACCCGCCAATATAGTCAATCAGAGGCGTCAGGTCAGCACCACATTTTCAAATAAACTTACTAAAGAACCAGTGCGTTGAGCGCCAGTGCATATTTTTCTAAATAAAAGCCTGGGACATCGGCAGATCGAAATTGTGCTATATTCATTGCCAGTCAACGTAACTGTGTATTATTCCATGAATTGTGGGACCGTGGTCCTAAAGTTATTGAGCAGCACCTGGTCTGAGCTTTGCTGAATCTAGAGGCTGAAAACATACTCCTGGGTCCAGATAGTGACCAGTGAGGTGTCTCCAGAACACAGGGAGGCTATCGAGCAGAGGAGTCTTTTCCTGCCGCCATCACGAAAGATAAGCGTCTGTGACGAGAGGAGCTCAACATTATCCCCCCCCCCCCCCCCCCCCCCCCCCCCCCCTCAAAATCTGACTTTATAATAAAACAGAGGGAAAATACAGTGTTTAAATTGATAGGAACTGTGAACTTTTCCCCATACTATTTCCAAGATAAACAAACACTTGAAGTCATGATGACAAATAACAACATAGCTTGAAAAAACAAAACCAGTATTACCTCATATTACTACTACACAACTGACACACATAGGATAATATTAATAAAATATGTCACTACAAGGTTCATATTGATAAATTCTGTACATATAAATTGTAATTACAATTGATTGTGATTCCTGGTTCACTTTGTAGTTGAATCAGGATATATATATTAGTGAAAGTAATTAATACATATATATTTGAAAATTTACCAGTGACTCATTTAAGATAGTCTTATAGAATGTTAAATGTGTGTGAGTGTCACAGTGTTGTCAAGTGTGGTGGAATAAATTAAATTGTTTATCTGTCTGTTGTTGTTGTGACTTACACTTCATCATATACATACCCTAGACATTTAACGTAGTCATCACAATATTCCAGAATAATTCTGACTGAGGTATAATGTGGTAGCAAGTAAGGTTATCTGTAAACACTACACCTATTAGATACAGATACCTTCACAGCTGATCTCAGTCAGTACACTAAGTTCCCTATAAATATTTATAACATCCCACATTACCACATATATTGGGGTCTCGATCAAGGGATATTGAACTTTCTCCTGTTATAGATATTGGGAATAATAAGAATTAAAAGGTATCCTTGGGTGGAAATAAATAACGTTGAGCTCTCAGTGCCTGTGGTGTCTTTGGATAAGTAATATCAGAGTGTATTGTTTAGTTAGACATTACCTACATTTACCTGTTAGAAAATGGCGGACCTGGCCAAATTTCGATCTGCTGCTGTACAGACTGCGAAAGAGTTAGGAATGGACGGGGAAATTATGATTGCTTATGTCACTGCTGAATGTGACAAATATATTGAACGGGAAGAAAGAAGATTAGAAAAAGAGGCCGAAAGAAAGTTAGAGGCTGAAAAGGAAATTAAGAGGCTGCAGATTGAGGCTGAGGCTAAGAAATTGGAAGCAGAAGAAAAAAGATTAGCTGCAGAAAGGGAAGACAAGAGATTAGCTGCAGAAAGGGAAGACAAGCGATTGGCTGCAGAAAGGGAAGCAGAGGATAAGAGATTACAAAGGGAACATGAGTTACGACTAAGGGAGTTTGAGTTTCAAGGCCATGCTCCTGAAAATGGTGCCAGTCCCTTTACCTCTGATGCCACTGCTAGCCAGGGAGCCTCAACCTCAGCTATGAATTTTCATTTAGATCATTTTGTTGAGAAAGACGATGATATTGAGAGCTATCTAAATAGATATGAACTATTAGCTACCACATATGGGTTAGAGAGAGAAAGGTGGAGCTTAAAGTTATCTCAAGGTCTTCGTGGGGCAGCTTATGAAGTTTTTGCCAAAATGAGCAGAGGTGATCAGGAAAATTATGACATGCTAAAGCAGGCTCTTTTGTTAAGATATGAAAAGAACGCAGAATTTTATAGGAAAAAATTTAGGAATGCTAAACTACTGTCAGGTGAAACCTATCACCAGTTCTCTGCACAGTTAGAGACATACTTGGAGAAATGGACTTCTCTGAGGAAAACCCAAGATCTTAAGGAAATGGTCCTTATAGAACAACTAAGAGAGTCCATGGCTCCAGACCTGAGAAAGTTTCTCATGGAACAAGGTGCAGAGAGGCTGGGTGAGTTGCTAAATGTTGCAGAAAGGTATCAAGCGGCTCAGGCAGAGGTATCAGGTAATAAAAAGAAACAGGTAGAAAATTTTAGGGCACCACAGAACTTTAATAAATTTGATCTTAGAGATCAAAACAAAGGTAAGCACCAATTTGATAGGCCACGGTATGACAATAAAAATAAAACCCCACAATTCGATGAAAGGAAATATGATGAAAGAAAATCTTTCAACCAAGGGAAAAGGTGGTGTAAAAATTGTAAGATGAACAATCATGACACTGACCGTTGCAGAAGGAACCCTATAGTTATGGCCACCATTCAGGTCAGGTCGACCTCAAGACAGGAGGAGGATATTATGTTAAATACCACTCCAGATGAGATGAGGAAGGCACAGGCTGGGGATAAGACCCTCAAGCCTTGTTTCAGGAAATTGTCAACTTGTCATACAACTCCAGGCAAGGGAGATTTTTACATGAAAAACAAGTTGATGTATAGGAAGACTGGAGCTAGATCCAAAGGTCAGAGACAGCTGGTACTTCCTAAAAGATATAGGGCAGAATTAATAAGGAGCCTACATGTGAAACCAGATGGGGACCATGAGAAGATAGGTACCATCATCCAAAAGGTGGCTCACAATTATTATTGGCCCAAGGCAAGATGGGACATTGAGAATTTTGTAGAAAGGTGTAGCATAGCACATGAGGGAACACCCACAAGTGGGAATATTGATCAGGACCTGGACACGCCACGGGGCAACCGTAGGCCTGACAATAGAAAGAAAAATAAATTTGATAAAGTGGACCAAATGGAATGGGAAGCCCCTTTTCACGGACAAGCTTCACTTAACTATTTTACAATGGCCACTATGCAGAGAGTGCAAAAAGATGTCTTACCCCAGGATAAGCCGAAATTCCCTCAATCGGACTTAAACAAACTGGAGGAAGAGGATGTAGAGAGGAAATCTCTCATCAAGAATTCTAAGTGGGGAGAAAGCCCCAAGAGGAAAATTGGTAGCGGTCGTTTTGTGCATGATAATTCTGGGAAGAAAAATCATCACTACAGAGCTTCGGGTGGAAAGGAACTGGCATGTGCCAGGAGAAATAAGTTTCCGAATTTAAAAGTCCATATGTAACGCTGTTAAAAACGTGGACTGATGAAAAGGCAGAGGAAAATATTACATCCTCATACCAATATGTGAATGAGCTGACCACTCGTTTAAAAACTGGCTGAAAACTTGCCAATGAAAATTTGAAACAAGCCAGGAAGAAACATGCTGCCTATTATAACAGGAAAGCTAAAGACAGAGATTTGGCTGTGGGAGAGAAGGTACTGCTTCTTCTACCCGGTAGTCAAAATAAGTTACAAATTGGATGGCAAGGTCCATATACAGTTATAGAGAAGGTGTCTAGAACAAATTATAAGATAGATAAGAAGGGGAAAGAAAAAATCTATCATGTGAATCTCCTGAAGAAATATTTGGAAAGAGAACATCAGGAAGAGACACACTTGTTGACCTTGTCCATTGCCATGGAGATGAAAAAGGAACCACTTTCATCATTTGAATATCCATTACACCCCTGTGAGACAGCGGCACAGGTGAAAATCAGTACACATTTAACGAAAACTCAGAAAGAGAGAGTGCAACAGGTTCTAGATAATCATGCAGAGGTGTTAACAGACCGACCTGGGCATACAAACTTATTGGAATATGATATGAAACTGATAGACCCCACACCTGTCTGTATGAAACCCTATTCGATTCCTTTTGCTAAGGAGAAAGCTTTGAAGGAAGAGATAGACTATTTGTTGAAGGAAGGAATTATTTCACACAGTGAATCTTCGTATAGTTCCGGTGTTGTACTTTTAAGGAAACCCTCTGGAGAACATAGACTCTGTATAGATTACAGGAGACTGAATGCTATTACAGAAGGACAGGTGGATCCATTGCCGGATACAAATCAGCTGTTTGCCAGACTAGATAAAGCTAAATATTTCTCAAAAGTGGATCTGAGTAAAGGATACTATCAGATTCCAGTAAAGCCTGAGGTTAGACCATACCTAGCTTTTAGTACCTCAGAAGGACACTATGAGTTTAATAGATTGCCATTTGGATTGAAGAATGCACCTAGTGTCTTCTCTAGAATGATGAGAAAATTATTGGACCCTCTGAATAATCCATGTATCACAAATTTCATGGATGATATCCTTATAGCAACAGAAACATTTGAGGAACACATTGACTCTCTGAACATGCTGTTTAATCGACTTAGGGAAGCGAATTTAACAGCCCGACCAACCAAATGTTGCGTTGGATGTAAAGAATTGGAATTCTTGGGACACACAGTTTATCAGGGAAACATGACCCCTGACCCAAAGAATTTAGAGAAACTAAAGAAAGCCCCGAGACCACAAACCAAGAAAGACGTGAGATCGTTTGTCTCATTATGTGGTTTCTACCAGAAGTATATCAAAAACTTTAATTCCATATGTGCACCGTTAACTGATTTGACACGTAAGGGAAATCCAGATCGAATTACATGGACACCACAATGTGAAATGGCTTACCAGGAATTGAAGGAAAAGCTCACAAGCAAACCTATTTTGAAATTACCTGACTTAAGTCAAGAATTCATAGTAAGGACGGATGCCAGTAATATTGGGTTAGGTGCGACTCTGCTACAGAAATCAGATGCATTGGATGGGGAATTAAGCCCAGTGGCATATGCTAGCAGAAAGTTGAATAAAGCTGAAACCAATTACTCAACTAGCGAAAAGGAATGTCTTGCAGTAATATGGGCGATAAAGAAATTCAATATTTATCTGTATGGGAAGGCATTTAAGTTGCAAACGGATCACAAACCTTTGTCGTTTCTAGCACAGGCTAGACATGAGAATTCTAGATTACTCCGTTGGTCATTATTGATGCAGCATTTGAGTTTAGCATAGAGTATATAAGTGGAAAAACAAATCTGGGAGCGGATTTTTTAAGCCGCCATCCGTGTGATGAGAATCACCCTAAACTGCAGGAAAAATAATAAATTTCTCTATGTGTATATAGAATTATAGACTGACATATAACGTCTGTTTTAAGTGGGGAGGATTTGTCGTGAGAAATTCTAATCCACATATATAAATTAAAAAGTAAATGTAAAGCCTAACAAATAACTTCAATAAAAGGAAAGAAGAATGGTAAAGAACAGTGCTGTCACAATGACTGTACTCGAAATCCCCCTTGTTTTCTCCTTCGTCTGCAAATTGTAACGTTTCACGTTGATAGTAAAAGCCTACTGCTTCAATACCCGCTTTCTACGATAAAACGTGTACTGCCTTTCTAAGAAAAACCTTGAGATACGCAAGCTGACCTATATTTAATATTCCATTCATGTCATTTTATACACTAAGTTACCATAAACGAAAGACAGATGGACTAAGGATAGAAAGAAAGGGAGGGGCTGAAAGCCGGAACGCAGGCAATACTACCACAGTCTCGCGATACACAATTAATGCCACCCCTAACACGCGTGTAAGTCCACAAGCACTAACTTTTTTTCTCAAATCGACAGTGATAAGAAACACTACCCATACGAGAGTTAGGTTTAAAAAACTTACAAAACGCATATTAGGAAACATGACATTCTACTGTTTTATGTCTAAAATCCTGACATTAGTCTGACAGTACAGCAGGACAGGTGGCGGTTCAAAACATAAAAAAAAAACTACACGACTATCCTGGAAAATACATATTTTGAACGCAGCCACTTAGCTCCTTTAAATTTATATATTTGGGTTCCTTAGGACTTGCTGACAAAGAATATGTTAAACGTTACGCAAATAGTCTAGGAATTAACAAATTATAGCCAAAAGAAATAGTGAGGGATGTCAGACAACACCAAAATCAGAATCGCTCAGTGGCAGATTTTCACACCACCATTGTACGGGAAATAGGTCCCCATGTTACCTCCTATTTGATTGGCGGAAAGTAAATGTAAGGCTAAACACGATTAGTCGGGCTATAAATACTATCTTTTGTTGTTAGGGGAGACGGAAGGAAGGGTACTTTTTTTTGAAAAGCTGTGTAAACATGGCACGATTGGTTAGACCCGCCAATATAGTCAATCAGAGGCGTCAGGTCAGCACCACATTTTCAAATAAACTTACTAAAGAACCAGTGCGTTGAGCGCCAGTGCATATTTTTTCTAAATAAAAGCCTGGGACATCGGCAGATCGAAATTGTGCTATATTCATTGCCAGTCAACGTAACTGTGTATTATTCCATGAATTGTGGGACCGTGGTCCTAAAGTTATTGAGCAGCACCTGGTCTGAGCTTTGCTGAATCTAGAGGCTGAAAACATACTCCTGGGTCCAGATAGTGACCAGTGAGGTGTCTCCAGAACACAGGGAGGCTATCGAGCAGAGGAGTCTTTTCCTGCCGCCATCACGAAAGATAAGCGTCTGTGGCCAGAGGAGCTCAACATTATTGCCTCCCTCAAAATCTGACTTTATAATAAAACAGAGGGAAAATACAGTGTTTAAATTGATAGGAACTGTGAACTTTTCCCCATACTATTTCCAAGATAAACAAACACTTGAAGTCATGATAACAAATAACAACATAGCTTGAAAAAACAAAACCAGTATTACCTCATATTACTACTACACAACTGACACACATAGGATAATATTAATAAAATATGTCACTACAAGGTTCATATTGATAAATTCTGTACATATAAATTGTAATTACAATTGATTGTGATTCCTGGTTCACTTTGTAGTTGAATCAGGATATATATATTAGTGAAAGTAATTAATACATATATATTTGAAAATTTACCAGTGACTCATTTAAGATAGTCTTATAGAATGTTAAATGTGTGTGAGTGTCACAGTGTTGTCAAGTGTGGTGGAATAAATTAAATTGTTTATCTGTCTGTTGTTGTTGTGACTTACACTTCATCATATACATACCCTAGACATTTAACGTAGTCATCACAATATTCCAGAATAATTCTGACTGAGGTATAATGTGGTAGCAAGTAAGGTTATCTGTAAAACACTACACCTATTAGATACAGATACCTTCACAGCTGATCTCAGTCAGTACACTAAGTCCCCTATAAATATTTATAACATCCCACATTACCACACTGCTTTGACAGTCGGTGGCTAAGGATCAGAGAAGAAGAAGAAGATAGGGAAAGCGACATTTTCTTTGAAGTGAAGTTAACATTCCGCGAATCAAACAGTTAATCAATCTCCTTTAGCTTCCCAAGGAGCATAGGCCTTCAACAAACACATGTCAAGTCTTCCTGTCACGTGCCATTAGCTCAAGATCTTTCCGTGTCTTCCTCATCACTTCTGGCTGCAGTTCTCTTCCCCTTGTGCTTTTTGGTCTACCGCTGTCTCTCTTTCCGGACCAGGACTGTCTTGTAAGGCTATCAACAGGTTTCCTTAATGTATACCCTATCTAGCGTCTTCTTCTCATCGCTTGTTCCACTGGCACTTGGCTGGTTCTTGTCATCAGTTCCACATTGGGTGTCCTTTTAATACCATTTCAATCCTTCTATTCTACACAAGCAATCATTTATTAATATCTGTAGATTTTTGGTTGTTATTTTTGTTGTTCTCCATAACATTCGGTGAAATATATATCTCAGCAATTCCGTTGAAAGAGCGGTGGAAAATTCAAATTAATTAACATTCCGGATGATTTCAATTAATTTTCCACCGCTGTTTCAATTGAATAGTAGAAGTAGAGGCCTCCTTAATTGAAATTCGAAATACTCTGAAATCTGAAAACATGCATTTTATCGCGTTACATCTTTAGAAAGCTTAGTATTTCTAAAGTAGACCACCAAACCTTCTGAGCTGGCTACCGTTGACTTAATAAAAAGAGTATCAAGATCTGAGTAAAACTCAACTTTTCAAGGTTATACAAACCAGACTTCATGGCCACTGAAAGTGTTTAAAATTCCCAAAAATGACGGAGCGGCCAAAATGCTTCCCCCAAATGTTATTTTTAAAATTAGCATGGAAAAGACATGCACTCGATTTCCCGATGGAAATAAGATGGTAGACACGTGCCTCTAGCCAACGCCAAAGAGCTCTGCTTGTTTTCTCATGCCAGTTGAAATGATAAGGAAGATCGGAACATTTCTTATGGCATTGGAATTAATGTATGGACGCTTTCCAACGTCATAAGATTCTGACGTTTTTCCCATGCCCATGGGACTAGATGTTGCTGTTTATAAAGCAGTTCTTCAAGAGATTTACTACATAGCTGTCCTTCGGTTGATTCTTTTTTTCCGGGCACATGAGCAATGACTCGATGAGCTGAAGGTGGAGGGCTTGATAAGGCTTCTTTTGACCATCCATCACAAGGCGTATTTTGTCGGCAAGTTTCCAAATGTCCACTTCAGGAAGATCTGAAATGCCTCAGAGAATCATAAATGTCAATTTTCCGAAGACTCGACCTCCTATAATTCAATCGTCAAGTGGCACAACTGATTGTCGATGCTCAAGCTTTAACTCATCAGCCCGCGATGACATTAAAGGAGTTCATTTTCGTCTCTTATTAGAAATTGACGATAATTTGAAAGGTGAGAAGAGACTTGAAAATAAAGGTTAACGTGCTCTCTGGGAAGAGAGCAAAGCAGAATAAAGAGATGTTGTAAAAGGATGGGTATTTACGCAAAAAATTGGGTGAAGATATCAGGAGGGACTGATATTCAAGTAGACTTTTAAGTAGGTGAGAAAGTAGGCAAGTTGTTTTCAAGCAGAAAGTAAGTATAGTAAAAAGGTAAGCGGTATTTACGTGATTTCGTAGTTGGCGTGAAAGTAGGCAGATAGTATTTCAGTAGAATCTAGTAGATATCAGAGTGGGCTGGTCAGTGGGTTGAAGATATGTAAATTATGTAAATAAGCCTATACTCCTTGTATGTATGTATGTATGTATGTATGTATGTATGTATGTATGTATATATATATATATATATATATATATATATATATATATATATATATATATATATATATATATATATATATATATATATATATATATATATACATATGTGTGTGTGTGTGTGTTCCTTATCTTCTCTAAGACTGAAAACTTAGTAGAACACTCCTGAGTCAATTTTGAGGTCACTGTCCGACAGTCCTTCAAGACAGACTTGTATTTTATTTTGTTGTTGTTGGAATGCGCGGGTATTGGAAAAGAATACTTGTCTAGTCTAGGCACTTGGTGGCAATCCTGCAGTTACTTCCTGTGGAAACAAAAATGCTGTGCTACCCTCGTATGTATGGGAGCGTCCGATTGACAGAATGGTTAGACCGCTGGTCTGTCGCGGCAAACGTGCCTGGTTCGATTCACAGTATCGACACGCTGCAGTCTACCCAGTAGCTGTAAATGAGGACCTGAATTTTCTCTGGAGTTAGGGAAGGAAAAAGGCAGCGAGGAAGGGACGCTGGCCACCTCACCTCTCGATGCTGAACATAGTATAGTGAAGTCTCTAACACTTCACTCCGCTACGGCAGTATCTGCAATGGGACTACCTTTACCTTCTTTCTTTTTACCCTAGAATGTACTTTAAAGTTAGTGCAGCATTACTTCTGACTTAGTCACACGCAGTAGAAACGTGTTATATTATAAATGCCTGCAGGAAGATGCAGGCAGCATAAATCTATCTGGTTTAACTAGAGATGTACATATTTCTATGACAGGTGCAATAAGTTTTCTGAAGGCAGTGAAGTAATTTAAAAATCCTGGGTACTGACGACCCAAATAAGAGATAGTGTCTCCGTGTAGATTTGGCAAAAGGTTGTCGTAATTCAAATATGTTTTAGGCTACACATTTTTATTTTAAAATGCACCCAAAAAATAACATAAAACACAATTTTGCATAGAACGTCACCCAAGTTCTCAGATCCTTTCACAACTGTAATTTTGTATTTAAAAAAATATATATATATAAAAATTTCAATTTTAATATTTTTATGGCGGGCCCAGAGCAGGTTACTCGAGATTCCCTCTAATTTTGACAGTGTAAAATGTACGACTACAGAGGGTCATGTGCAACGTTTCAGCTCCCTAGGTTATCTGACACCAAGTGAGCCGAGGGCTCGGATATTTGAAACATCCCAAAACGCTCATAACAAATTAAATGAAAGTGTTTAAAAATTCAACAAAGCAGGCAGCTGGCTAGATTATTGCAAGTGTCTTTTGAGATTCTTACTTACTTACTTAGCCGTTCCTCTTCTTCAGTGAGGTGTAGAAGTTTGGGAGAGAGAGCATCATACTATCCTATCGGCTGTCTTCCTCCTGACATGGTTCCATTCTAGTCCTCGGTAATCTTCAGACTTCGCACAGGCCACACCAGATTGGGGATACCATTTATTCAACAAGCTAAAGAAAGGAACTACTGATGAGTGTAACTGTGGCACTGAGTGTCTACTGCTGAGTGTCTACTGCTGAGTGTCTACTGATGAGTGTAACTGTGGCACTGAGTGTCTACTGCTGAGTGTCTACTAATGAGTGTAACTGTGGCACTGAGTGTCTACTGCTGAGTGTAACTGTGGCACTGAGTGTCTACTGCTGAGTGTCTACTGATGAGTGTAACTGTGGCACTGAGTGTCTACTGCTGAATGTCTACTGATGAGTGTAACTGTGGCACTGAGTGTCTACTGATGAGTGTAACTGTGGCACTGAGTGTCTACTGCTGAGTGTCTACTGATGAGTGTAACTGTGGCACTGATATAATGACTGCTGAGCATCTACTTCCAAGGTGCCCAACATGTGAAGAGCAGCGAAGGCGCATATGGCCATCAACAGTGCCATTCCCAGGAAAACTCTACAGAGATGTCAACACCCTCAAACTGACCACTGCTTTCTTTGAACATATTCACGTTGACGTCTGAGGGGGAACATATTCACGTTGACGTCTGAGGGTGAACATATTCACGTTGACGTCTGAGGGTGAACATATTCACGTTGACGTCTGAAGATGAACGAAGAAGATGAAGAAGTTTTGTTTTGTTTAAGTTTTTTTTTTAAAATCCTGCGTCACATTGTGTTTGATTTGCTAAAGAAGATGAAATGAGATCAGCTCAATACATGTGCTGTCGAATAATATTAAACATATAAGAAATATTTTAATTTCTCTTTCCCACTTAGAAATATTTGTGTCCCTTAGTGTATAGTCTTCTTCTTCTTTCGTTCGCTTGAAATATATTGTCTAGATCTGCAATGTTGTTTCTTGTATAAACTTTACTCTCTTTTGTAGTTCATACAGAGGTCCGTATAGTTTTGCTTCCAGTGTTGTTTCTCTGGGCCAGTGGGTTTGCCTCAATATATCATATTCGGGGCAGTCTTGAAGTATGTGCTCTGCAGTCTGGGGTGCCTGTCCACATGTACACATGGCTGAATTGCCAATCTTAAATTTTGTATACATGTGGCTGCGGAGTCGGTTGTGTCCTGTTCTGAGGCGCAGAATGACAATTTGTTCTGATCTGTTCATAGCTTGGTAGTCATCCTGCGTTGGTGTTGGTGGCTTTCTGATTGATTTGATCTGTGTATAGTCTAAAAACAAAGTCTTTCAGAAAGTATTTACGAGATAAATGATGAAAAAGTTAATGAACTGACGAGAAGTAAAAAAAATAAATAAAAAACATACAAACTGTAGATTGAAAAAATGTCAAGCCAGAGCACAAGTATAGTGGATAAAATAAGAGTAGGTGGCATGAGTTTCATAACTTCTAATTCGGAAAAGACGACGACAACAATGGTGATTACGATGATGATGATGATTAATGATGATGATGGATGATGATGATGATGATGGAAGTTGGATGGATGATGATGGATGAGGATGATGATGATGAGGTGTATGATCATGAGGAGGAGGAGGATGAGGAGGATGATGATGATGGATGATGATGATGATGACGATGGATGATGATGATGATGGATGATGATGATGATGATGATGATGGATGATGATGATGGATGATGATGAGGAGGATGATGATGATGATGATGATGATGATGATGATGATGATGATGATGATGATGATGATGATGATGATGATGATGATGATGATGATGATGATGATGATGATGATGATGATGATGACGATGACGATGACGATGATGATGAAAAAAATAGAAAGATATACCGTTTATAGGATTCAAGTTAGTCTGTCTGCCGGCAAACATGGTTAGCTGTTTGCCTTTACACTGAAGAAATAAATATTTCGTTCGTTCTTTCTTCTCGTCTGTATTGTCTATCTTTCAATCTACTTGTCTTTCTGTCAGTCCATCAGTCAGTCTAATTCGTAGTTTTCTATCTAATAAATAAACCTTATTGCCCATATATTTTTCCCTGCGTTTTTATATTCTCACATCGTGCCTCTTGGTTCCCATTTGATGCCTGTAACCTACACTCGTTTAGCTGCGCACCCTTGATGTTGCAATTAATGATGCTATCTGACTGTGTAACAAATGCAATACACGACCTGCGCAAATCGACGTAAACACTCATTATCGAATACTAATCAAACGCTCAGAATTGTAAATTTATTCTCTGGCATGGTAAAATAATCAAGCAATTTAGTTTATATTTTCAATTCTCTCTAGCATGTCTGGCTGGTTTGATTATTTTCGGCAGTTAAATACTGTATATTGAAAAATTAGATTGGAGTGGGGAGTGGCATCTTCTGTGTAGTGTCCTGTTCTGGCACAGGCGTGGACGATTCTGCTGCTTTCTTCTATGCCGTGTTGTTTGACAGTCTAGAACAGGGTTGCCAGATGATAATTGTGAAAAAAAAGCCAAACACCTTCACAAAAAAGTCAAAGAGCCAAACACATTTTTTAACGCCAACCAATTTTTTTTTAAGGCCAGATTTGTGGAATTTGGCGTCAAAAAAGCCTAAGTGGCAACCCTGATCTAGATCAGTAAACCTGGAGCCGTGTAGATCTAACTTAGAAACCTGAGTTTCCAAAGATCCACCTTAATAAAATATTGTTTTCAGGTTTCAAAGTATTTGGAATGCTTTTTTTTTAAATCTTTGTGGGATTATGCATGAAATTATATCTGGAGTCATCCTGATGTAACCACCAGATTAGCACTATGCTTTAGTATACACGTGTGGAAGTGAACCTCTGTCTGTGAGGCTAATTAAAACCTCATTGACTCTTGATATCATCCACACACTTCCAGGGATTTCCCCCTGTGGTAAAACATTTTGAGAACCCAGCATTGCATACTAAGCTTGGAGGAGTCACCTGAACCCCAGACGTAATTCTTTGGCTTTTATCTGGTTGGTTGCATGCAGGGGGGATCTCACTATGGACCCATGATAGGCAGAGGGAAGTGAGAAGTGGCTCTGTGTATGATGTGACAATTCTTTGAGATAGCCCAGAACCAAAACACAGTATTTTAGCTCTGTGTAGTAAAGTACATCTGTGTGACACCCCGCTCAAATTTCCCCGCTTGAAAATTAACTAACGTAGTCCTAAAATCTATTAATAGCTACAGTATTTGTAATTTGTTAAGGGCAAGGTCACATCTACCGCCAACATTTTAACTAAAGAATTTGAATTTTTTCTAACACCAAGCGTTAAAAGTTACTACCCCCTTTTAACACACTACCCTTCCCAGTATTTATTAACGAACGCCGAAAAATTAACAACCAATAGTATTGTTACCTCGTTTTTAGGTAGAGACCAAAAATCTAAGTTGTAATGGCAAAAATGCCGATTCTGTGCTTTTAATCAAAATTAAATAATTTATTTCTCAATAACTAAAGGGACTTAGATTGAAAGGGATATTTTGAATCATAGCGCTGATATTGATTAATATAATACCATAAAGATTTCCCATAATGAAGCTATCTTGACGTAGAAATCTTTATTTTATTAATATTTTCAGTTGGGAAAAAGCACAATTAATTATTTAAAAATTACACATATGAAAACGGGGACAAATAATTAAAAGAAACCTATATAGGAAGATAGAGGACAGTGGTCTGTTTAATAATCACTTTCAATATTAAAAATCGACCCATTAATAACAAAGATATTGTATAAATAAAATTGAGACAGACGAACAAACACACTTTTGAACTGCTCACGTTTATAGCCTAGGGGGAAAAGTTAAAATTTCTGGACGCGTTTCTGATTGGTAAAGGGGGGTGAGCATAGGGGCAATAAAATTAACATTTTGCCGGCATAGTCCGCCATTTGAAAAATACTATTTGCCAACTTGAGATCAGCGGGAGAGCATTCGTGGCCAAAACTTTCACCGTCTGGACACTAGAGCATTTCTGAACTACCCATTTAATGCTAGTGAAGCTTGTGCACATTGTGATATATTCTTACTTGAGGGTCGTATCACCAGTTAAAAAGTTGTGCAACTATCCTGGAGAAGACAGAACTTGCAGGCAGTGGACGCTCACAATACTGGCTGAGCTACAGGCCGTCTTTCTTCCAGAGGGCAGCACTATCTGTGTGATCATACATACAGTTTGGAGCAACTAGTCTCAGACAAGATATTAAGATAAGTGCCTTACCTGGGCACTTGAGAGCTCATTCTCAGAAATAAAATAACAATCCGCAACATATATTTCCTGACCTGGGGAGGATGTAGAAAACATATCTTCAAAAAATAGTTTAGTTACAAGTTCAAGTATTTAAAAAAGACTGTGAGGTGCCCAAGAAAGTGACATTTGGTGATACAAGTCATGAACACTTTTTCAACATATTGATTTCTATACTGTAAAATAAAAACTTTTCCTGAGTTGATACTTCCTGTCCAAAACATTTAGGTACAGGAAGAATAAAACCATATATATATATTTGTATATATCTAATTCTACCACCAACCTTACTTCATTATTTGTACTAAGTTAAAGTTCTGTTTTACCATTTGTCACACATCATAATAATTGCATTACCCTAGACACATGCCATACACACCCTCACAGATTCTTTATTCAGGTGAGATCTCGGGAGGTGACAGTTAGGGACCCAGAGACTTTCAACATCATCATCCTTTACTCTGGGAACTTGCATAGTCTGACCTCACCTTGATTGTCTATACACCCTTACTCTGTTCAGAGAAGGGAGTATTGCTCATAAGACCAGTCCCTTACCTGGCACTATTCTAGTGTCATCTGACACATCTAATTGTCCAAGGAAACCTATATTCTATACTCTAAAACCTCCTACCACACTCTGCATATTTAAATAGCCCCGTTAGATGGCGGAGAATGCACAGTATGCTATGCACTTTTCCCACCTAGCTTGGGACCAGATGTGATAATCCTTTAAATGCAAGCCAAGTTATAGAAACTGATGGTCATGACTTCAACTCAACACGTTTCAGAATAGCAGAAAAGCCACTTGAAAAGTCTGAATCTACAGTTTAGATAATACCTCGGAGTTTTCAATTAGGTATTGGCTGCAAAAGAGCGAGAAGCTCAGCAGTCCTAGTTCAACAACAACAACAACAACAACAATCTTTGCATGACGATCTGCGTCGTTCATTACATCTACAGAGCAGTGGAAATTTTTAATATTATTTTTCCAAATGTTTACTTCACTTCAAAGAAAAGTTCGCGTTCGCAGCTTATGAATAAATTGAACTTTTGTAATCTAGCTTGCATATATTCACTGGGAACGGGGGAAAATAAATTGTATTCCTGGAAATACCATGTTTTAAAATGCCGACGATAGAGGTCTAATTTGAAAATTCACTAGCTTTAAACTACTTTTCCACTTACTCCTCCTTCACCTAGACTCCTAGAGGTCTACCAAGTACTTCCCAGGGATTGAATTGATCTATCTTATGCCCGACCCCTGATCTAGAATCTTCTCTCTTTACTGTTCTCAATCAGCTCTCCCTAAATTGTGCCTGTTGTCATAGTTTAATTCACATCTGTGCTGTCACGAAAGAAGGGGGTTGGAGTACGTAGGAGGGAGCAGTGGCGGCATTTTGTATCGATTTTTTGAGTAAGTGAAGAATTCTTTTTTTTTTTTTTTTTTTGTTCGATCATTCATGCAGCGAGCCGTTTGATTATCGATTTACCCTGATCAAATTGATTCAGACATGAATTCGCTGTATGGAATTATAACGCTCGCAAAATGATGGCGGATTGAAAGACCCAGAGACTAATTTCGGCGAATTTTGTGTTAGTATTTATAGATGAATAACTTGATCAGGTAATACAAATTGCTACCGGAGCTATCGGTGCAAGAGCATTTGAGTGATTTGGTGCAAGATTGTTGGATAGGGTTGAATAGACTGTTATAGATGGTTGACGGGGCCGAATAGGCTGTCATAGATTGTAGATTGTTGGACGTGGCTGAATAGGCTGTCATAGATTGTTCAACGGGGTTGAATAGACTGTAATGGATTGGTAGATGTGGCTGAATAGACTGCCATAGATTGTTAGACGGGGCTGAATAGACTGTTATAGATTGATGGGTGTGGCCGAATAGGCTGTCATAGATTGTTGGACGGGGTTGAATAGACTGTTATATGTTGTTGAACGGGGTTGAATATACTGTTATAGATTGTTGGACGGGGTTGAATAGACTGTTGCAAATTGTTGAACAGGGTTGAATAGACTGTTATAGATTGTTGGACGGGTTTGAATAGACTGTTGTAGATTATTGGACATGGCTGAATAGACTGCCATAGATTGTTGGACATGGTTGAATAGACTGTTATAGATAGTTCAATACATTTTAACAGTACACCTACAGGCAATTTGGTGGAGATGAGAAGTAATATTATAAAATATTGAGCGGTTATGAATGTAATTGTTATCCCTGTAAATATTCGAAGGCCCCGTCTAGTTCCCGGGGGTATCTGAAGAGACGAAAACAGAACAGGACAACTGGTACCTCATACATGCCGCAAACCGTTACTGGTAGAGCATATTGTGTGCTTTTGCGCAGTTCCTACCTGGCGGTCAGATTCCAGTTCCTACCTGGCGGTCAGATTCCAGTTCCTACCTGGCGGTCAGATTCCAGTTGTAGCCCAGAGCTCTTTAACAAGAGAATAATGAAGATGGTGAAATATTGGAAGGTGTTACGTGATGAGCAGTGATGTTCTTGTATTGAGTGTTAGATGATAAGTGGTGGTCTTAGATGTTAAATTGTTGAATGAGGCAGTATCGCTTACTGATGATGGGACCCAAGACGCATCAAAAGTGAGGAATGCAGTAAGCGACGCATAGCTTGACTGCCTGCGTCAGGGTCAGCGAACCAGATCTGGCCAAGACCCTACTCCATCTCCACGTGATGGTCCTGGAAACCGGCTGCATCGCTGCAGTCTGGCTGAGGTGTAGGGATCGAAGAGGGAAGGCAAACCCGGTCCCAAAAAATGC
Organism: Oreohelix idahoensis; assembly: GCA_024509875.1. Classification (NCBI taxonomy): domain Eukaryota; kingdom Metazoa; phylum Mollusca; class Gastropoda; order Stylommatophora; family Oreohelicidae; genus Oreohelix; species Oreohelix idahoensis. The sequence continues at coordinate 118,647 of JAMPIV010012311.1, read as the reverse complement.
CGTGCGGAAGTCGGATGTGTCGGCCGAAAGGCGCAAATACCGCAGCCTCGCTGTAAACGGACACAACGCAACCAACGTCCTTTTCAGGACGAACGAGGAAGAAGAAGAAGAAGCTTACTGCTGATAATACCAACGCAACAGTGTCGGCATCTTCGTGTTGATGGACTCTATCTATCTATCTATCTATCTATCTATCTATCTATCTATCTATCTATCTATCTATCTATCTATCTATCTATCTATCTATCTATCTATCTGTCTGTCTGTCTGTCTGTCTGTCTGTCTGTCTGTCTGTCTGTCTGTCCGTCCGTCCGTCCGTCCGTCCGTCTGTCTGTCTGTCTTTCTGTCTGTATCTATATCTATCTGTCTGTCTGTCTATATGTCTGTCCTGTTTGTCCTGTCTGTCTGCCAGCCAGCCAGTCAGCCAGTCAGTCAGTCTGCCTGCCCGTCTGTCTGCTTACCTACCTATCAATCTATGTCTGCCTGTCTGTTTGTCTGTCTGTCTTGTCTGTCTGCCGACCACCCCTGTTTTCTGTCTGTATGTCTGTCTACCCGCCCACCCGCCTGTACGCCCATGTCTTCTGTCAGATTGTCTGTCTGCCTGTCTACTCATCCGTTCATCCATGCATCATCTACCCGTCTGTCTAACTCTTTATCTTTCTGTGTGTCTATATGCCTGACTATCTTACGTGTTGGAATAGCAATTTCCATAATGAGTGTTTAAGTCCATATGTGCAGGCCGAGTATTGTATCTGTTAAACAGTCAGACGGCATCATTAATTCAAACATCAAAGGTATGCAGCTAAACAAGTGTGTACTAATGAGATCACACGGGGCGAAGAGCCAGAGAGGTGAGAATAAATATTTTCACAATAAAGCGTATTTATTAGATGGACAACTACGAATTGGACAGACAGACAGACAGAAAGACTGGCAGATAGACGTATTGAAAGATAGCATAGGTATGTAGACAGACACACATGATTTCTAACTATCGTCCATAACACTCATTTCATCATTTCCCTTTGCGCTCCTTACAGAGCAGGAGTCACCAATGCTGCTGGGTACACATAAAGCATGCACACAGTAATTACATCCTCTTGCTGCGGTGGTTTATGTAGGGACATGGCTTACATGATGAGGTTGCCAGCCTCATGTAAAACCTCATATTAGTCGTCATGTACGACATGCCTCATGGTGTAGTAGTCCTATTCTTCGCCTCTTTAGAGATCCTCGCGAACCACGTGGGGCGTTCATGAACTTGTTAAAACATCAAAATCACTCGTTCCCTCACCCCATATCTATAACTTTCTCAGATGTGTCTAATGCTACGTGGTCCAACTGCCGGCCCGCGGGCCAAATGTGGCCCGTGTAAAAAAATTTTGTGGCCCGCGCTCATACAAAAAATATTTCTTTAATTATGTGGTATAATTAACACTTTTGAGATTAGACTCAAAAGCAATATTTTTCGGTCGATTGACATTGATATCGAGACTCCGTTTACAGAAAATTCACATATCCCAAAACTTCCCAGTAGGAGGTAAGAATAAAACTAATATTATGTCAATAGAAAGTCAATGCTCAGTGTAATTTTTACTTTATTTTTTATTCCACACTCTTCGATTTTCATCCATTTTTCCACTGAGCTTCTATTTTAAACATTTTTTTTTATCATGAATAGCCCGCGAACTTTACATTTTTAGTTTATCTCTCATGGTAGAATAAGTTGGACCATCCTGGTTTAATGCATAGGTGTAAGTAAATCTACCATAGAACTAATGACGCTGGACCACCAGTTTAAACATTCTCGTACCACGTCACACATTAAACTAAGGACACCATCCTCAGCTCTCGAGATGTATCGAGCACTCTGTGCTCACTCACAACACTACATTCCTCTCGTTTCTTCAAACACCATATCAATTTCTCCACCTCAGTCCCACGAAAAAGGCACATCATCATCCTCGCCTTCTCTAAACTCGAAAAATATCACTCAATACATGTAACTATACAAACCGATGCATCACATGACTCTAAACGTAATCACTCAATACATGTAACTATATAAAACAATACATTTCACAACTTGAAACGTATCACTCAGTACATGCAACTATACAAACCGATACATTTCACAACTCGGACATACCGCTCTATACATGTAACTGTACAAATTAATATATTTCACAAGTCGAACATATCATTCAATAAATGTAACTGCACAAACCAATATGTTTCACAAGTCGAACATTGTAGTGGTTTTTGATGGTACTGTATGGTTGTTGTGTTACCTAGTGTAATGTATGAGGTCAGCTGTGAAGGCTCCTGAGATAAATGTTTATGCGAATTACAGAAGGCCCTTCTTACTGTCGTGAATTATTCTAATCCCCATATATAAATTAAAACGTAAATGCAAAGCCTAACAAATAAATTTAATAAAAGGAAAGAAGAATGGTAAAGAACAGTGCTGTCACAATGACTGTACGCAAAATCCCCCTGTGTTCTCCTTCGTCTGCAAATTGTAACGCTTTCACGTTGATAGTAAAAGCCTACTGTATTATTACCCGCTTTCTTCAGTGAAACGTGTACTGTATTTCTCGGAAAAACCTTGAGATACGCAAGCTGATCAATGACCTAAATTTAATATTTCATTCATTCCATTTTATACACGGCGTAACTAAAAGACAGATGGACTAAAGGATAGAGAGAAGGGAGAGGCAGAAAGCAAGGACACATGCAACACTAAACACGCGTCGCGCGATACACAATTGCTGCCATCACGCGTGTAAGGCCACAAGCACTGGCTTTTTTTCAAATCGTCAGTGATAAAAACCCTACCCATACCAGAGTTAGGTTTTTAAAATCCTGAAAAACGCTTATTGGGAATTATGACATTATACCGGTTTACGTTTGAAAACATGACAGTACCCAGACACCCTCAAGTTTGGAAGTGAGAAGGTAGTAACAGCACGACTATCCTAGAAGAAAATGCATATGGGCTCCATTAAATTCGTATATTTGGGTTCCTTAGGGTTTGCTGACAAAGAATATGTAAAACGTTACGCAAATAGTCTAGGAATTACCAAGTTATGGCCAAAATAAAATAGTGGGGGTGCCTGACAGCATGAAATCATTTCTGCTCATAAAATTTTTTTATAACGTGTTTGAAAAAACATTACGTTACGGAAATAGCCTACCATGTTAACTCCTATTTGATTGGAGCGCAACAAATGTAAGACTAAACACGATTGGTCGGGCTATAAATACTATCTTGTGTTGTCAGGGGAAACGTGAAAAGGGGTATTTTTTTTTAAAAGATGTGTAGACATGGTTTGATTGGGTAGAGCTGCGAATATACTCAATTCAGAGCGTCTGTTCCTTGCCACATCTTGTAATAAACCTACTAAGAAGCAGTGCGTTGAGCACCAGTGTATATTTTTTATAAAATAAAGCCTGGGACATCGGCAGATCGGAGTTGTGCTATATTCATTGCCAGTCAACGAAACTGTTTATTATTTCCATGAATTGTGGTAAGCTTGAAATATTCAATATCTTTTAATGAAAATTGAATGTAAATTGATAATTTATGTCTGTATATATGTGTAGTTCAGTAGCGAACATGATGCACAGCCTATAGTGCTCCAGCCTGAACAGAAGGTGTCGGAGGAAAGTAAAACTGCATGGAATGGCCAAACAGTACACTGACACCTAGATTATTGACTAGAAAGAAATAATGCTGGAATTGCAGAGGCGTAGTAACCATTAGGGAGGGAAATACTGGTATAAAGTATTTCAGATGAAGCTGACAGTTGGCCTAACGCTCTGAACTCAATGTTTGTGATGTATTGTGCTCAGTGTAGAAATAGAGTATAAATTAGTTCTGACGTAGAAGGTACAACCTTCTTGTTTCAGGGACCGTGGTCTTAAAGTTATTGAGCAGCACCTGGTCAGAGCTTTGCTGAAGCCAGAGGTGGACAGCATACTCCTTGGTCCATATAGCAACCAGTGGGGTGGCTCCAGAACTCATCTCCGCGACTGATGTCGATGATTGTTTCATGCTTACAGACATTTGGATTTGTCGACGATCCGAATGGCTGTATCATGGAACACCTCAAACGAATAGAGATATATCTCATCGACCGATGTCGATGATTGTTGCATGTGTGCAGGCATTTGAGTTTTGGCCGACTCGAATTACTGCACCATGGAACATCGCAATTGAATATGGTAACGATAGGTATGCATATCACTATGCATGACGCGTATGTCTTTGTAAGGACATTCGACTTGTGGGTTTTGACCCGAACGGCAGTGTGTTTTAGAAGTGTGGCCATTGCCACTTATATTGTGTGGTATAACCACTGGAAAGTGTGTGGCGTAGTCCACTTTTTAATTGTGTGGCTGGGAAGCCATTTGAGCAGTGTATTTCTTGAACCAAACGTAAGTCGTAGTAGGAATAACGCAGTTTGCATAATTATGGCAGATTAGCCTGGCGTGGTATGCCAAAGGAACATTTTGTTACTAGCAATAGCGTAAGACTAGTATAGATGGATATTGTACAGCTAGCGGCAAGCGTAAGCCTAGTGTAACGGATATTAAACGACTAGCAGTAGACGTAAGCCTAGCATAATAAGTGTATTGCTGACTAGCAGGATAGTTAAGTCTAGTTAGCCTCTGAATTTATGCCAAAGGACATTGGCCGTTAAAAAGGAACTGACCTCTAACCAGGACTCTAGATAGAGATTGTGAACATGTGCTTATGAAATAATGAGAACTCTTACAGATCGTACATGAATGTGATGTGACTTTTGTTCCCATGTAGTTGGTGTCTGCTCATGGTATGAAATAACTAATTAAATATTTTTGAGTCGTCAAAATCACAGTGTTATCAACTATCGTATTCGGAGTTGAGTTAAATGCTATTCATCCTCAACTGATCATGACCAGTGATGATTAATGTCTTAACACGCTGCATCTCACACTGCCAATATAATTAATAAGACAAGAGACTAATACAGGTCAGTCAAGGGTCGAATTTAATATGAAACACATTCAGCACATAATGAATCACAAGGGTTAAGCAGACATTATCGATACCAACGAACAGTATTACGGAATCCTACAAAAGTGATAAGAACCCGAGGGACTTTGACTCTATAAACTGAATACGAATATAATAACTTGGTCATCCTCAAATACTAGAAGTCATCGAAGCACCCAGAACATACTGGGATCCCGAGAAGCCCGTAACATTCTGGTGTCAGAAAGTGTCTGGATTTCGTGAATACTGGATTCCCCCCTTCAAGTATCGAATAAAGTCAAACTGATGATGAACGTTATGAAGGCAAAATCATTCTTTCAAGCCTAACCGGCAACTGAAATGCGCAGGACAGAAAGTGACGTCACTACATCGATGCCGTCAACTCTAGCAGACAACATTGCTTGAGAATCTGAAATTTTTCTTCCATCAAAGAGACTGATTCACGCAGATAGAACGGTAATCTTCCACTCAAGAACCTGAACCAGTGGAGAATGTATCTCTTGATCAAATTCATCTGAAGCTGCGACGCAGATCGTTTGAAGAAACTACGTTCGAAGACCGAAGCAAGACTTTCAAACGGTTCCCTGCTGCGAAGGTCAAGGTCTACCATCAATGGACCTCAGCTGTTGAAGACAAGTTGCGGAACTAGGATTAGAATTACATGCATTCATGTATTTCTTAGAGGGACAACTAAACAGATAAGTTCTTGATTTTACTAGAGCGCTTGAACATTATCATATTGTCCTTGTATTATCTTTGGTCTACAGTTCATCATCACTTGACTTACTTTTTTACTATCATCTGTGTTTCCCCATTCATGTTTTTCGTATATTCGTATATTCGTATTGTTTAATATTGACTGGAATTTTCCCAGGAAAGCTTCAGTGAATGTTAACTTCTATTAGATTTGCATGCTTATTTTACTAACTGAGGATCTGACTGATTATATTTTTTCTTTTGAGTCAGGGAATAAATGTTTCTTCAGTTAGTATTATAACCATATTTTGTGTGATTAGCAGTTTCGTCAATTGAATTACGTCCTCTTTATTTACATAACCTACTTTCAGTACTGTTGACAATCGTTGTCGTGTGTGATCTAAAACTTCTTTGTCTACACGTTTGTCTAAGACGACTTGTCTTGTTATATTTTTGTAATGTAAATTCTTTTCTTTCTTTTACTCATTACTGTTTATAAGTCTTCTTTATTTACTTTATAAGTGTAAAGTGTTGTTGTATAATTGAAAAATCATTTCATTGTAAATCATTTGATTGTTTTCACTGTCTTTGTCACATGTTCTTGTAACTTGTTTGTTATTGATTAATATTCATGTACATATTATATCGAGTTCTATAATCCTAGTGTATATTATAGACTATTGAAGGTACTCAGAAACCTATTATCATGTCTACACTACAGGAATTCATTGATATTGGAAAAAGTTATGGAAAATCAGGGGCGGAACTACAAAGTTTTGCAGATACAAAATATGATGAATATTTATCGCGTCTGGAAAGAAGGGAACAGCGCGAAATGACTAAACGAGCTGATGAGCTTAGGAGGTTTGAATTAACCCAAGAAAGGGAATTGAAGGAAAAAGAAATATCCATGAAAATGGAATTAGAACGATTGACTATAGCTCAACAAGAAAAAGAGATGGCTCAGAAGGAAAAAGAAATATCCATGAAATTGGAATTAGAACGACTGACTATAGCTCAACAAGAAAAAGACAGAGAGCAGAAAGATAAGGAAATAGCTCAACAAGAAAAAGACAGAGAATTCGACAAGGAAAAAATGGAATTTGAGAAAGAAAGAATGGCAACGAGATAAAGAAATGGAATTAAGGAGAATGGAACTTATGCAACTGGATCAAGCACATAAAAATGCCATGGAAATGGAAACATTAAAACTTCATGCTGAAAAAGAAAAAGCTTTAGAATTAGCTAAAGTGCAGTCTGAACAGACTAAGACTGCGGCTGCTACAAATATTTTTTATCCTAAGTTAAAAATGCCACATTTTGACCAGACTCGCGATTGTGTTGACTCTTTCCTATCTAGATTCATCATCAAGGTCACAGCTCTGAACATACCCAAAGAAAGATGGAGCAGTCTTTTACTTGATTTTTTGACTGGTGACTCACTTAAATGTTTCATGAGTCTTGATGAGAAGAGCAGAAGCGATTTCGATGTCGTAAAAGAGGTATTACTAAGACGTTTCCAGTTAACTGAGTCTGGATTCAGAGATCGCTTTCATGCTGCTAAACCAAGCAAGGATGCAGATTTTGGTGAATTCATTGCATCTATTAAACATTTCCTTAGCAGATGGATTGATTTATCAGGTATAAATAAAAACATATGAAGGTGTTATAGATCTCATGCTGCGAGATAAAGTTTTATCCGCATGCAGCACTGAATTAGAAGCATTTTTACAGGAAAGACATCCTAATTCTATTGATGAGTATGAAAAACTCGGAAGACAGTATCAAACCGCACATCAGAATAAAGATCTTCATAGATCGACTATTCGAGATCCTATGCCTGTATGCGCGGTACAACATGATCACAGACCTCGATCGAAGAGCTTTGATGGACGTTGTCGTTCAGATTATTATCAATCCGACAGAGGTTTTTATAACTTCCGTCGTCATCGCTCTCCTTCGAATTCATATCGACGAGGTTATAGAGGATATTCACCTCATGATCGTGGGTATCACAGAGGCAGGGATTATGATGGTTCACATCAAAAAGGATACTATAAGCAAAGATCATCTTATGGTAGAGATGCCAGGAAGGATGACTCTACTGATTTTTATTATAGCAATAAAAAGTCAGTCAATAATAACAAAGGTAATGCCAGATCTCCGTCTAGAGACAAAAATAAACACAGACATGCAAATAGTTGCAGTGTTAAAAAGGAAAAAGGTAATGATGATAATGATCATGCGAACGCATGTATGGTAATGAATGATACATGTTATGAGTGTCAGTCGAAAAACAGATTAAAATCTACAATTACACTTGATTGTGGTCATTGTATGCCAACAATGTCGGCATGTGTAAATGTCGGTTATCTTACATTTCATCCCGGAATATTGGATGGTAAGGTAGTGAGAGTTTTACGGGACACAGGGTCTTCAACGATAGGCATTAAGCACTCGCTTATCGAGCCCTCTGCTTTTACAGGCAAATCAGTTAAGTGTGTCACATTCGGTGGGAATATAGAAACTTTCCCTGTGGCACGAGTATATATTGATACTCCTTTTTACACAGGCACTGTCTATGCCTGCGGCTTGAGAGCACCCATAACTGAAATTATAATAGGAAACATACCAGGAGTTAAAGATTGCACTCCTGAGGAGATTGCAATGTGGGTTGAATCTCACCCACAGGTGGCAAATGCTGTTGTAACAAGAGCACAACAGTTAGCTACGGATATGGCTACACCACCTTTTCCTATAATAGATACAATTATGTCTCAAGTTGGCACTGTTTCACCTTCTGTTTTTGCAGAAAAACAGAAGAGTGACCCAACTTTACAAGGATTGTTTAGCCGAGCAGAACAAAAAAACTATTAAATACACAAGAGGGGCTAAACAATGGTTCAAGATAAAGAAATCAATACTCACTAGATATTATGATGATGGCAAAACAATTATACATCAAGTGATAGTACCTAAAGAATACAGACCATTGGTCCTACAAACAGGTCATGACTCCCCTATGGCAGGGCATATGGGGATCAAAAGAACATTGTTTCGTGTTACGTCACAATTTTATTGGCCTGGGGTTAATAAGGATACAAAGTTATACTGCAAATCATGTACAACATGCCAAGGTATAGCACGTAAGGGCAGGTTCCATACGGCACCCTTACAGATTACGGACGTGCCTGAGAGACCTTTCAAAAAGATAGCAGTAGATATAGTGGGTCCGTTATCAATTGTTTCAAATAATGGATTTCGTTATATTTTAACTTGCGTAGATCTTTGCACGCGTTGGCCAGAGGCCATACCGTTGAAAACCATCACAACTGCATCTGTGTCTGATGCATTATTTTCGATATTTTGTCGAATCGGTTTTCCGGAAGAGATTTTGTCAGATCAAGGATCACAATTTACTTCCAACATTATGAGGGATTTAGAATCCATGCTATCTGTTCACCACTCGTTTTGTAGTGCGTATAGGCCTCAATCAAACGGTGTGTGCGAGCGCTACAATAGCACTCTAAAACAGATGTTATCTAAGATAACTGAAGAATGCCCTCGTGAATGGGATCGGCTTCTGCCGGCGGCCCTCTTCGCTTTTCGTGAAGTGCCCCACGAGAGCACGGGGTGGTCTCCGTTCGAATTGGTTTATGGTTCGAATCCGCGCGGACCAATGATGATACTCAAAGATTTGTTGATTGGAGCATCAATTGATACAGCCACTCGAAACAGCTACGAGTTAGTGATTGATCTCCGACAACGAATCATCGATGCGTGCACTTATGCATCCCAGAGTATAAAATCAGCCACTCAACGATCACGATTATTACATAATCAAAAGAGAATATTAAGATCATTTAAACCAGGGGAAAAAGTTTGGTTGTTGCTACCTCATAACGATAACAAATTACTGATATCATGGCAAGGTCCATTTGATATTATCAAACAAGTCACAGATGTTGACTACTCGGTAAACGTTAGAGGAAAAATCAAAACCTTCCATGTCAACATGCTAAAATTAGCAGTTGAAAGACCACAGGAATTAATTCCTGTCATTAACTCTATTGATGATTCTTCACATCATACTGCTTCTTTTGCAGTTGTTTTCATGATGAAGAAGATACCACTTCGTCTATCCCTTTACAATTCCAACTACCTTCTTTGCAATCATCGGAATCTTGGAAAGACGTGACTATTTCTTCGTCACTATCTTCGTCACAACAAGATCAAGTTCGGGATATTCTCATTTCTTTCAATGATGTTCTCACCGACCTTCCAGGTCAGACATCGCTTATATCCCATGATATTACTCTTACTGATTATAAACCTATCAAACTCAGACCCTATCCTATATCTTTACACCACAAAGATAGGGTAGAGAAAGAGTTAAAGGAGATGATACGTTTAGGTGTGATATCTCCTTCGGAATCACCATATGCATTCCCAATGGTGATTGTTAAAAAGAAGGATGATTCTTTACGTATCTGTATTGATTTTAGGCGATTGAACAAAATTACAATCACAGACGGTGAGCCTATGCCACTTTTAGATGATCTTTTGTCAGAATTATCTAATGCTACCTTCTTTAGCAAACTAGATCTCTCTAAAGGCTACTGGCAAATTCCTCTTGCCGAAAATGCCAAACCTTACACAGCTTTCACAACTCCTTTTGGGCTCTACCAATGGAATTATATGTGTTTTGGGTTGGTAAATGCGCCAGCGACGTTTGTGCGCATGATGCGCCGCCTTCTTGGCGATCGTAAAGATGTCATCACGTACATCGATGACATCTGCCTATTTCATGACTCGTGGGAAGACCATATTGATGGTTTAACTTCCCTTCTACATACGTTACGTATGCATGGTTTGACTGTGCGACCTTCAAAGGTCCAAATAGGTTGTCAGGAAATTTCTTTTCTTGGTCACCGAATAGGTAACCACAAACTGTATCCTGACGACAATACAGTCAAAAGAATTCTTGAGATTTCTACCCCTTCTACTAAGAAACAAGTTAGAAGCCTTTTAGGCCTAATAAACTATTACCATAAGTTCATCCCGCATTTCGCACAACTATCTACACCTTTGTCCGCACTGTTGACCAAAGGGTAGTCCTAATAAGGTACGTTGGGACAAAGATTGCGAAAGCGCTTTGGTAACAATTAAGAAATTATTTAGCAATGCACCTATTTTGTTATTACCGAATATACGTATTCCATTCATACTCCAATCAGATGTCTCGAGCTACTCCATGGGTGGTTGTTTGCTGCAATGTTACAAGGAAACACTCCATCCATGTTTCTATGTGTCGAGGAAACTGACTCCAGCTGAACAGAAGTATGCGACAGGTGAACGTGAGCTCCTGTCTATGGTCTGGTGCCTGGAGAAGCTGTCAAGATATCTCATCGGCACGCACTTTTACATTATGACAGACCATAGTCCTCTTACTTACATAACAGCTAGAACAATGCGTAACGCTAGAATACACCGATGGTATTTGTTAATTCAAGAATTTTCATTTACGATTCTGCCTATTGCTGGCTCAGACAATAACTTGGCAGATCTTTTATCGCGCAACGTCTTTGAGAAGAAATTGAATTAACTCTTTAGTCACCATGTTGACAAGTGCTATTATTAATGTCATAAAATTTAATGTGTCTACTTAATGATTATCATACTTATAAGTAGGTAGGTAGTACTAATATTGATATGTTTGGGAGACGGGCGTCTTCTCCATCACTATCATCCGTGCCACAAGTGTCACGTTTGGAAGTGAGGGGGATGATGTTGAGGATTGCTTCATGTATGCAGCATGGCGCATTCCTCAAATGTTTATATCTCCGCGACTGATGTCGATGATTGTTTCATGCTTACAGACATTTGGATTTGTCGACGATCCGAATGGCTGTATCATGGAACACCTCAAACGAATAGAGATATATCTCATCGACCGATGTCGATGATTGTTGCATGTGTGCAGGCATTTGAGTTTTGGCCGACTCGAATTACTGCACCATGGAACATCGCAATTGAATATGGTAACGATAGGTATGCATATCACTATGCATGACGCGTATGTCTTTGTAAGGACATTCGACTTGTGGGTTTTGACCCGAACGGCAGTGTGTTTTAGAAGTGTGGCCATTGCCACTTATATTGTGTGGTATAACCACTGGAAAGTGTGTGGCGTAGTCCACTTTTTAATTGTGTGGCTGGGAAGCCATTTGAGCAGTGTATTTCTTGAACCAAACGTAAGTCGTAGTAGGAATAACGCAGTTTGCATAATTATGGCAGATTAGCCTGGCGTGGTATGCCAAAGGAACATTTTGTTACTAGCAATAGCGTAAGACTAGTATAGATGGATATTGTACAGCTAGCGGCAAGCGTAAGCCTAGTGTAACGGATATTAAACGACTAGCAGTAGACGTAAGCCTAGCATAATAAGTGTATTGCTGACTAGCAGGATAGTTAAGTCTAGTTAGCCTCTGAATTTATGCCAAAGGACATTGGCCGTTAAAAAGGAACTGACCTCTAACCAGGACTCTAGATAGAGATGGTGAACATGTGCTTATGAAATAATGAGAACTCTTACAGATCGTACATGAATGTGATGTGACTTTTGTTCCCATGTAGTTGGTGTCTGCTCATGGTATGAAATAACTAATTAAATATTTTGAGTCGTCAAAATCACAGTGTTATCAACTATCGTATTCGGAGTTGAGTTAAATGCTATTCATCCTCAACTGATCATGACCAGTGATGATTAATGTCTTAACACGCTGCATCTCACACTGCCAATATAATTAATAAGACAAGAGACTAATACAGGTCAGTCAAGGGTCGAATTTAATATGAAACACATTCAGCACATAATGAATCACAAGGGTTAAGCAGACATTATCGATACCAACGAACAGTATTACGGAATCCTACAAAAGTGATAAGAACCCGAGGGACTTTGACTCTATAAACTGAATACGAATATAATAACTTGGTCATCCTCAAATACTAGAAGTCATCGAAGCACCCAGCACATACTGGGATCCCGAGAAGCCCGTAACAATGTACCCCCATCTTAAAATGACATTGTAAAATAAAATTAAGAGGGGAATTTAATTGTTTTAATACCAGGAACTGAGAACATCTCCAATACTAGTTCCAATAGAAACAAACTATTGAAGTCATGATGACAAATACCAACAGAGCTTGAACAAAACAAAACCAGTATTACCTCATATTACTACTACACAACTGACACACATAGGATACTATTAATAATATATGTCACTACAAGATTCATATTAATAAATTCTGTACATATAACTTGTAATTAAAATTGATTGTGATTCCTGGTTCCCTTTGTATTTGAATCAGGACACATATACATTCATGACAGCACTGAATACATATTGTTATTTGAAAAGTTATCAGTGACTCCTTTAAGATATCCTCGTAGAGTGTTTTATGTATGTGAGTGTCACAGTGTTGTCAAGTGTGGTGGAATAAATTAAATTGTTTATCTGTCTGTTGTTGTTATGACTTACACTTCATCATACACATACCCTAGACATATAACGTAGTCATCACACTATTCCAGAATAATTCTGACTGAGGTATACATATGTGGCAGCAAGTAAGGTTATCTATAATACACTACTCTTATTAGATATAGATACCTTCACAGCTGATCTCAGTCAGTACACTAAGTCCCCTATAAATATTTATAACATCCCACTTCACCACATATATTGGGGTCTCGCCCTCGGGATTTTGAATCTTTCCCTATTACAAATATTGGGGGTAATTCACTTCAGGGAATAATAAGAATTAAAAGGTATCCTTGGGTGAAAATAAATAAGGTTGAGCTCACAGTGCCTGTGTTGTCCTGAGTTAATTAGTCATAGATAAAATTGTTTAGTTACATATTTTAGACATTTATCTGTTAGACAATGGCCGACCTGGCAAAATTTCGATCTGCTGCTGTACAGACTGCGAAAGAGTTAGGAATGGACGGGCAAATTATGATTTCTTATGTCACTGCTGAATGTGACAAATATATTGAACGGGAAGAAAGAAGATTAGAAAAAGAGGCCGAAAGAAAATTAGAGGCTGAGATTAAGAGGTTGCAGATTGAGGCTGAGGCTAAGAGGTTGCAGATTGAGGCTGACAAAGAGGCTAAGAAATTGGAGGCAGAAAGAGAAGACAAAAGATTGGCTGCAGAAAGAGAAGAGAAGAAATTAGCTGCAGAGAGGGAAGCAGAAAAGGAGGAGAAGAGATTACAAAGGGAACATGAGTTACGACTAAGGGAGTTTGAGTTTCAAGGCCATGCTCCTGAAAATGGTGCCAGTCCCTTTGCCTCTGATGCCACTGCTAGCCAGGGAGCCTCAACCTCAGCTATGAATTTTCATTTAGATCATTTTGTTGAGAAAGACGATGATATAGAGAGCTATCTAAATAGGTATGAACTATTAGCTACCACATATGGGTTAGAGAGAGAAAGGTGGAGCTTAAAGTTATCTCAGGGACTTCGTGGGGCAGCTTATGAAGTTTTTGCAAAAATGAGCAGAAGTGATCAGGAAAATTATGACATGCTAAAGCAGGCTCTTTTGTTAAGATATGAAAAGAATGCAGAATTTTATAGGAAAAAATTTAGGAATGCTAAACTACTGTCAGGTGAAACCTATCACCAGTTCTCTGCACGGATAGAGACATACTTGGAGAAATGGACTTCTCTGGGGAAAACCCAAGATCTTAAGGAAATGGTCCTTATAGAGCAATTAAGAGAGTCCATGGCTCCAGACCTGAGAAAGTTTCTCATGGAACAAGGTGCAGAGAGGCTGGGTGAGTTGCTAAATGTTGCTGAAAGGTATCAAGCAGCTCAAGCAGAGGTAACAGGTAATAAAAAGAAACAGGTGGATAACTTTAGGGCACCCCAGAACTTTAATAAATTTGATCCTAGGGATCAAAACAAAGGTAAGCACCAGTTTGATAGGCCACGGTATGAAAATAAAAATAAAACCCACAATTCGATGAAAGGAAATATGATGAAAGAAAATCTTTCAACCAAGGAAAAAGGTGGTGTAAAAATTGTAAGATGAACAATCATGACACTGACCATTGTAGAAGGAAACCTCCTCATTGTGCTGCTATGACATCGGGGAAAAAGGAAAAGAAGGTCAAACCTGAAGAACTACAGGAACCATACCACCCCCCAGTGTGTGAAGATGTCATCTTTAATGGTGTCACTATAAGGTGTTTATATGATACCGGTTTAGATTACGATTCCGTTGTGAGTTCTCACCTGGTGCAGGCCGATCAATACACCACAGAAACAGTGGAGATTCAAACTGCAACCAAGGATGTAGCTACCATGACACTTCCCGTCGCCCGAATAAAAGTGAAAACGCGATATGTGGAAGGAATCATAAAAGCAGCAGTGATAAATGAGCCAATCTACCCTCTGATATTGGGGTGTAGATATGTCTTCTTGGGGAATCCCAAGAGACCTGTGATATTGGCAACAGTGCAGACCAGATCACAGTCTAAAAAGGAGGAGGATAATCCAATAAATACTCACCCAGATGAGATGAGGAAGGCACAGGCTGAGGACAAAACACTCAAGCCATGTTTCAAGAAGTTGCCCAAATCTCATACACCTCCAGGCAAGGGAGAGTTTTATATGAAGAACAAACTGATATATAGGAAGGCTGGATCTGAATCCAATGGTCACGGACAGCTGGTCCTTCCCACTTCATATAGGACTAAAGTGTTGGAACTAGGGCATGCGATTCCCTTCAGTGGTCATATGGGAATCAGCGCAACAGGACAGCGAATAGCTTGTCACTATTTCTGGCCAGGAATAACTGAAGATATCAAACGATATGTAAAATCCTGTCCAGAGTGCCAACGAGTAGCACCTAAACATTGGACTGCACCAGCAACTCTGGGGGAAATGCCCATAGTGGGAACACCCTTTGAGAGAGTTGCCGTGGATCTTGTGGGACCGCTCACCCGAACCAAGAGAAGGAACAGCTACATTCTGACTCTGGTGGACACTTGTTCTATGTGGGGAGAGGCAGTAGCCCTGTCATCGATTGATTCTAAACATGTGGCAGAGGCATTGCTCACACTTTTCACAAGGTTAGGCTTTCCCAATCAAATCTTGACTGATAATGGCTCTCAGTTCAAGGGGAAACTAACTGAAGACGTTTTCAGGATCTTCCAGGCCAAACACTTCCATTGTAGTGTGTACCATCCCCAAGGGAACGGCCAAGTGGAAAGATTTAACGGCACGTTGATGTCGATCCTGAGAAAGTTGGCACACGAAAAACCAGATACATGGGACCAGTACCTGCACGCCGCCCTCTTTGCTTATCGGGAGGTACCCCATAGTTCAACCGGTATGGCCCCGGCAACATTATTGTTTGGAAGGCCAATAAAAGGTCCACTCGAAGCTTTGTTAAGAACGTGGACTGATGAAAAGGCAGAGGAAAACATTACATCTTCATACCAATATGTGAATGAGCTGACCACTCGTTTAAAAACTGGCTGGAAACTTGCCAATGAAAATTTGAAACAAGCCAGGAAGAAACATGCTGCCTATTATAACAGGAAGGCGAAAGACAGAGATTTGGCTGTGGGAGAGAAGGTACTGCTTCTTCTCCCCGGGAGTCAGAATAAGTTACAGATTGGATGGCAAGGTCCATATACAGTTTTAGAGAAGGTGTCTAGAACAAATTATAAGATAGATAAGAAGGGGAAAGAAAAAATCTATCATGTGAATCTCCTGAAGAAATATTTGGAAAGAGAACATCAGGAAGAGACACACTTGTTGACCTTGTCCATCGCCATGGAGATGAAAAAGGAACCACTTTCATCATTTGAATATCCATTACACCCCTGTGAGACAGCAGCACAGGTGAAAATCAGTACACATTTAACGAAAACTCAGAAAGAGAGAGTGCAACAGGTTCTAAATAATCATGCAGAGGTGTTAACAGACCGACCAGGGCATACAAACCTATTGGAATATGATATGAAAACTGATAGACCCCACACCTGTCTGTATGAAACCATATTCGATTCCGTTTGCTAAGGAGAAAGCTTTGAAGGAAGAGATAGACTATCTGTTGAAGGAAGGAATTATTTCACACAGTGAATCTTCGTATAGTTCCGGTGTTGTACTCTTAAGGAAGCCCTCTGGAGAACATAGACTCTGTATAGATTACAGGAGACTGAATGCTATTACAGAAGGACAGGTGGATCCATTGCCGGATACAAATCAGTTGTTTGCCAGGCTAAATAAAGCTAAATATTTCTCAAAAGTGGATCTGAGTAAAGGATACTATCAGATTCCAGTAAAGCCTGAGGTTAGACCATACCTAGCTTTTAGTACCTCAGAAGGACACTATGAGTTTAATAGATTGCCATTTGGATTGAAGAATGCGCCTAGGGTCTTCTCTAGAATGATGAGAAAATTATTGGACCCTCTGAATAATCCATATATAACAAATTTCATGGATGATATCCTTATAGCAACAGAAACATTTGAGGAACACATTGACTCTCTGAATATGCTGTTTAATCGACTTAGGGAAGCAAATTTAACAGCCCGACCAACCAAATGTTGCGTTGGATGTAAAGAATTGGAATTTTTGGGACACACAGTTTATCAGGGAAACATGACCCCTGACCCAAAGAATTTAGAGAAACTAAAGAAAGCCCCGAGACCACAAACCAAGAAGGACGTGAGATCCTTTGTCTCATTATGTGGTTTCTACCAGAAGTATATCAAAAACTTTAATTCCATATGTGCACCGTTAACTGATTTGACACGTAAAGGACATCCAGATCGCATTACATGGACACCACAATGTGAAATGGCTTACCAAGAATTGAAGGAAAAGCTCACAAGTAAACCTATTTTGAAATTACCTGACTTAAGTCAAGAATTCATAGTAAGGACGGATGCCAGTAATATTGGGTTAGGTGCAACTCTACTACAGAAATCAGATGCATTGGATGGGGAATTAAGCCCAGTGGCATATGCTAGCAGAAAGTTGAATAAAGCTGAAATCAACTACTCAACTAGCGAAAAAGAATGTCTTGCAGTAATATGGGCAATAAAGAAATTCAATATTTATCTGTATGGGAAGGCATTTAAGTTGCAAACGGATCACAAACCTTTATCGTTTCTAGCCCAGGCTAGGCATGAGAACTCTAGGTTACTCCGATGGTCCTTACTTTTGGCTCCATATAATTTTAGCATTGAGTATATATCTGGAAAAACAAATTTGGGAGCGGATTTTTTAAGCCGCCATCCGTGTGATGAGAATCACCGTAAACCCCAGAAATAATAATAAATTTCTCTATGTGTATATAGAATAAAGGACTGACATATAATGTCTGTTTTAAGAGGGGAGATGTCGTGAATTATTCTAATCCCCATATATAAATTAAAACGTAAATGCAAAGCCTAACAAATAAATTTAATAAAAGGAAAGAAGAATGGTAAAGAACAGTGCTGTCACAATGACTGTACGCAAAATCCCCCTGTGTTCTCCTTCGTCTGCAAATTGTAACGCTTTCACGTTGATAGTAAAAGCCTACTGTATTATTACCCGCTTTCTTCAATGAAACGTGTACTGTATTTCTTGGAAAAACCTTGAGATACGCAAGCCGATCAATGACCTAAATTTAATATTTCATTCATTCCATTTTATACACGGCGTAACTAAAAGACAGATGGACTAAAGGATAGAGAGAAGGGAGAGGCAGAAAGCAAGGACACATGCAACACTAAACACGCGTCGCGCGATACACAATTGCTGCCATCACGCGTGTAAGGCCACAAGCACTGGCTTTTTTTCAAATCGTCAGTGATAAAAACCCTACCCATACCAGAGTTAGGTTTTTAAAATCCTGAAAAACGCTTATTGGGAATTATGACATTATACCGGTTTACGTTTGAAAACATGACAGTACCCAGACACCCTCAAGTTTGGAAGTGAGAAGGTAGTAACAGCACGACTATCCTAGAAGAAAATGCATATGGGCTCCATTAAATTCGTATATTTGGGTTCCTTAGGGTTTGCTGACAAAGAATATGTAAAACGTTACGCAAATAGTCTAGGAATTACCAAGTTATGGCCAAAATAAAATAGTGGGGGTGCCTGACAGCATGAAATCATTTCTGCTCATAAAATTTTTTTATAACGTGTTTGAAAAAACGTTTCCCTCCCTTATTCGTAATAAACGTTTGAAAAAACATTACGTTACGGAAATAGCCTACCATGTTAACTCCTATTTGATTGGAGCGCAACAAATGTAAGACTAAACACGATTGGTCGGGCTATAAATACTATCTTGTGTTGTCAGGGGAAACGTGAAAAGGGGTATTTTTTTTTGAAAAGATGTGTAGACATGGTTTGATTGGGTAGAGCTGCGAATATACTCAATTCAGAGCGTCTGTTCCTTGCCACATCTTGTAATAAACCTACTAAGAAGCAGTGCGTTGAGCACCAGTGTATATTTTTTATAAAATAAAGCCTGGGACATCGGCAGATCGGAGTTGTGCTATATTCATTGCCAGTCAACGAAACTGTTTATTATTTCCATGAATTGTGGTAAGCTTGAAATATTCAATATCTTTTAATGAAAATTGAATGTAAATTGATAATTTATGTCTGTATATATGTGTAGTTCAGTAGCGAACATGATGTACAGCCTATAGTGCTCCAGCCTGAACAGAAGGTGTCGGAGGAAAGTAAAACTGCATGGAATGGCCAAACAGTACACTGACACCTAGATTATTGACTAGAAAGAAATAATGCTGGAATTGCAGAGGCGTAGTAACCATTAGGGAGGGAAATACTGGTATAAAGTATTTCAGATGAAGCTGACAGTTGGCCTAACGCTCTGAACTCAATGTTTGTGATGTATTGTGCTCAGTGTAGAAATAGAGTATAAATTAGTTCTGACGTAGAAGGTACAACCTTCTTGTTTCAGGGACCGTGGTCTTAAAGTTATTGAGCAGCACCTGGTCAGAGCTTTGCTGAAGCCAGAGGTGGACAGCATACTCCTTGGTCCATATAGCAACCAGTGGGGTGGCTCCAGAACTCATTAAAGTAATCGAGCAGAGGAGTCTTTTACTGCAGTCATCACGAAAGATAAGAGAGTGTGGCCATGGAGCTCAACATTATGTACCCCCCATCTTAAAATGACATTGTAAAATAAAATTAAGAGGGGAATTTAATTGTTTTAATACCAGGAACTGAGAACATCTCCAATACTAGTTCCAATAGAAACAAACTATTGAAGTCATGATGACAAATACCAACAGAGCTTGAACAAAACAAAACCAGTATTACCTCATATTACTACTACACAACTGACACACATAGGATACTATTAATAATATATGTCACTACAAGATTCATATTAATAAATTCTGTACATATAACTTGTAATTAAAATTGATTGTGATTCCTGGTTCCCTTTGTATTTGAATCAGGACACATATACATTCATGACAGCACTGAATACATATTGTTATTTGAAAAGTTATCAGTGACTCCTTTAAGATATCCTCGTAGAGTGTTTTATGTATGTGAGTGTCACAGTGTTGTCAAGTGTGGTGGAATAAATTAAATTGTTTATCTGTCTGTTGTTGTTATGACTTACACTTCATCATACACATACCCTAGACATATAACGTAGTCATCACACTATTCCAGAATAATTCTGACTGAGGTATACATATGTGGCAGCAAGTAAGGTTATCTATAATACACTACTCTTATTAGATATAGATACCTTCACAGCTGATCTCAGTCAGTACACTAAGTCCCCTATAAATATTTATAACATCCCACTTCACCACATATATTGGGGTCTCGCCCTCGGGATTTTGAATCTTTCCCTATTACAAATATTGGGGGTAATTCACTTCAGGGAATAATAAGAATTAAAAAGGTATCCTTGGGTGAAAATAAATAAGGTTGAGCTCACAGTGCCTGTGTTGTCCTGAGTTAATTAGTCATAGATAAAATTGTTTAGTTACATATTTTAGACATTTATCTGTTAGACAATGGCCGACCTGGCAAAATTTCGATCTGCTGCTGTACAGACTGCGAAAGAGTTAGGAATGGACGGGCAAATTATGATTTCTTATGTCACTGCTGAATGTGACAAATATATTGAACGGGAAGAAAGAAGATTAGAAAAAGAGGCCGAAAGAAAATTAGAGGCTGAGACTAAGAGGTTGCAGATTGAGGCTGAGGCTAAGAGGTTGCAGATTGAGGCTGACAAAGAGGCTAAGAAATTGGAGGCAGAAAGAGAAGACAAAAGATTGGCTGCAGAAAGAGAAGAGAAGAAATTAGCTGCAGAGAGGGAAGCAGAAAAGGAGGAGAAGAGATTACAAAGGGAACATGAGTTACGACTAAGGGAGTTTGAGTTTCAAGGCCATGCTCCTGAAAATGGTGCCAGTCCCTTTGCCTCTGATGCCACTGCTAGCCAGGGAGCCTCAACCTCAGCTATGAATTTTCATTTAGATCATTTTGTTGAGAAAGACGATGATATAGAGAGCTATCTAAATAGGTATGAACTATTAGCTACCACATATGGGTTAGAGAGAGAAAGGTGGAGCTTAAAGTTATCTCAGGGACTTCGTGGGGCAGCTTATGAAGTTTTTGCAAAAATGAGCAGAAGTGATCAGGAAAATTATGACATGCTAAAGCAGGCTCTTTTGTTAAGATATGAAAAGAATGCAGAATTTTATAGGAAAAAAATTTAGGAATGCTAAACTACTGTCAGGTGAAACCTATCACCAGTTCTCTGCACGAATAGAGACATACTTGGAGAAATGGACTTCTCTGGGGAAAACCCAAGATCTTAAGGAAATGGTCCTTATAGAGCAATTAAGAGGTCCATGGCTCCAGACCTGAGAAAGTTTCTCATGGAACAAGGTGCAGAGAGGCTGGGTGAGTTGCTAAATGTTGCTGAAAGGTATCAAGCAGCTCAAGCAGAGGTAACAGGTAATAAAAAGAAACAGGTGGATAACTTTAGGGCACCACAGAACTTTAATAAATTTGATCCTAGGGATCAAAACAAAGGTAAGCACCAGTTTGATAGGCCACGGTATGAAAATAAAAATAAAACCCCACAATTCGATGAAAGGAAATATGATGAAAGAAAATCTTTCAACCAAGGAAAAAAGGTGGTGTAAAAAATTGTAAGATGAACAATCATGACACTGACCATTGTAGAAGGAAACCTCCTCATTGTGCTGCTATGACATCGGGGAAAAGGGAAAAGAAGGTCAAACCTGAAGAACTACAGGAACCATACCACCCCCAGTGTGTGAAGATGTCATCTGTAATGGTGTCACTATAAGGTGTTTATATGATACCGGTTTAGATTACGATTCCGTTGTGAGTTCTCACCTGGTGCAGGCCGATCAATACACCACAGAAACAGTGGAGATTCAAACTGCAACCAAGGATGTAGCTACCATGACACTTCCCGTCGCCCGAATAAAAGTGAAAACGCGATATGTGGAAGGAATCATAAAAGCAGCAGTGATAAATGAGCCAATCTACCCTCTGATATTGGGGTGTAGATATGTCTTCTTGGGGAATCCCAAGAGACCTGTGATATTGGCAACAGTGCAGACCAGATCACAGTCTAAAAAGGAGGAGGATAATCCAATAAATACTCATCCAGATGAGATGAGGAAGGCACAGGCTGAGGACAAAACACTCAAGCCATGTTTCAAGAAGTTGCCCAAATCTCATACACCTCCAGGCAAGGGAGAGTTTTATATGAAGAACAAACTGATATATAGGAAGGCTGGATCTGAATCCAATGGTCACGGACAGCTGGTCCTTCCCACTTCATATAGGACTAAAGTGTTGGAACTAGGGCATGCGATTCCCTTCAGTGGTCATATGGGAATCAGCGCAACAGGACAGCGAATAGCTTGTCACTATTTCTGGCCAGGAATAACTGAAGATATCAAACGATATGTAAAATCCTGTCCAGAGTGCCAACGAGTAGCACCTAAACATTGGACTGCACCAGCAACTCTGGGGGAAATGCCCATAGTGGGAACACCCTTTGAGAGAGTTGCCGTGGATCTTGTGGGACCTCTCACCCGAACCAAGAGAAGGAACAGCTACATTCTGACTCTGGTGGACACTTGTTCTATGTGGGGAGAGGCAGTAGCCCTGTCATCGATTGATTCTAAACATGTGGCAGAGGCATTGCTCACAATTTTCACAAGGTTAGGCTTTCCCAATCAAATCTTGACTGATAATGGCTCTCAGTTCAAGGGGAAACTAACTGAAGACGTTTTCAGGATCTTCCAGGCCAAACACTTCCATTGTAGTGTGTACCATCCCCAAGGGAACGGCCAAGTGGAAAGATTTAACGGCACGTTGATGTCGATCCTGAGAAAGTTGGCACACGAAAAACCAGATACATGGGACCAGTACCTGCACGCCGCCCTCTTTGCTTATCGGGAGGTACCCCATAGTTCAACCGGTATGGCCCCGGCAACATTATTGTTTGGAAGGCCAATAAAAGGTCCACTCGAAGCTTTGTTAAGAACGTGGACTGATGAAAAGGCAGAGGAAAACATTACATCTTCATACCAATATGTGAATGAGCTGACCACTCGTTTAAAAAACTGGCTGGAAACTTGCCAATGAAAATTTGAAACAAGCCAGGAAGAAACATGCTGCCTATTATAACAGGAAGGCGAAAGACAGAGATTTGGCTGTGGGAGAGAAGGTACTGCTTCTTCTCCCCGGGAGTCAGAATAAGTTACAGATTGGATGGCAAGGTCCATATACAGTTTTAGAGAAGGTGTCTAGAACAAATTATAAGATAGATAAGAAGGGGAAAGAAAAAATCTATCATGTGAATCTCCTGAAGAAATATTTGGAAAGAGAACATCAGGAAGAGACACACTTGTTGACCTTGTCCATCGCCATGGAGATGAAAAAGGAACCACTTTCATCATTTGAATATCCATTACACCCCTGTGAGACAGCAGCACAGGTGAAAATCAGTACACATTTAACGAAAACTCAGAAAGAGAGAGTGCAACAGGTTCTAAATAATCATGCAGAGGTGTTAACAGACCGACCAGGGCATACAAACCTATTGGAATATGATATGAAACTGATAGACCCCACACCTGTCTGTATGAAACCATATTCGATTCCGTTTGCTAAGGAGAAAGCTTTGAAGGAAGAGATAGACTATCTGTTGAAGGAAGGAATTATTTCACACAGTGAATCTTCGTATAGTTCCGGTGTTGTACTCTTAAGGAAGCCCTCTGGAGAACATAGACTCTGTATAGATTACAGGAGACTGAATGCTATTACAGAAGGACAGGTGGATCCATTGCCGGATACAAATCAGTTGTTTGCCAGGCTAAATAAAGCTAAATATTTCTCAAAAGTGGATCTGAGTAAAGGATACTATCAGATTCCAGTAAAGCCTGAGGTTAGACCATACCTAGCTTTTAGTACCTCAGAAGGACACTATGAGTTTAATAGATTGCCATTTGGATTGAAGAATGCGCCTAGTGTCTTCTCTAGAATGATGAGAAAATTATTGGACCCTCTGAATAATCCATATATAACAAATTTCATGGATGATATCCTTATAGCAACAGAAACATTTGAGGAACACATTGACTCTCTGAATATGCTGTTTAATCGACTTAGGGAAGCAAATTTAACAGCCCGACCAACCAAATGTTGCGTTGGATGTAAAGAATTGGAATTTTTGGGACACACAGTTTATCAGGGAAACATGACCCCTGACCCAAAGAATTTAGAGAAACTAAAGAAAGCCCCGAGACCACAAACCAAGAAGGACGTGGATCCTTTGTCTCATTATGTGGTTTCTACCAGAAGTATATCAAAAACTTTAATTCCATATGTGCACCGTTAACTGATTTGACACGTAAAGGACATCCAGATCGCATTACATGGACACCACAATGTGAAATGGCTTACCAAGAATTGAAGGAAAAGCTCACAAGTAAACCTATTTTGAAATTACCTGACTTAAGTCAAGAATTCATAGTAAGGACGGATGCCAGTAATATTGGGTTAGGTGCAACTCTACTACAGAAATCAGATGCATTGGATGGGGAATTAAGCCCAGTGGCATATGCTAGCAGAAAGTTGAATAAAGCTGAAATCAACTACTCAACTAGCGAAAAAGAATGTCTTGCAGTAATATGGGCAATAAAGAAATTCAATATTTATCTGTATGGGAAGGCATTTAAGTTGCAAACGGATCACAAACCTTTATCGTTTCTAGCCCAGGCTAGGCATGAGAACTCTAGGTTACTCCGATGGTCCTTACTTTTGGCTCCATATAATTTTAGCATTGAGTATATATCTGGAAAAAACAAATTTGGGAGCGGATTTTTTAAGCCGCCATCCGTGTGATGAGAATCACCGTAAACCCCAGAAATAATAATAAATTTCTCTATGTGTATATAGAATAAAGGACTGACATATAATGTCTGTTTTAAGAGGGGAGATGTCGTGAATTATTCTAATCCCCATATATAAATTAAAACGTAAATGCAAAGCCTAACAAATAAATTTAATAAAAGGAAAGAAGAATGGTAAAGAACAGTGCTGTCACAATGACTGTACGCGAAATCCCCCTTGTTTTCTACTTCGTCTGCAAATTGTAACGCTTTCACGTTGATAGTAAAAGCCTACTGTATTATTACCCGCTTTCTTCAATGAAACGTGTACTGTATTTCTTGGAAAAAAACCTTGAGATACGCAAGCTGATCAATGACCTAAATTTAATATTTCATTCATTCCATTTTATACACGGCGTAACTAAAAGACAGATGGACTAAAGGATAGAGAGAAGGGAGAGGCAGAAAGCAAGGACACATGCAACACTAAACACGCGTCGCGCGATACACAATTGCTGCCATCACGCGTGTAAGGCCACAAGCACTGGCTTTTTTTCAAATCGTCAGTGATAAAAACCCTACCCATACCAGAGTTAGGTTTTTAAAATCCTGAAAAACGCTTATTGGGAATTATGACATTATACCGGTTTACGTTTGAAAACATGACAGTACCCAGACACCCTCAAGTTTGGAAGTGAGAAGGTAGTAACAGCACGACTATCCTAGAAGAAAATGCATATGGGCTCCATTAAATTCGTATATTTGGGTTCCTTAGGGTTTGCTGACAAAGAATATGTAAAACGTTACGCAAATAGTCTAGGAATTACCAAGTTATGGCCAAAATAAAATAGTGGGGGTGCCTGACAGCATGAAATCATTTCTGCTCATAAAATTTTTTTATAACGTGTTTGAAAAAACGTTTCCCTCCCTTATTCGTAATAAACGTTTGAAAAAACATTACGTTACGGAAATAGCCTACCATGTTAACTCCTATTTGATTGGAGCGCAACAAATGTAAGACTAAACACGATTGGTCGGGCTATAAATACTATCTTGTGTTGTCAGGGGAAACGTGAAAAGGGGTATTTTTTTTAAAAGATGTGTAGACATGGTTTGATTGGGTAGAGCTGCGAATATACTCAATTCAGAGCGTCTGTTCCTTGCCACATCTTGTAATAAACCTACTAAGAAGCAGTGCGTTGAGCACCAGTGTATATTTTTTTATAAAATAAAGCCTGGGACATCGGCAGATCGGAGTTGTGCTATATTCATTGCCAGTCAACGAAACTGTTTATTATTTCCATGAATTGTGGTAAGCTTGAAATATTCAATATCTTTTAATGTAAATTGATAATTTATGTCTGTATATATGTGTAGTTCAGTAGCGAACATGATGTACAGCCTATAGTGCTCCAGCCTGAACAGAAGGTGTCGGAGGAAAGTAAAACTGCATGGAATGGCCAAACAGTACACTGACACCTAGATTATTGACTAGAAAGAAATAATGCTGGAATTGCAGAGGCGTAGTAACCATTAGGGAGGGAAATACTGGTATAAAGTATTTCAGATGAAGCTGACAGTTGGCCTAACGCTCTGAACTCAATGTTTGTGATGTATTGTGCTCAGTGTAGAAATAGAGTATAAATTAGTTCTGACGTAGAAGGTACAACCTTCTTGTTTCAGGGACCGTGGTCTTAAAGTTATTGAGCAGCACCTGGTCAGAGCTTTGCTGAAGCCAGAGGTGGACAGCATACTCCTTGGTCCATATAGCAACCAGTGGGGTGGCTCCAGAACTCATTAAAGTAATCGAGCAGAGGAGTCTTTTACTGCAGTCATCACGAAAGATAAGAGAGTGTGGCCATGGAGCTCAACATTATGTACCCCCATCTTAAAATGACATTGTAAAATAAAAATTAAGAGGGGAATTTAATTGTTTTAATACCAGGAACTGAGAACATCTCCAATACTAGTTCCAATAGAAACAAACTATTGAAGTCATGATGACAAATACCAACAGAGCTTGAACAAAACAAAACCAGTATTACCTCATATTACTACTACACAACTGACACACATAGGATACTATTAATAATATATGTCACTACAAGATTCATATTAATAAATTCTGTACATATAACTTGTAATTAAAATTGATTGTGATTCCTGGTTCCCTTTGTATTTGAATCAGGACACATATACATTCATGACAGCACTGAATACATATTGTTATTTGAAAAGTTATCAGTGACTCCTTTAAGATATCCTCGTAGAGTGTTTTATGTATGTGAGTGTCACAGTGTTGTCAAGTGTGGTGGAATGAATTAAATTGTTTATCTGTCTGTTGTTGTTATGACTTACACTTCATCATACACATACCCTAGACATATAACGTAGTCATCACACTATTCCAGAATAATTCTGACTGAGGTATACATATGTGGCAGCAAGTAAGGTTATCTATAATACACTACTCTTATTAGATATAGATACCTTCACAGCTGATCTCAGTCAGTACACTAAGTCCCCTATAAATATTTATAACATCCCACTTCACCACACTTACTACCACTTACGACCTCAAACATATCTCTTTTACTATTATGAATGTGGCTACGTTAAAGTCTAGGGTACTGAAATGTAATGTGTTGTAGTAGAATATACAAACACACACAGATAATTACTAAGTCTAATAATATTAATAAAATTCTATAACACACTGAACTAACTCAGACTGTTTTAGTTTCAATATTAAATTTTTTCTAAATTTATTTGTTCTGAACCAAGGTTTTATTTTGGTCAGAACATATGAAATGTTATGGAGTTATAAATGGAATGCATAAATATATGGCATAATAAAATGGAATGTGTGTACATAGGTATTTTATAAGACTGGTTAATATTAATTATATTTATAATGTCTCTGGGAGAACTATTACTGGATGTGCTGTTGGGGTGGTGTCATCACACCCACTCTGTGACTAGAACAAGCTTTGTCCATTGTCTTATAGACTTTAGAAAATGTTCTATTT
This sequence comes from Oreohelix idahoensis, assembly GCA_024509875.1. NCBI lineage: Eukaryota > Metazoa > Mollusca > Gastropoda > Stylommatophora > Oreohelicidae > Oreohelix > Oreohelix idahoensis. The sequence continues at coordinate 90,422 of JAMPIV010012311.1, read as the reverse complement.
CCCAAAATTCAGTATATTGTGATGGGGAAATATTTATAAATAGTTAAGAGTTCTGGTGAATCCTCAGCAGGCCACTAATACACTCATCTTGTCAGTGAAGATCTGATGCTGGATTTCGGTGGCCCACTCCTCTCGGTAGCTAGAATACAATGCTAGACTGCACCGACACCACTGTAGGCGGCACACACATCTGCTTGTGTAATCTTGATTACTTATGTGGCACTACCCTAGTGCCACAACAGAAACTCACAATTCTGAAACAAAATTTGTGCTATGTGTCAGTACTCTATTTACTGCACCACTCTTACACACAGCACAACACATCAACAATACACAGAATGGGTCAGATCTCTCTGACCACACAGTACATCTTACCCAGTTGTTTTCATATAGTATCAGTTCCCCAAGACTGCATTGCATCTGAGATATGTTCAATAGTTTCCTTTTATTCAATAAGATAGGTGATATGTTCCCACTGATCTCAACAATAGATCCGCCTTCCATAGTCTTAGTTAGGCGTCCATATATTTTGTTTGTCTCTAGACCCTGAACTTGGGCTGGGGACCTAGAGCGAGCACTTACTTGTCGTAATCATTTTATATGATATGGCAGTATCAATCACTCGAAATATTAAAATATACAAAATAAATGCTTTCATTCTTACCAGAATTCAGAATTGAGAACACAGTTAATTGCTAGCAAAACTCAGCTGAGCTGCTGGCTATATGATGGCGTCCCACTAAAATGTATGTAATATCTTCTGGGAAAAACACCACAGGCAATAACCGACTGTGTCCCTGGACAGAATTGTATCAAATGGCAAAAATGCGCATCTCTGTCCCGCTAATATGAGTCAGATCTCAGTCAAGTATGTATTATTGTCTGTTGGTCCGTCTGTCTTTACTTGTTTTTTCATAAAAACACACTTGGTTCTAGGACCAACTTCATGCAATACCCTGCACAAATCTGCCTCCTAAGTTATTTTTAGCCACAATTCTCCACCTTCCCCCTCTCTTTCATTACAGCTTGATTTTTGCATTTGCGTGTCTCAAGGACGAAAATTTGAAACTTTAGTGAAAGTATGAACAGTACAGTCGCTAGTCTGATATGAACAACACAGTATTTTGTCAATATCTTCCTTGTTATCTATCCATCTGTATAATTTAAAGTATATTAGTTCTCTGCTTAAGATGGGCTATCAAACTAGTTAGGTTTTATATTCATAACTCTATTATTAAGAAAAAACATATTTTTTCTCAAATTTAGTTTTTTGAAATTTGTTCGCGAACCTTCTCTACGGCGTTTGCCGCTGAATTCAAATAAACGACCAAGTATCGTAAAAACGTCCAAGAAATGACTGTTTCGAATAAGAGCTACGGACTTTTTTTGTCCATTTCCTTACATTGTGTCAACTAGTGACGTGAATTTTTTTTTTCTTTTACTACCAATTGCGTCGTTTAGCCTTGCTAGATTCAAACACGTGTTCAGTCATATTTTTCCTTTTTTGATCTCCGTTTCCCTCCCGTCTACAAAGGGTAGACCGTTTCGACTGCACGTCTAACTAGTTAGTTTGACTGGTGGTAGGAAATGCGGGCATGGGCGAGCATGTCTCCTAGTATCTTACGCATTATTTTTATCCCTACATTTTATCCTTATATTTGGAGATATTTTAACGTTGTATCACGGTAAATTCATCACAAACATATCACTCAATACATGTAACTGTACAAATTAGTATATTTCACAAGTCGAACATATCGCTCAATACCTGTAACTGTATAAACCACTATTTCACAAGTCGAACATATCACTCAGCACATGTAACTGTACAAACCATTATATTTCACACGTCGAACATATCACTCAGTACATGTAACTGTACAAACCACTATATTTCACAAGTAGAACATATAACTCAATACATGTAACTGTACAAATTCGTATATTTCACAAGTCGAACATATCATTCAAGAAATGTAACTGTACAAACCAATATATTTCACAAGTCGAACATATCACTCAATATATGTAACTGTACGAACCACTACATTTCACAAGTCGAACACATCACTCAATACATGTAACTGTACAAACCAGTGTGTAGCGCAGCTAGGATGGAGAGTAAACATGTATAAGGAATTTAAAAGAATATAATTAGTAATTTGATATGTCGCGTGGCGCCTGTTTTTTTTTTTCTGTCTTTTATTTAATACATCATTCCCCCTCATGATAGAACCTAGCTGCGCCACTGATAGCGATTTCACAACTCAAAACGTATCACTCAATACTTGTACATGTAGTTACAACTACACAACCCAATACATCTCAAACTCGGAACATATTTATCAATACATGTAACTTATACAAACCAATACATTTAACAAATTGGAACATATCACTCAATACATGTAACTGTACAAACCAATACATCACACAATTCTAAATTTATCACTCAATACATGTAGCTAAACAAATCCAATCTCATCTCATTCTAAACGGTGCAGAACGTCGTGACCTCTAAAGACAAACAGTGCCCTCAAAATTTCTGTAGTTTTGTACTCGAGTCTGGGGTTCAAACACCGGACATTGTTTGTTCCGCACTGAGAAATGTTTAACATAGTAAATATTAAAACTGTTTTTATTTTATTCAGGTTACATTTTTTATAACTCGGACTTGTCGTTTCAATTTTTACTTCACTCATTGATTACTCTACAGTTCCCCTAGGAGCGTATGCCTTCACTAAATTCAAGCCAAGCCCAGTTGCCTTGTGTTATCCGTTTAGGATATTTTCATGTCTTCTTTGTGCATTTCATATTATGTTTCTTGTTTTCTTTGCCATGTCTTTTTCGATCTCCTCCCCCTCTCTTACGCTGGTACTGTTAGAACAAGGACTTCCTTGTAACGCTATCATTGTGTTTCACTGTCATGTGTCTGATTCTTGTCATCAGTTCCACATTGGTAATGCTGTTATGACATTTCAATCTTTCTACACTAGGTAGGTACTGATTTATTATTAGAGAGAGTGCGATTGACAGAGTGGTTAGAGCGCTGGTTAGAGGTCGCGGCAAAAGTACCGGGTTAGATTCGCGGTATCGACACGCTTCATTCTACCCAGCTGTAAATGGGTACCTGATTTTGCACTTGAGCTAGGGAAAGAAAAAGCAGTGAGGAAGGGAGCCCGTCACCCCACCTCTCAAAGCTGAACCTAGTATAGTGAAGTCTCTAACACTTCACTCCCCTACGGCAGTATCAGCTATTAGACTACCTTTAGTTTTTATAACTTATTTATGAAAGTCTGTAACTTCATTTTTGTCGTTTTATTCTGCTGTCCATGTTTCTGAGCCATACAATGGGATCGCCTTTATAGTCCTCTCAAATCATTTTTGGGGGTCGGAGTGGCTAAGAAACCACTGTTAGTAAATGAATGATGAGGCAGTACACATTAGTAGCACAGAAACCACTGCTGGTAAATGAATGATGAGGCAGTACACATTACTAGCACAGAAACCACTGCTGGTAAATGAATGATGAGGTATGTCACGAAATGGATTTAAGACTAAAGGCTGTCTACATATAGTGACAAGACATTAGTGAGAAGAAAGACTGAAATGATAGATTCCGATGAAAAATAACAGTGCAGATGTGAAAGTTGAGACCATTGGCTCCGAGGTTGTGAACCGAGGTTGATTCTTTCCTCACCACTTCGGACGTCTTAATTGATATGGCCTCGACTACCTCTAACTACCCTAAGGGGATAAGGTTCAATTACGATTCACATACACCACGATACAGACAACAGATAGCTACTGTACGTAATTAAAATGACTGAGTCCAGCTCTAATTTACAAGTTTTATTTACACCTATAAACAAAACTCAAATACATGTCAAATACATAAAATTGCAGTGTAAGCACTCCTGAAACAAACAAATTCAGGAAAAATTACAAAGGTTGTATCATCAAAACCCAACCCTTCACCCACGAGTTTCACCTGTATGGAGAAAGAAGGTAAGATTAAATGACATAAACCACACTGCACTTAGTGGGGTCTCAGAAGTCGAGCCTCCACTCCAAACTAGCTATGCTAAACTCTAATGTTACTGCTAAGTTCACAGTCCTCTGGAACTACCACGAATTTTCTACACAATCACTGCGCAGACTTCGTTTCTACCACGCCTCTCCTGAATTCTCTTGCACAGCTACCCACACCTCTACCTTCAACAGCTGTCCTCTGTTATGATCTACACAAAACTATGTCTCAGTTCTGTCTTTCTGGTCTACTACCTGTAGACTACACTTCTGCAGCTGTCCTCTGCTCTAACATCTGTAGAGAGTATTTTTACCCTTTTTCTCTCCACACATTCAGGAATTGATGACTCGGTTTAAACGCTGGGTTCTGGGCTAGTTAGCTGGTTTTTGCTGCTACCACTGGTTTTACCTGCCCGCTCCCTACTCTGGGGTCAGGCCTTCGGCGTTATTATGGCCGGGACGAATCGAAATAAATTTACAACCACGCTGGCAACTTGCCGATTTGCGGGTGTAAGAAGATTGAGCATCAGAGCTCCGGATTTTCCACCAAAATCCCTTTCAACTGGAGAACGTCTTCCCTGCCTTGGGAAAACGTATTTTCTTTCGCTCCGTCCGCCACTGGCAATTAACGCACGACTTTGCGTGTCGGCGAATGCCACAACTTTTGCCGTGGGAGAAATTTTGTGGTATCAAAAATTCTGCTCTTCCCAACAAAAGCCGGTACCTGCTGTTTAGACAAAAAAAAAACAGCTAAACACACAGTAATAATATATTTCGAATAACAAATAACTCCCTTACTCTTCACTCTCCCGAGTCAAAATAAACATTGGCTGACCCAGATCTTTCCGTTCTGCATGACTGGTTACAATCACAACAGTTTTTCACTGAGGACCGAACTGTCTAAAATACTTTGGCCCACTTCTCGCTGACACTGAATGCAGCAAAATGTTTAACCCAAATAACTAGACCTCTCTAGGAATTCCTAAAATTCCCGTCAATAATCACATCAAAATGATAATATAATTATTCTCTTTTAAAAGAAATAATTACATCTCCGTCTTCTTACTCAGAACCACAATACATAATCGATTACGTATAACCCTGTTAGATGCTAGCATATACATACTGCTTAAAAGTTATACATAAACCCAGGTTGTCAAATTGAAAACCCCGTAGTTCCACCACGTGTTTACAATTCTACCACCACGTGCTCCTGCATACATATTCATAATGATAGCACCCACGTGCTTCTCTCCCCCTCACCCCTCTGAACATCGTCTCGAATAACTATTCCGTAACCCACGCACGTGCTTACAAATTACACCTCTTTCACTACCGTCCACATATAGATGTGTAACTATATAAATAACTAGCAGCAGTACATTATTAATAAAATCACAATTACACACGCGCCCGCCATTCTGCACTTAATTATAATTCGCAGATGCGGGTTTCTCTACAAACCTGCTTTGCAATAATACAAAGCACGCCCGCGGCAACTCAACTTTTAAACCCAGCTTAATTACCACTATTCCTTCAATAAGGAATTATTATGAACCTCTTAAGTTTCTCAAGTCTATCACTAAGATCGTATTTGATGGCTCTGGCGTTAAGAATTAACATTAAACTTAGACTGCCTAAAGAAACTTAAATGATCGGCCTAGGTCTAGAAAAATTAAATAAAGTCCAACGCAAAAATTATGCTTACCAAATTCGAATTCCTACTGAAGGCGAACCGACTTGTTTCAGGTACGCAGCTGGCAATTACATTAAAGAGACCGAGAATTAAATTACGGCCCTATTTATAATCATCTAACAGCACGCTGACCTCGTGACGTCATATACGCGGCTTCGATTTTTAACCCAATGATTTCAAATGCCGTTAGCTCTCAGCCAATCAGAATTGTAAACAATACTGATGCAACCGGTACTGCTAGACAAAGAAACGGGATTAAGCTCTGCCCTCTACTGGCAATGAAGCAAAAATGGCCGAAATATATTTATATATATAAAATCCCGAAAATGCGTCTAGCCGCCTGTCATATCTTTAAAAGAAAAACAAACTGGTGCAATCGATCTAGGCTCTATCATCTTAATCTAGAATACTACTGCAACAATTCCCTACACACACACTCTAAACACATAAAGAAGAACCATAAAGCAGATGAGATCAAACTCCCTCGTGATCTCACTCTGAAAAAACGTAAATAATAGAAGGAGAAGAAACATGGAGAAGGATTACCTGTAATCCCTCCTAGAAAAAGTGAACAAAATGCAAGGAGAAAAAGACATGGGCCATTTGAAAGACAGAATCTCAGTACTTTCGTCACAAGGTAGTACACATTAGTAGCACAGAAACTACTGCTGGTAAATGAATGATGAGGTAGTACACACTAGTAGCACAGAAACCACTGCTGGTAAATGAATGATGAGGTAGTACACACTAGTAGCACAGAAACCACTGCTGGTAAATGAATGATGAGGTAGTACACACTAGTAGCACAGAAAACACTACTGGTAAATGAATGATGAGGTAGTACACATTAGTAGCACAGAAACCACTGCTGGTAAATGAATGATGAGGTAGTACACATTAGTAGCACAGAAACCACTGCTGGTAAATGAATGATAAGGCAGTACAAATTAGTAGCACAGACACGACGGCTGGTAGATGAATGCTTGGTTCAAGATTCCTGTAAGGTGACCAGCTGCAGTCCATGCCCCATGCTCCGTTAGGAGGCGCAAAGTAAAATGAACGACTGATGAAAGAGTAGCAGCTTCTTCAGCGTACACCGACTTTGTCGAGGTTGAACTCTTACTTAGTTTTCTCCCGATCCACTGTTCCCCAAGTATTCTGCCTCTCTTCTTGCATGTCCTTTATCTTATTCTCTTATTTCTGGGATATTTCCTTTAACATAGTTTTCAATCTTCCTACATCAATTGTTGCCATTGAGCGTCTAGTACAATGACTGCTTTGTGATAATAATAATAGCAGCCCATTCAGTCATAACTGACTATGGGAATGCGCCCCTGAGTGACAGTCCTCGGCTACTGATTTTCCTGGTGTTCCTTTCGCCGCTTTCTCCTCTCTTCTGCTTGCTGTGAGAATGTTTCTCACACAATCTGAGGTGGCGCCGTAGTGAGAATTGCCACTTTGTGCGATCGGCAGCTTCATCCATCCAGGTTGCTGGATTTATGTCCAGTGCCTACATGTCTCTCTTCCACATATCTGTTACGGTATTGCCTCCCCTGCTTTGCAGTAGTGGTCCAACTGTGGCCAAAACTCAAGAGTATCTAATATGGGCTTCAAAGGTATCTACCTTCGCACAAGATTACTCTTGGCAGATATGTAAATAGAAGAAACAAAACGCTTCTATCTCCAGGGAGTCTTCACAAGATATTCAGAATAAGCGAGAACTATACTGCTTTGGCTGAGTATGTTAACTCTGTAATTCTGCCGACGCTTTTGTGAAGGATTTAAGCACTTATTAATTTCAGCTCGTTTAAGCCCCCACACCTGATTTACTCAGTGGAATTCTATTATTCTAGTAAAGCTCTGTTTAGAGTGTATATAGTAAATTGACTGAGACAAACATGCAGTAACTTTAAAATGATTAAATCGAAGTTAAATTTGCATAATTACAAATAACAAAATTTAATAATCACTTAAGTTTTAACAGTTGAAAAATAATTTGAATAGTTATGGATCAAGAAAAGTTATCATCACGGTCATCATGGATTGTGAAATGTTACAAGAAGTTCAAGTGGCAGCATAGATTTGAACTTAGCTGCCAATGACGGTTCTGCTCCTTCTTATGGGTTGGTTCTTGTCACACTGCTCACGCTCGTCGCTGATCAAGGTTGTCGGGTGTAGCTCGTTTCCCAGAAATGTCAAGGTGAGTCTATCACGTGGGTCCTTCGTCTTAAAGCTTAGGCCACTGTTCCCTTCTTGTTCCAGAGATAGTACTTTCTGCTGGTACTGCCAATAACTCTGGTAAAAGAATAGAACGAAACGCTCTTCTGAGTATGGCGTTTTCCACTCCATAGTTATGGGTTCCTATCTTCCCATACCACCATCCCATTAACTCAGAATTTACCCTCGATGAGAATTAAATTTAATCCCACGGGATAAACTTTCTTTACATTTAAATTGAATAGCTTTAGCTTTACATTACTTTTAAATGAAAAGGTTAATAATACAGATAGAGTCTGTTTACATATACACCTCCACTGATTGAAAAGTGTTCACAATATAAATTGAATATGTGTTCATTTATGTTTACACTGATTGAAAAGTTTGAAACTTCCATTAACTTTAAAATGAATATTTTCACATAGATATTTACACTGGTTTAAAGCTTGAAAACTTACATTAATTTTAAAGTGACTATGTTTATAGGGACATTTACTTTGCTTTGAAAATGTAAGTATTATATTTAGAATGTACATCATTTCTTTCATCATTGCTTTATTGCTAGTTTCGTAGAGAGAATTAAAAGCATAAAGTAGTTCCAGGTTCCACATAGAGCAGGGATTCCCTCCCTGCTCTATGTGGAACCTGGAACTACTTTATGCTTTTAATTCTCTCTACGAAACTAGCAATAAAGCAATCACCAGCCAGTGCAGAGGTGGTTCATGAATCATCATTCTATACGCTGAGGTTGCCAGCCTCAAATGACTTTGACATCCACTAACGAGTTTCACATATTAAACTTCACATGGTAATATATACATATATATTTTTTAGTTCACATGTTAGTAATAAAATATGAAATGTAATTCACAACTTACGCCAATCCTGGCTCACAGACTTTTTGCTCAGGTGAATAAAAGAGACTTGAATCGGCCTCTTACACGCGTCTGGGGTGTCGTTAATTTAATAAGTTCCCTCTCTGACTTCGTGTGTGGTCCTTCAGTTTCCTCAGTACCAGTTTCCTTATTTAATATGAAAGAGATTTCCTGGGCTAAGAAAGTCTGCCCACAATTCTCCACTAAAAGGTGTCCGGTATGTTAAGAAGGAATTCTGAATTCTAATTCTTCACTGTAGCAAGGTCTGGTGTCTTGGCGAGCGATTTCTCAAGTGAAAATGGTCAGATTATATCCACTGCCTTCCAACGCATTTGTTTTGTGCGCCTCAAAGGATCGGCCAATCTGATTTAAATATGTTCAATGACTCAGCTAATGCGAAATTTCAAATATTACCTTTCTGAAAATGGACAGTAAACATCCTCTTGCCCTTGGGTACAAACGTACGAACATGTCGGTAAACTCATATAACAACATGTTCCCAATGTAACAATCATTACTTTTATCAGAAAGTAATCTCTTATCTGTGTCTGTCCATCAGTTGTCTCCCCGTATTCCAAGCTTTGGTGATGAGCGTACCTGCGTCTTATCAGTGATTAAGCACTGCGCTGAGGCGATTTACATGTTAATCTGTATACTGATATCGGCTGCGCCCACGATAGCCAACGTGGTAAGGTCGCTGCCACTCCGTGCAACGTTGGGAGAAATGGATAACAATCAGACATGTCTACTTATTCCTGAGAAGGGTGTAAGAAGGAAAATGCATAATAAATGCTACACATAGCAGAAAAAGAAAGAAAGAAAGTGCGACAAATGAAAGCCCACAATAAAATCAGTACCACAAATGTACCGATACTGCCGGAGTGAAACAAAGATCGATAGGGCCGCTCCATTCTGTCACAATATCTGTGAATCTTTGTGATGCTAGTCGATTAGCATTGTTTTCCTTTGTAGTCGTTTTTTGACTTTTTAGTCCGCTGTCATTTGTTTGAAATTGGGCAATGAACACGCGGTTGGAAGAAAAAATTTAGGCCGTCAATCTGTGGATAAAAAGAAGAATAGAGAAAAAAATAATCAAACACAGATAAGAGAAGCTAAGTGTGAAAGTAGAACTATTGAATAAGATCATAGTAGTTATATAGAAACAATATGTTAGTCACAGACACAGACATAACACTTTGCTGAAGACGATAATGGAGGGAAAAGGTTGACGGCAAACGTGTACAAGCACGACAGCTCTACAAGCGAGAAGATAACATCAAGAGATGGATAGGACAGAATCTATCAGAGTGTACCAACAAGGCAGGAGACAGAAGACGTTGGAATTCCATCACAGCTGTCATTCATCTATCACTTGTTTGGTTTTTTTCTGAGTATTATACTCGAAATCCTGCCGACCATTTTAGTTCTCGGCTCTTCACCACCCTCTGAGAACGTTTTTACCTTCTAGGTTATATGGTTTTGTATTCTTCATCATCGCTTTCCTCTTCGTTCCTCATTGAAAAAGGACCACCACTTCTGCTGACGACCTTGTAGACAGACTCCACTATTCACTTGCTCTTGCAGCGGCGGTTTCTGTACAAATGTATTACACATGACGAGGTTGCCAGTTCATTGCAGAACTTCATATTAGCCGCCTTGTACGACATGCCTGATGGAGCAGGGGTCTTATTCTTTTTTTGTCTCATCAGAGACCACCCCCCGGGAACTATACTTGTATTAATGTTATCTATATTTTCGAGGCGTGCTATTCTGAGATTGTACCGTAGCTAGCAAGTTAAACAGCTAAACGTTGAGACAGGTTTTTGATACACCCCAGATAACTGATAAAAATACAATCATAAATAAACATCACTTGTTATTTACTCACAGCCGCATGCTTTCAAATAAATAAAAAATGACTTCTTTAAGAAGGTGTTCTGGTGTAAGAAGGAATTACTTCTGTTGTAACATCTTGACCACTTTAAATACCTCGGAGTTGTCCTAGACCGGAAGGGAGGCATCAAAGAAGAGTTGGCTACCCGAAGAGCAGCAGCTGGGAGACTTTTTCAGGCCATAATTCGAGGATTCCTCAGCAAAAGAGAAGTTGGTAAGAAGACGAAGATGGCTGTATACTGCTTCACCTATTTGCCAGTCTGGACTTATGGATGCAAGTCATGGGCAATGACTACCTCCCGCAAAAGCCAGATCCAAACCTCAGAAATGAGGTATCTGAGGAAGGTGATTGAAGTAACAAGAAGAGACATGGTCCGCAACCAGACGATACGGCAAGGCCTAAATACCCAACCCCTGCAGACTAAAGTAGAACAGTAGTCCCAACTAAGATGGTTTGGCCATGTCTGCAGAATGGGAGAAGATCTGCTACCACGGCAAGCATGGGAAACTAAGAGCCAGGGATCCAGACCTCTAGGACGACCCAGAGTTCGCTGGGTGGACAACATTAGACAATCTTTGAAGGACCGAGGACTAGAATGGAACCAGGCCAGGAGGAAGACAGCCGATAGGATAGTATGGCGCTCTCTCTTCCAAACCTCTACACCTCACGGTAGAAGAGGAACGACTAAGTAAGTAACATCTTGTTTATTGACAGAACAAAATTATTTTCTTTCCTTATTGCGTAGTGATCGATGGTACTATCTAACGATTTTAAAGTAACACCGGTATATATATGTAGCTAAATGAAAACATGAACACGTATGCTGATGATAACTGGTGTTTAACTTTATTTTTTCTTCCTAACTCTTTAACTAAATATTTGATTTTAAAGGTATACTATCCTAAGCTAAGGTCCTGGGTGGATTCTCCGGTAAGCCTATCACTTCCCGCTATTTTTCTGTTGTCTAGTTTTTTTTTTTTTTTGCTTCTTTATTTCTCACGAGTGCGTGAAACATACCTTTATGTGCGTATTATTGAAAAAGCTAAGGAAAGTGGTTTTCAACCTGATCTACTTATTTTGTTTCAACTCATCTATGCGAGTCTGCGTTTTCGACTATGACCATTATTTAATCAAAATATCGCTCTTATCCGTGTGGCGAAATCTAGGACAGGCCATTAGTATGTTCGTACCGAAATACAAGGACTTGTTTGAGGACATGCTGTGTAAATCACCTTTATATTCTCACATTTAGTCTTTGTTATCATCAGATTCAGTCTTTGTTATCATCATATTTAGTCTTTGTTATTACAACTTCTGTAACACTAGTACTAAAATATTGTATGTTTGTTTGAATTTGTTCTTATCATTGGAATATCTTTTCCCTTGCACATGCACATTTTTTAGGCCATCACTTACTAAAGATCTTTGTTTGCCCCATGCTTTCATTATTCCATTCGCATGTGAAGTTGTTTTATTATATGTAATTGAAAATCTGTAGAAGTAGCTACAATGATAAATTGTATATGGTAGACCACAGCCTCATTTCTGCTTCTTCTTTTTCTTCGTACACTCTCGGACGTCTACATGAATGTTTTCAAAGATGGAAGTAGTCAGTTTGAGGTTATTTGTATCTTCGTAGAGCTTTTGCACGAATGGTACTGGTCTCGGCCAAATGCTCTTTCTTTGTTCCGCATATGTTGGGCAGCTTTTAAGCAGATGTTCAGCAGTCATTTTATCAGTGCCACAGTTACACAGATCGGTAGTTCCTATCTTTAGCTTGTTGAATAGTTAGTATCTCAATCTGTTGTGGCCAGTGCGGAGTCGATGAAGATTAACACTTATTCTCGTCTGTTGATCTGGTAGTATGCATCATTTTGTGTGTTACCAGGATCCTCTACTTCCTATTTGTTTCTGTATCTGATTCTGGTAAAACTCTTTTCCTCCTCGAAAGTTACGTTTGCGTCAGACTTGAGATAGATTTCCACCTTTCTTTGCCAATCTGTCAGCCTCTTCATTGCCGGTGATGTTACAATGAGATGGGATCCATTGGATCATACTACTTTTGAATCGTTGACATAGTTTGTGGAGAACTATTCTGAGGTCATCCAGATCTGTATTATTTTGGCTTTTCAACGCTGCAGTTACAGGCTGTGCATCAGTAAAGAAAGCAGCTCTTTTTTTACAGCCTCATCGAAGAAGTAAACGTAAATTTATGAAACTAAAGTAAGGCCAGGCCTGTTCAACAGTGCAAGATTCACTTTTGTAGAACGTCTCAAACACCCTCGGTAGGGAGGTAGAAACCGATGAAGTTTAATCTTGGAACATTCTTTAAATACATATCGCCCAGGACATACTGGCGAAAAAAATTGGAGGTCCCATGTGCAAGTTACACACGTTAAAAATCCCACAACACTTGGAAATCGTAAAGAGTAGGCGGCTGCCCTGATAAAATTAGGAAATAAGAAACCTACCCACCACAAACATATTTATAGAATGTATGAATCCTATATACACACATTTGGATTCTCGCCGGTGCTACGGAGTTCGTGCACTGGGCTGAGATCCTCCTTGTGTAATCTAAGGGAGGAGATCTGAGCACTGATGGGGTTGCCTATGCGCAATGAAGATAGTCCTTAAAACCAAAACCAAATCAAACCAAAACCAAATCAAACCAAACCTAAACCAAATCAAACCAAACCAAAATCAAATCAGATTGCCCAGGACCACGAGTCACGAGGAGAAAACTACATTTTTATGTCACGCCTAATAAGAGTTTTACACTAATAAGGGAAATGCAGCTTAATATTCTGTAAAAAGAGTTGCATTTAATTTAATTAAATTGCAGTACAAGATCAGAGAACAACTTGGATGGAAAGTTTTTTTTCCCGGCTATATGCATCTCCAGGCTTGAGAGGGACTTAACGATGACAAGAACTTCAATTAGTCTGAGTAACCTGAGCGTCCGATTGACAGAGTGGTTAGAGCTATGGTCTCTAGCAAAGGTGCCGGATTTAATAGACGGTATTGATACGATTCATTCTACCCAGCAGCTGTAAATGGGTACATGACTTTGCTCTTGCGTTAGGGAAGGAAAAGGCAGTGGTCTCACCCCATCTATCGATGCTGGACCTAGTATAGTGAAGTCTCTAATACTTCACTCCCTTATGGTAATATTCGCTATGGAATACCTTTACCTTTTAAGAGTAACCTGGAGATATACAGTCAATCTTCGCTATTTACGGGGGTTAGGTTCCTTAAAACACCCCGCGAATACGGAATCCGCGAATACGGAACCATTGATCCTGTGGGGAAAAGGGTCTTAGGTTCCTGTGGGACTCTGTTAACCACACACTATGGCTACCAGTCACCATAACTCATCATTTCGTGTACCCAGCTTATTTATTATACTGTTCATTTTATAAATGTATTTTACACACTCTTTTCTTTGTAATAGCACAGTATGTTCAATCTTTTGGTGTAACAATACTCTCTAACTCACCCATTCACTCACACTCATTCACACATCCACACGCAAATACACACACAAACACACACACACATTATTACAAAATCCCTGGAAAACGCACACTGAAAACATGTACAAAGAACATTTAAAATTAATAAATAAAGACAATCTCATACAGACATCCCAGAAAGAAGCTTTTCTAATACACGTACTTTATCACTGAGGTTCATCACAGCCTTCTTGCGCTTAGGCACACTCGCCAACACACTTGCACTACGCTAGGATGCCATTATTAATTCCAAAAATAATCCAAAACAGCGTAAAACAGCAAAAACGTGGATGAAAAGATGATCGACAAAGACACGTGTAAACACAATGAAAGCCACGAGAACAGGAAGGAGCCAGTCTCTCCTTGCTGAGCGGTAGGCGTCTCGAAATTATTTGCCTACTGCGATTTGCCGCGAATGGCAAAAAAGGGTTACACTTTATCTCGCGCGAATCCACGAATACGGATTCGCTAACAGCGAGGATTCATTCATTCATAACCCTCCACTCCCAAGGAACATAGGCCTTCAACAAACACATGCCAAATCCTCTTGTCACGTGCCATCATCTCAAGTTCTTTCCACGTTCTCCTCATCATTTTCACCTCTGTTTCCAGCTCTCTTCACCCTGTGCTTCTTGGTCTACATCTGCCTCTCTTGCCCTGGGGTTTCCCGAACAAGGACTGCCTTGTCGACAGGTTTCCTCAGCGAGGATTGACTGATCAGTAATAAAGAGAATAAACCAGCGTGGATATTAGAGCGTGGGCAGTGCCGTCTTAAGGTATGGGCACACTGGGCAGTGCCCAGGGGCCCCACGATCCTAGGTGCTCCATGCTGGGGTGCTGCCATATTATTCATAAGACATCATTTTTTTTCCCCGTGGGTGGGTAGAGCTGGTAGGGGCCCAGTGCATTGCTTTGCCCATGGCCTACAATGCTGTTAAGACGGCCCTGGGCGTGGGGGGACACTGAAAGAACAGGACTGCTTCTGCCTAATGCATATAGTAGGAGCCGACTAGTACGAGGTTATGCATGCTACTGGCTACGTCATTATGTAACACAAATTGCTTCAGAATACAAACCTGCAAAAACACATACATGCTTTGATTCAGGCTTCCTGCACGTGGACCAGCTGCAGTGGCGGATCCATGCTCCAGTAAGGGGCAAAAAAAAACAGGACAGGGGAGAAGAAAATGAGAAAGGCAATAACCTAGGGATTTTTTTAAGAGAGAAGTTACACTGCGGAGCGTAGACAGACTCATGCAGATAACTCATGTGTGGTTTTCGCGGCTATAAATGGAGAAACGTATGTAGAGTTATAGGTTTGAGGTTGCAGAGGTCTGCCTGTAGGATATTGTCCTCGAAATATGTCATTAGTTTGAATCTGTATCGAAACGTACATTCAAGGATTAAATGAAACAAATAAACTGATTTCAGACCCTCGTCTAGTGACCGTGGTCCACTCATGAACGACCAGAAGTTACGCGGATTTATTTCCGCTCAGAAAAAAATATGCATGTATTCTGGAGCCTGGTAACATGTTTTTTTTTTTTTTCACCTCCTCAAACGATGTCAACTTTACTAAAATGATTTTTTAAAGCAACTTTGTCTAAAATGGAGGCGGTCATGGTTCGATCCGCAGTTCAGTTTTGATTCTTTTTTTTTTTTTTTAGACCGCAAACGGATCCAGGGTCGACCTAGCCTCGTGAATTGGGTACCAGAGCAAACATGGAAAGTTAAAAGGCGGCCGGCATGATGCTGACCACATCACCCCTAGTGTGCCGATGGTCAAGAAAATATGGTCCTAACACCATATTCCCAATATGCCTCAATGGGCGTGTAACGAGTTCCTTTACCTTTATCTTGTTTGTCTAAAATACAATGTTCAAGTAAAAACAATGTAACAAATTAATTAAACTGACATTTTCTCTGCTGCCGGTGCTGTGTAGATGCGTAGGTAGAGTCATTACTGGTGTCCTATCTAGTTAAATAAAAAGTTAAAGATAGTTCCATAGCAGATACTACCGTAGGGGAACGAAGTGTTAGAGACTTCACTATATTAATTCCAGCTACGAGAGGTGGGGTGACAAATTCTGTTCCTCACTGCCTTTTCCTCCCCAAATTTAAGAGAAAAATCATGTACCCAATTACAGCAGGGTAGACTGCAGCGTGACGCCACGTGTTTCGAACCCGATACTTTTGCTGCGAGACACCAGCGCTATAACCACTTTGTAAATGGGACGTTCCTATCAAGTGTACATAACATTATTATCATTGCTACGTTTGTTCCTAAAGGAAATAACAGTTGAAAACGCAACCAAATATCCTTGCCTATTTTGTTATATAAATTGCGTCTATTCCTCCACATTGTAACAACATTCATTCATTAAATTTTATTCATCTGTGTCGCAAAGATTCTCTGATGTTGACAGTAACTGCTGGAAATTTTCAGCGTAATGCGAAATAGATTACAATTTCTGTATCGAATAAACTTAATTTGAAACTTTTCAAAATGGGTGAATAACTCTTTGCTATAGATTTAATTTTATTCTTTTCAATTGGTTTTTTTTTTTTTTTTCTAAATCACGTGAACTAGAAATATGAATGATTTTCCTTTCCTTCGTCACAAAAATTAATGAGATAGAAAAACTTATAATGGTGAAGGTTATCCGGTGTTGGGAGACTATTTGTTTTCAATTGATGATGAACTTTTCCTTGGAATACAATATTTTCGGATTAAATGAACCCAACAAACGGAATATGAATAACAAAAAAATATTGTTTTATGGACGAGATACGTTTCATGCCAGTTGTTGCAGCGTTAACAACTTTACGACATCATATTCACAAAACCTTTCCCAGTTTTTTTAAGCGAAACAATTCACAAGGTTATTCGTTTCGGGTGGATGTTTCTCGAGTATTCTTCGTCCTAGGAGTTCTTTCATAGATCTCTTTAATGTTTGTTTCATGTTTTTGTTTGTCAGCGTTGATATTTTCCTTTTTATGTGTGTGCGAGTCTGTGCTTTTATGAGTTCGACTGAGTAGTGTCTATGTGTGTGTGTGTGTGTGAGTGTGTGTGTCGTTGGTGGGTTCGAGTGCGAAGTGTGTGCGTGTGTTGGTATGTGGGTTCCAGAATGTACACTGTGCGTGTGAGTCTATGCCTCTGTAGTTTCGAGCTGTATGTTGTGTGTGAGCGTGCGGTCTGCGGGTTCTAGCATGTAGTGGAACATGTGCGTTTAGAGTGTATGTGTTTGTGGACTCGAGCATGTGTGTATTGTGTGTTTACGGGTTCAGTTTTTATAGTATGTTTGAGAGTGAATACATCTGTATGGTTGTACTGTGTTGTTTGTGTGACCGTGTCGTCGTGGATTCGAGCATATATGAAGTGTGTTTGTGTGTGTGTGTGTGTGTGAATGCATTTGTGGGGACCCATACATGATCTCAAATAATTTGTTTAAAACAAGCTTAAATTAGGGAAAACTGCCTTCTGTAGAAGCAATACTTTGAAAACTACTTTCTATTTCAGCAGGCAGATGTGAAGACTAGAGTCAATACCTTTAAAACTACTGTCTATTTAAGTCGGTAGATGTAAAGACTAGAAACAATATTTTGAAAACTACTTTCTATTTTAGCAGTCAGATGTAAAGACTAGAAACAGTACTTTGAAAACTACTTTCTATTTTAGCAGTCAGATGTAAAGACTAGAAACAGTACTTTGAAAACTACTTTCTATTTAAGCAGTCAGATGTAAAGACTAGAAACTGTACTTTGAAAACTTGCTATTTAATCCGGCAGATGTGAAAGCTAGAAACAATACTTTGAAAACTACATTCTATTTAAGCAGTCAGATGTAAAGACATCTCTTGACAATTCTAGATACTACTGGTTCTGTCAATCTGATATAATATATCCTTTCCCGTCTAGAGCGCGATCTCTAGCATCATGTATTGGCCTTAACCCATACACAATAAGTCTTCGACTTACACGGATTCAAGTTACACAGATTTCTATATACACGGTTGCGGTGTGTCGATTTACGACTAATAGCGCCAACTATCAAGCGCCATCTTGAACATAATAGATGGCGTTCCTATGGTAAGCTGAGGCGCAGCTGATAATGTCATCGCCATTTTGTTTGTTTCTACCTTGAGCGCTTGTTGTGTCTTGTTTGTCAACCTACGTAGTACTTCTTGTAAACAAAATATCAGCCGTAAATATGTACGGGAAACTTAAAAATGATAAAGAATACATGTATTCACAGTGATAAGACAAGGCGCATCATCACTATGGAGACTAAAGTAGAAATTATTAAATGATATAAAAACGGTAATAAGTTCCTGGACATTGCACGTGCTTTCGAAATTACATATCCACTCTATGCTAGCTGTCTTTCTGAAAAGCCAGTAACGAAGAATGAAAAAAATCCCGCTAACTTTTTTTCGGGAAACTTTTACAGAAAAGGCGCGTTGCACAGTGAAAGCTAAATGAAAAACGCATTATTAAAAGAGTGCACATGCTTTTCTGTGTTTTTCATGGTGCTTTGACAATGAGTCAGGATAAATTTGACTATCAAGATCCAAAGAAGTTAAAATAAAGTGGAAAGCAATGAAATGACCACATGAGAATAAGTGGCATGCAGCAGAGAAAGCTCAGCATAATTGTTTTTACCCTTTTTACGCACCTCAAAGGGTCTTGTATTTGAAAAATATGTGGTGCACACAGAGGCGTCGAAGCGAATGTGCCTTAGTGTGGTTCCGAGGATGAGGTGGTTTTTATTTGCAGTAGGAACCGCGTGATTCGATGGATTGTGTTCTGGGGGATGGTACTTGTGTTGAAGAAGTGTTTGATTTTATGAATGAAGCATCTCAAAAAGTTATAGCTTTAAAGGAAAGTGTCATATACGATGTTCGTGGATACAAAGAATTATAAATAATAATCGGATGTGTTAAAATTTAGTGATAGTCAAATAATGCCCGCCAGTGAACTTGCCGCAGAAGTTAGAAACAAAACATATTTACTTGCATAGAAGCATCGAAATGTTCAGTATGTGGATGCATCGCAAATATTATGGATAATCAATAGCAAATGTAATTGAGTAATTTATATGTGAATAATTCATATTGGATGTCATTAAAATATGTTATGTGTGATCACGGAGTGGGATTGAATTAGTGATCATATTATACTTGGCCATAATTTTGTGAAGTGTTAATCGACTTCCCACCATCACATCACGGTAACAATAATTATTTCTCGTTATGTTTTGGCGAGTTACTTGCTCTTGTTTTTATACGTATATACTCTATAGGATACAGAATACAGTTTCATTTTGTCAAAGTTTTCTTTCATAAGCAGAACCTGTCTAGATTTAATTACCCTTCTGCTTCTGCAGCCTCCGTAATATCTCATCTTATCTCAACCCGTAACCCGTCATTGGTCGTAGGGGTGCCATGGTGGAAGCATCAGCAGACAAGGTCCTCCACTGCTCTCTATAATATAGATGCAGGACAAGACAAAGATTTGCCGATGACCTCGCCATTCTATTCAATAACTGTAACCATATACTACATAAAATAAGAATATGCGCAAGAATAGGTCACAACAACTGGATCTGAAAATACACAGAGATAAGACAAAGATTGTAAAGATAATGCAGCAGATGAAGGCTTAATAGAACTTGGAGAAAGGCCACTTAATTTATAGAATCATAAATATATCATAGCAGCAGTTTAGATAAAATTGGAGGAATTTGTTGTTGTTGTTGTTGTTGTTGTTGTTGTTTAACTAGGACTGCTGAGCTTCTCGCGCTTTTGCAGCCAATACCAAGTTGATGACACCTCGGTAGTATCTAGACAAAAGATCTAGGCTTTTCCTGTGGCTTTTCTGCCTTTCTGAAATGTGCTGAGTTGAGGTCATAAGCTCCAGTTTCTCAAGTTTGACTTGTATTTAAAGGATCGTCACATCTGGTACCAAGGTACAAGAAGAAGAGCGTGCCGTACTGTACATTCCCCGCCATTAAAAGGAGCTCTCCAAATATGCAGAGCTAAAATACTGTGCTCTGGTTCTGGGCTCTCCCAAGAAATTGTCACGTCCTGTACAGAGCCACTTCTCAGCTCCCCCTACCTATCATGAGTCTACAGTGAGATCCTCCTACATGCAGCCAACCAGGTAAACGCCAGAGTTACGTCTGGGGCTCAAGTGACTTCTTTAAGCTTCGTGTGCAATGCTGGGTTCTCAACATGGGGAATTCCACAGGGGGAATCCCTGGAAGTGTGTGAATGATATCAACAATGAGGGTGGAACCACATTTGTATACTGTAGCATTGTGCCTATCTGGTGGTCATATAAGGATGGCTCCAGATATGCCTTCATGCATAATTGAAGGAATAGACAGTGGTATCAAAATAATAATATGAAAGGCAAGAAACGTGTCCAAGGCATTAAAAAATATACGGAAATTAAAATAAGTCCAACACTAATATAAGAATTTTCAGCTGTCAAGACAGTCCTATTCTATTGCTGTAAAATAGGGAGAACAACCGAAACAACAACAAAGAAGTTACAGAATTTCTTAAATGGTTTAAAAAGAGGTAGTCACATAGCAGATACTGCCGTAGTGGAATGACGTGTTAGAGACGTCATTATACTAGGTCCAGCATCGAGCGGTGAGGGTGACCAGTTCCCTTCGCTGCCTTTTCCTTCCCTAACTCAAAGTGCAGAGTCAGGTACCCAATTACAGCTGGGTAGACCGGATCGTGACAGTACTGTGATTTGAACCCGGCACCTTTGCCGCTAGAGACTAGCACTAAATGGGTACTTGCGCAGAATATGAATGAAATGGTATGACAAGATCATCAATGGGGAACTTTTGGGGGAAATAACCAGGCAAACACCAGTGGAATAAGATGCGAGCAAATGCGTTAGCGTTGGATAAAACACACACTGAGAAAACCAGTTGATAGTATTAGTACAAGGTAGTCCTTATTATTGAATCCCCAGGTATAAAGGCAAAGAGGAAGACCTAAAACCCTATGGAGAAAGCAACTGAAAACAGGCATGAAAGACAAAGAAGACATGGAACGAAAGACCTTGAACGGATGGCACTAGGACAGGAAGGTTTTTTTTTTGGCGTAAATGTCTTGAAGGATTGTGCTCCCCCTGGGAGCTGAAGGGTGATAAAATTGATGACTGTGACGTGTAATGGAAAAGAGTCTACCGTAATCTAACAGCCTATTGTAACCTAATAGCTGCTCTCTGATTTGCTAGCTAAAACATGCATTAAACTACCTGTCCTGTCTTCTGCAGCTTACCCTTTTGTCCCCGCCCTCTTTCTTTAAACACTGGCAAACGCGGTGTTTACAATCTTCTTAGACCTGTCAGTCATAGCAGGAAACAAATCCCACTATGGTTATCCTTCGTTCCACTCACGCGAGCTCATCTGTCAATCATATAATACCTGACAGCTAGACAGCACGCGAGAGTAACGGAACAGATCCTTTGAAGTTCACTCAGGGAAAATCTAGAACTCCCCTAGTACTCTTTGATCTTGAGCACGGGCATTCTAAAGGGAAACTCGCTAGAAGAACAAAAGTCTTTTGATGTCGGTCAAAGCTCTAGACGAAAAACTCTGAGAGACCGGGACGTAAAGCCTTTCGTCTTGGGAATCCTAGCTCCTGAATTTTGTCCCACACAGGAGTGTGAAATAACGCTGTTAGAGATCAAGAGCAATATATGATACATATATACTGCTGTTTCTAGAACCCAGTCATCAGTCGAAGGTCAGAATTTGAAGATTCTAGCGTGCAGTCCTAAAATCATTTTTTCTTTTTGGAATACTGTGTATAAGTGATTCGTGGAGATTTCATTCTGGATTCTGGTAAGAGGAAAATAGTTCTAAATATTAGAAGTATTTGACGATGATAGCCATTTAAAGTTAAACCCTTATACTTCACTTAGATTTTCTTGCTACTGTCACGTGACTGATAATTTATTTTACCATTTCGTTCCATATGTTATTAACTCTTTTAATGTTCTGTTTTCCTAGACATTTGTATTCACCTTTTCAAACCCCACCCGACGGTTGGTTACGTTTGGCTGGCCTTCAGAGTAGAAATTCCCACTGGACCAGCAGACGGTCATATAACGTAATGTTATCTAAACTGCACCTGGCGTTTGCCTGATCAGAAGAACGTCTGTTACGCTTAAAGTGTTTGAACGAGCGAAAGACGGTTTCTGTGAAGACACGGTTTGTTAGCAGGGACCAATCTTCTGCGGTCGGTAAACATGTTCTGATCTTCGATTCAGGGGAGATAACGACCCGCTGCGGTCTGTGTGGTTTTGCCTTAAACGAGTCAGAAACCATAATATTATGTCTATCGGGGGGAATTTTCTCAAGTTGTTGCTTCTGAAACCTTTTGTCTTACTCTCGATTACGTCTTTCGCCGAACATCTGTAGAAATATACAGGCCAGGGGTCCGTAGGAGCGTCCTTTGTAATCTATAAGAGTAGACGGGTTTAATAAGCCAACACACTCATGAATATTCCTGGCCCGTAGATGACCATATGAGACTTAGGCAGAGTTAGCACGGCAGTACTAGAATGTGTTTGCCTATGTTCTAGTCATTTTCGGGGTGAGTTGACATATCTTATAATTATAATATGATATATTCATGTTAGCCTTTTATATATCTGATAGGAAAGTGACTTGAATTCATTTCTGAGGACTTCTCCTAGTAATTTAGATCAGTGATAATGTAGAGCTGTCTACGGCCTTAGTTAAGCGGTGCTTAAACTGTTACGGTTTATAATGGGAAATGATAAACTTACAATAACAGATACTAGGCGTAGAATCAGTTCATACAATGCTTACCATTGGGTTAAGAGTCAGCAAAATTAACTGTCATTTCTGCAAGATAAAGTCAGAAAAGTGGATCATTCACTTAACACTGAATTACAGGAGATAGTCACTTATTCCTTTTTGATAGATATTTCTAGTGGCAAGGGAGAATCATTTTAGGCTTACTTGTGTGGCTAGGCACTAGTCTATAACTTTCACAGAAAGCAGTCACCATGCATATATTTAATTATATCTTATGATTCAGCCACAACTGTATTCTTATAGCTTGAACATTGCATTTTCTATGTACTCATTTTGTGGAATGTTAATATTTCCCCAAGGGGACATATGATTTAATGTTGTAATGTCACATGCTGTAATCTGTTTATGTAAATTCATTTAAAGTTGTAAGATGAATAAGCATATCCATTTAACTGTAACTACAAGGTTAGGTTCCTGTATGTTGAGATTTGGGAGAAGAGGAGTAGATTTTGCTGTCAGAACATTTACTGACAGGTACATGGGTGTACAAAAGATATTAAGCCTATGCGGGCACATGCTATAATTGATAGAATGGAAGGCGCGGAGCATAACTATTTTATATAAAACCTTAATGTGATTTTGTTGTTGCTTGATGTAAAGGGTGTCTCTTTTGGGTCTCAGTTTCAGGGATACCGAATCGCTAGAGCAGACTCCAGTCAGGCGAAGAACGTCATGTTCTCTTCGATCTAGAGGGTTTCTGAATACCGCTAGCTTCACGAGTCGTCAACCCCGTTCCTGAATCAAAACCCCTTTTGTCAACGCCAAGTTAAGCTCACGCAGTGCAACGAGCCCACGCTACATCCTGGAGAATCATCTGATGCAGTAGTAGTTCCTTACTCGCCTCTTGATTGCCAGTCAGAGCATGGCGGCTTCCAGCATATCAATCAGCTCAATGTCTATAGCAGAATTTCATATCACCAGCCTTTGTGTGCCTAAACGGGGCAGTCAGTCAAACCACAGTCAAACCAGCCCAAGCCGGATTTAATGCCAAGCAGAGCCTAGCGCCGGATGAGAGCGCATGGGACCGTTTGTCCTCAAGTAAACTCGTCTTGGGTGTATTTTCGGGATACTTAAAACCTCGCACGTATGAGCAGCCATCTATGGACAGAGTTCCAGCCCCCCTCACGCAAGTAGCGGTCACCAACGCATAGCACCTACAAGGAAAGCTATGCAGTCTATTCAAATCATCTTGAAGGATATATGCACGTAAGACACTTTCTGGAGCTAGCACATTTGGTCCCACGAAAGCGGACAGGCTGTCGCTCAGTTCGTTTAATTGGTCAGCAGGAGATAAACAGCGTCTTCCAGTTTTCCCTCACGCATTTAAGGTCACCAAAGCATAGCACCAACAAGGAAAGTTTGGTATTTCACTTCATTCATCTTGAAGGATATTTATCTGTAAGACACTTTCTGGAGCTAGCTTCTGGTCCCACGAAAGCGGACAGGCTGACAGGCAGTTTATTCATTTGGTAAAACGGAGGTAAAGAGAGTCTTCCAGCCCACCTCGCGCAAGTAGGGAGGAGTCACCAACGATAACGCCTATACAGTGATTTTATTCAGGTTAAATCCATCACCCATGGAGGATATGTACGAAAAAACCACTTACTGGAGCTATTTCATCTGGTCCCCGAAAGCGGACGGATTGACACTCGATTTATTTATCTCTCCGTGTTCTACAGGTTTTATGAGTGTTGGTGGTGGGTGTGTTTGTGGGTGTGTATTTGCATTATTGATGATTATTGATGTTTATTGATGATTATTTTGATTATTGATGTAATTTTATGTGGTTGGTGATGAAATGCATTATTTTCACACATGCTTCTTCATTTAATAAAGTTTACACTTTTATTAATGCGCTATTCATGACCCTTCCATCCATAATTAACTTGTTTTAGCTCTTTACTATACTCTCTATGTTTGATAAGAGAAAAGAGTGAGAGCAGGAGGTGCTTAGACAGTAAAAGTGAGTTGAGGCTTGGAGAGAGAGATCATTTTGATAAATCTTCTTCCAGGTTGTCTCAAGTCCATCTCCTATTTACACCTTTCTGTGTGTGTAATCTATAACTCTGTCAGTCCACTATCCCTTGTCGATTTCACTGCTGTTGTCCAACTCGACAAATACTCTACACATTACTCAACCACGACAGCTAGTAAAGCGTATTAAATAAAATAACGCATACGCGATTTTTCATAAACAGATATCCAAGTAAATAATGTTAGACCGCGTCACCCGACTGCTTTATAACTGAGACGAGACCGTAGTTATGTTTACAGCGTAGACCGACGCGGCACTTATCTCTCCAGGAGAGAGAGAAAAAAAACGACTGATAACCAGACCGGACTTAGAGGCGTTAGACGACTGACAATGGGAGAAAAGAATACATGTTTATATTTCATTTGTAATTATTGTTATTATAGCGTCTATTATGTTTTTTAAATGCCAATACGACAAAGTAACAGACACCGACGATTTAATAGTAACTAAATGATAGGTGATTTATGTGTACGTGTTGCGTATTGAGAAAAAATAAAACACTGGGTGAGTGACCAGCTGGCCGCGAAACTGTGATGGCGAGTCATTATCGACTCGGTCCGAACAAAAGCGGCTAGCGAACGTCTGTGAGTGTATAGGCCGCGGGGCAAACAACGCGTATCTTTTCAATTCGTCTATTCGTCAGGATTGACAGAGCGGATGAGAGATTGTCTTGTCCTCGTCCGTGTTAATTTTTATATAGAATGGTAGCATTTTCCCACAAATGTTTTCTTGTATTTTTCGCAGACCTGATCCCCAAGTGGACGACCAGCGGTCTTTTTTTTTCTCATTTAAATTGTGTGTACTAGCCCGAGTTTGTGACTGTAAATTATAACTACTGGACTTACCAAATCTAGGATATTATTTTAACAGCTCACAGTGGCATATACCTGATATCATCATTATTTTTCCCCGACACCTGACAGTTGTATACAAATAGAGTACCTAGTTTATACACTGTGCAGGACCGGCACTCTGGCAAAGAGTCGGCCGTTAGAAAATCAATCATCATCATCCTTAAGATTAGGAGCAACCAGATTTATCCAGATACTAGAAGTATCCCCCTCGCTTAAATGGTAAAACATCAAGGATTCTCACACTAGTCACCTGGTTATATTGAAACCAGTACCCAGATAGAAATTCCAGACCGAGCGGGAAACAAGCCTGTTTTTCCCCTTCCGCCCATACACTGCAAGCGTTGTTGCAACGGATTTATTCAGTTGTAGTTCCTGTGTCTAGACTTATACTACCCTTGTGCACCCCATTGGAGGAAAAGTGCAGTTTAGAACAGTGACGATAACCCTTAGGATTCATACTTCTCCCAGGATGTATCGTGGATAATAGCAGATTCGGCGTTCAGCTCATTTTTTTTTTGGGGGGGGGGGTGAACTGGGGCCAATTTGTACCCTCGACAGCTGGAGTAGTGCATTAATCACAGTGAAAAAAAAAGGATTTTTCGAGGAATATTCTGTTAACAAGGGATACCACAGACCCACGGGTAAAAGACAATAGGTAAGAGAGTGAGAGGTGGCCACTGAATGAGAGAGTGTGTGATGGTTTTTTGGTTTGCTGGGAAATATCAATTAATTTGGTTGTTTGATTTTTTTTACTTGGTCTTATATCGCACCAAGATTGTTTAATCCTGTAACTAAGTGCTAGCCTTCAACCTTTGGGTTAATATTTTTGGGGGTTTTCTCCATACGGTCAAGGCGCACCATTCTTTTTTTTTCCTCTATTTGTATAATTCTTGATACCTTTGAGTATTTGATGTTGTAACAATTTTAGAGATAATAAACAAAGAATTTAACTTTGTGTGTTGGTCAGACCCATACCAATTTATCCTGAGTTCTTTCACGTGTGTGTGTCACATAGTGTTGTGTGGGTAGAGTAACTTGTCTTATTTTAGATAGGGAGGCAAAGACTGTCTTGGAAACAAAGCACTGTCGTACGGATAGGCTGGAGGAGAGAAACCTACTCACTCCAGAGATGTAACTTTCCCTCAACCTACCACCAGTGAAACCTAATTTCTATACGTTCTCGTGTATCTGTCAACAGTCACTCTTTACTTAGACGGGCCAAATAAAACAATTTACCTACCGTACGACAATGACGATGATGACAATGAAAGGCAAAGTAAATTGTAAATTCACACACGCAATATTCCTTTTAAATTCTATACTTCTACCGAATTTTTTTATCACTACAAATTATCATTCGAACAATATCTACAAAGTTATGCCCGAGAGATTTCTCAAACGAACTTTTCGCCTGCGTAAACACCTTAAACAAATTGTTCTTGTTATTATTCCCGATTTCAAATAGAAATGTATATTGTTTATTTTTCTGGAGCCCGTTAGAAATCCTGATACGACATGAAAATTGGACAGGCGAACTCCCCAAACAAATCTTATAAGATTCCAGTAAAGTAATTTTGAACCCAGTTTAGCCTCCCTTGAGATTTGCAGGAATCTACGAATTGGTTACTCAGAAGAAGTTAGTTTAAATATTTTTGCAAAACAATTTAATGTACTTTTATTTATTTTTTCCCTCTTAGTTTTTAATCTTTTAAGTCAATGAATAAAATGTTTCTTGTTGACATAGTAAAACGTAGATCAGACTCTGAATAGACAAATAGTACCTTTGAGATTTACGTTGTTTTCTCCTCGGTCTTATTTTCCCATGTTTTCAAATACTAGCAATTGTTCACACAGCTGTCATTCTGTCATACTTGCAACTGTTGACACAGCTGTTGTTCTGTCATACTTGCGACGATTCACGCATGTGTCGTTATGTCATGCTCAATACTGTTCACATATACGAGTACATCACTCTGCAGTACTTGCAACTGTTCGCACATACATCATTCTGGAATACTTGCAACTGTTCACACATACATCATTCTGCAGTACTTGCAACTGTTCACACATACATCATTCTGCAGTACTTGCAACTGTTCACACATATATCATTCTGGAATACCTGCAACTGTTCACACATACATCATTCTGAGTACTTGCGACTGTTCACACATACATCATTCTGCAGTACTTGCAACTGCTCACACATATAATTCTGTCTTACTTGCAACTTTTCAAAGATACATCATTCTAGAATACTTACAACTGTTCACACATACATCATTCTGTCGTACTTGCGACTGTTCACACATACATAATTCTGCCTTGTTTGCAACTGTTCGCACACATAATTCTATCGTACTTGCAACTGTTCACACATACATAATTCTGCCTTACTTGCAACTACTCACACATACATAATTCTGCCTTACTTGCAACTGTTCACACATACATAATTCTGCCTTACATGCAACTGTCACACAAACATCATTCTACCTTACTTGCAACAGTTCACAAATACAGAATTCTGCCTTACTTACAACTGTTCACACATACATAATTCTGCCTTACTTGCAACTGTTCACACATACATAATTCTGCCTCACTTGCAACTGTTCGCACCTCTGTCTCTCTAAAGTAACAACAGCTGTACTTTTAACACCTCTATTGAAATTGTCCTATCCTGCGCTCCCTTGATGACACCAATAATTATTTCCCTTGTTCAGATCTATATAGTACCAACACGTACCCTTGTTCAGATCTCTATGGTACCAACACGTACCCTTGTTCAGATCTCTATGGTACCAACACGTACCCTTGTTCAGATCTCTATAGCGCCAACACGATATTCTTCTGATTGCCTGAAGCTTGTGTATCAAAGACTGGTAAAATTTACCTTAAAACTGTATCACTTGTCATGTATCATGCGACCACCCTGTTGTTCACAATCTCAAATCATCCAACTCCACGTCTTATTCTTCTTGGATCCTTAACTGCTGACTTAAAAAAGAATCAGTGACCATCACACCTAGTGGCGTCTTGTAGGGCAGAAACAAACTGTCTCCACTTTGCTCGGTCGGTGGTCATCCTTTGTGTAGTGTCCCAACTCTGGTTCATGCTTTGCATGACAGCCTCCACAGTTCTCTGCCATACTGTTCTTGGCTGTCCTCTCTTTCGTCTTTCTTCTGGCGTCCATAGCATGGCATTTCTTGCGATGATGTCGGGGTCACTTGTAAGAAACATGACCAACCTGGTTTCAGCGTCTGCCCGCTATAATGGTGTGTATTCCCACTCCATCTGCCAGTGTCTAATTTTTCAATTATTTAGCTGTTTTTCCCCCCGAATGTTTCCATTTATCTCCGTTTCTCATCGGAGAATTAAATTAGCTTCTCTGTATGTGATTACTTTATGGTAACATTGTTCGTAACCTCAGAATTTGGTTTGCCATGTCTGCGCAAAGAAAGACCCCAAGACGTATCAATTACTTGTTTAAGCTACGGCTAGGCCAGGAATGTTTTCTTTCTTGGTTCTTGGATTCATCTTGCAATTAGCAAACGTTGGACCGACAAGTGAGAGGGATATTCTTGGAGATTAGCTTTAGATGACTAATTCCGATGTTGGCTTGACCTGCTTGTCTGGGTAAGAAAGGAAAATCATTAAGCTCGTTTTAGAACTGTGTGAAAATTGATGAGCGTGGGGAACGGCGAAAATTCCGAAGCCAGGCTGTAACGGAAAGTTGTCATTGTTTGCTCATTACTTTCTCTTTAACCACAAACATTTTTCTTTGCATTTTTTTTTTCATTTGGATTTTCATTTGAATTTCAGTAGCACGTTCTTATTCTGCCCTCTTTCCCCATATCTTTTGTAAACTTGACTGGATTTGTCGTACACAATTGAGAGCAGTGTCTAGCAGCAGTTTTTTCCCCCTTTATCTTCCTATCTCTTTCATAACGCTGCTTCTTCGCTTTATTGTCAGCCTGGAAAGCCCTGCTTAATAGTCTTATCAAGATTTATTTAGTAACTAGTGTAAAAGCCCGTCATAAGACGGGAATTAAATTCAAAAGCACCAATATCTAACGGCAATTTTACTTATTCAAAAGTGTTTTTTAAAAACCAATGTGCATCACCACAGTACACGAACTACGTAGCAGCAGCGAGAATCCCAATGTGTGTATATGGGATCACACTTTCTATAAATATATTTTTGTGCACACCGTCATTTGCGCATTCTTCTTTGGTAAGTGTTTGTGACCGCTTGGCATACACTACCATTTATACGTGTTAAAATCACATAGAATGAGAATAACATGTTAAAAGCAGTTAAGGCATTTTTGCACAAAACACAGTATCATGAAAAGTTTACGGCTTTGAGAGAGGCATTGTAAAGCTGTCCCAGAACAAAACAATAGTAAATGCATGTTTTTGAATGGAAAATTTTGTGAAAGTGAGAGTTGCTAATTTGGGTTTTTTTCCGTTGTTAGAGAGAGAGAGACGTGTGGAAAAAGTCGAAAAGCTGAGAAAGCGTGTGCAAATGTAGATAATTGTACCGTGTGAAAAAAGAAAGCATCGTGTGAAAATTGGCGGGAAAAAAGAAGAAATAGTATAAAAAGGAGAGACGTGGGCGATAGACAGGCTTTTACAGATTTTTAGGATTCATTAGGCGAGAGGATTTTACAGATAGTGTTAGGTGAACTTCGTCTTTGAGATTATCAAGACAAGTTTTTAACTTGACAAGTTTTCAAGTTAGACAAGTATTTTTAAGTAGACAAGTTAGTTTTTAAGTAGAGAAGTTTGTATTTTATTCTATTGGATATATTATTCCTGTGGATATACACTTTCACTTTGGATACTCACTATTTTGTGTAAGCGTAAGAAACAAGTACTTCACCATTGTGTCACTAACATTGCTGTTCTAATGACGTTAATAAACTATATTTTATTTTTCTACATTGCTGAGTTTTCTTTCGAATATTACAGTTGGATTATTCGACAAACCATTATACGAGGTATTGCTTTTCACTAAACCTAAAAGGGTAAGAACGAACTTTGGGAAGAAGAATAAACTAAGGTCAAGAATTTCCATCTCAGACGAAAGGCCTGTAACCACTTGAACCAGAACGTACAAAGAGTTAGCTCACGTCAAAATATTTACCTGCACACAACACCATTGACTGGCCAACAGACCCGGTTACACTAACTTCATATTGATGCCGTAACCAAGCCCATGATGGTGTTATTACTACCTGTAACTTGTATGAGGCCAGCTGTGAAGGCTCCTGAGATAAAATGTAGTTGAGAATTATCAGAAGGCCTTTCTTGCTACCACTACGACCTCACACTTAATTTTTTTTTTTCTTAATGAATGTGGCTACGTAAAGTGTCTAGGGTAATGATGTGTAATGTGGTGTGTTAGTTATAAATACACCCACAGACATTTAAGAAGACTAATAAGATTAACAAGTGTTAAAATACACTGAACTAACTCACGTGTATAAAGTTTTTGATATAATTATATTACATTTATTTGTTCTGGATCAAGTTTTATTTTGACCAGAACTTGTTTTAAAAGAAGGATTGAAAATTTATGAAAAAAAATGCATGGAATGTTACATAATAAATGCAGGAGTGTACATATTTAAGTACTAGACTAGTTAGTTTTATTAAAAAAAAAGTTCGAGTAGTCATCTCTTTGGGAGGATAGTTACTGTTTGTGCTGTTGGGGTGGCCTCATCACACCTGTCTATATTGACTACACATTGTCCAGAAAATGGTGGGAATTTTTATGGGGATATTAGTCACTACCAATAGTTGGTGAATGTCCAGCAGACCAGAGGCTCACTCATCTTTTTGTAGCTCTGGTGCTGAAAACTTGCGGTCCCACCTCTCCGTGCTGGCGGGCAATAATGGTGGTCTCTGTCACAAGAACTGCACAGATACACTCGAGTAAAGTCACCCACCGAATAGACTCTGCTTTGTTGTCGATAGAAAACTCACAGCTCTGCAATCAAAGTATGGGCTATGTGTCAAAATCTATTCTATACCCACGTCTGGACACCACACTGACACAACAACCACATCATACAGACAGGTCAGATCTCTCTGACCAAACAGCACAGTTACCATGGTGGGTTTACATCCGATAGATCCTCCCAGACTATAGATTCTGAAAAATAATTATTAGTTGTCGGCCCTAAAAGAAGATAGGTAATCTGTTTCAACGCTTGATTTATTTTGCATAATCCTTGCTGTAGTTTATGTACACTGTTAGTCCCTAGACCCTGACTTGGGCGGGGGGTCTAGAGCAAAATCCCTACTTGTTTGTAAGGCTAGATTTTGATATGGCAGTATCAAATCACTCGAACATGAAACAATATTCAAAATATATAAAGAAATAATTTCAATCTTACCAGATTATGAATACATAACACAGAATTGCTAGCAAAACTCAGCTGAGCTGCTGGCTATAGTATGGCGTCCCTAAATTTATTCACTGTCTTTCATATGGGAAAACTCCACACTTTAAAATCTGTGTCTAACACTGAACAATTATTGAAGAATGACCCCACTTTCGCGTCTGAGCGCTAATGATATGATTGTCTGTGGCCAATCACTGCCTAGTTGTACTTTAAATTTCAAATTTCTACACTAAAGTCATTTCAGTCATGCTTCAGTCAAGTATGGATGGTTATCTGTTAGTCTGTCCGTCTCTACTTGTGTTTCTAAAAAAAAATGTGCTTGATTTTTGAAGCAACCTTTCTCTCCCCTTAAAATTTTGTCGTAAAAAGTTATATTTAGACACAGCTACCGCTCAAAAACCCTCTCCTCCATAATAAGTAACTTTGAACACCTGTTCCCAAGGTCGTGTTTTTGTGTGCAAATTGTGACACTTTTAGATTCAATATAGTCTAGCGATGATGTGAACTACACTGTCTTTTGTCATTATCTTCAATATTATCTATCCGTTTGTAAAATTAAGATCATATTATTTCATTGCTCAGAATAGGCCATCCGGCCAGCTAATTTTTATATTCCTAACATTAATATTAAGAAAAATTACTTTTTAAATTTTTGTAATATTCCTAACATCTGCGTTCTTCCGCTCAAATTCAAATCAAGCGCTTGGTATCGCAAAACGTCCAATTCCGTACCTCGTGTCAATTTGGGGGACTTGAATTTTTTTACTTTCATCCATTTCCCCCCCCCCCCCCCTGGCGTCTCTTTAGCCTTTCCAGTCATATTTTTTTTTTCCTTTTGATACTCCGTTCCCCTCCGGTCTAGCAAGTCAATTTTATGGGGATGATGACCCGCGGTCTAGGCGATCATGTACATCAGCAGCCTACGCATTATGTTTTTATCCTCAAATGTTATCCTTGGAGGAATTTTACCGTTGTATCTCTGTCAATTTCACTACACATCTCCCCACCTGAAAACATGCCTATGGCAAGTTCCAAAACCAGCGATACACATAGGTAAAATTACTCCTCCCGTCTGCCATTACTCTAATTTTGATCACAGGGGTGCCGACTGAGGAAATCTGCACCGACATTCAATTTGCCTGGGATATATTGGATACTAAACTGATAAGGTTGAAGCAATAAAGACCACCTCAGCAATCTTGCGTTTTCATGCTTAGCCTGAGACAAGAACACGAGAGGCTGATGATCCGTCTCCACCACAAATGTCCTACCATACAGATAGATTTGAAACTTCTTTATTGCCCAGATTAATGCTAAACATTCTTTTTCGCTTGTGGAGTATCCTTGTTCCGCCTTATTCAATTTGCGGCTTGCATAAGCGACTGGTTTAAGTTCCCCATCAGGTGAAGATGATCTTTGCAACAAAGCCCCTCCTAGTCCCACATTACTTGCATCGGTTCTTAAGACAAGTCCTGTGTCAAATCAGGCAGTTTGAGAATAGGCTTGCTAGTGAGTTTTTCCTTTAACTCTTGGAACGCTAATTCACATTGTGCAGTCCAAATAATTTTATCTGGAAGTCCCTTGCGAGTCAGATCAGTCAGAGGAGCACAAATAGCGTTAAAATTCTTGATGTATTTCTGATAAAATCCGCATAACGACACAAATGATCGCACGTCCTTTTTTGTTTGCGGCCTAGGTGCTCTCTGCAGTTTTTCCAAATTCTTAGGATCAGGGGTCATATTACCCTGATATACAGTGTGCCCCAAGAATTCCAACTCTTTGCATCCAATACAACATTTTGTTGGCCTAGCAGTTAAGTTCGCCTCCCGAAGTCTATCAAACAACATCTCCAGAGCTTCAATGTGTTCTTCAAATGTCTCGGTGGCGACGAGAATATCATCCATGAAATTTGTGATACATGGGTTATTCAGGGGGTCCAACAATTTTCGCATCATCCTTGAAAACACACTCGGAGCATTTTTCAGTCCGAATGGTAGCATATTGAATTCATAATGTCCATCCGAAGTGCTAAAAGCCAAATAAGGTCTCACTTCAGGCTTCACTGGGATCTGGTAATAGCCTTTACTAAGATCCACCTTTGAAAAGTATTTTGCCTTGTTCAGTCTGGCAAATAGCTGTTTTGTGTCTGGTAATGGATCCACTTGTCCTTCTGTGACAGCATTCAGTTTCCTGTAATCTATGCACAGTCTGTGTTCCCCAGACGGTTTCCTCAACAAAACGACACTAGAACTAAAAGATGATTCACTGTGCGAAATAATCCCCTCCTTCAATAAATAATCTATTTCTTCCTTTAATGCCTTCTCCTTCGCGAACGGAATAGAATAGGCTCTCATACAGATTGGGTTTGAGTCTACCAGTTTCATGTCATACTGTAGCAAATTTGTATGGCCTGGTTTATCTGTTAATACATCTGTATGTTCCTCCAGAACCTTTTGAACTCTCTCCCTCTGGTTTTTAGTCAGGTGCTTACTGACTTTTACCTGTGCTGCTGTTTCACAAGGATGTAATGGGTATTCATGTGAGGTGAGTGGTTCCTTTTGCATCTGGGTTGCAATAGCTAAGGTCAATAAGGGGGTGCTTTCCTGGAGTGGTCTGTCCAGATACTTCTTTAACAGGTTTACATGATAAACTTTTTCCTTCCCCTTTTTGTCAATTTTATAGTTTGTTCTAGACACCTTCTCTAGAACCGTATATGGACCTTGCCAACCAATTTGTAATTTATTCTGGCTTCCCGGTAGTAAAAGCAGCACCTTCTCTCCGACTGCCAGTTCCCTGTCCTTTGCCTTCCTATTAAAATATGCTGCATGTTTCTTCCTGGCTTGTTTCAAATTATCATTTGCCAGTTTCCATCCAGCTTTCAAACGAGTGGTCAGTTCGTTCACATATTGATAAGATGAGGTAACAGTCTCTTCCGCCTTCTCATCTGTCCAGGTCCTTAATAGGGCCTCTAATGGACCTTTTATTGGCCTCCCAAATAGCAGAGTTGCGGGAGCCATCCCGGTTGAACTATGTGGTACCTCCCGGTACGCAAACAATGCGGCGGGCAGGAATTGATCCCACAGATCCGTTTTTTTCGTGTGCCAGCTTTCTCAGGATAGAAATGAGAGTCCCATTGAACCTCTCTACCTGGCCGTTCCCTTGTGGATGGTACGGACTACAATGAAAGTGCCTGGCTTGAAATAGCTTAAAAACTTCTTCCGTTAGTTTCCCCTTGAACTGAGAACCATTATCCGTCAAGATTTGATGCGGGAATCCTAATCGGGTAAATATTGTAAGTAGTGCCTCTGCTACATGTTTTGAATCAATTGATGGCAGGGCTACCGCCTCTCCCCACATAGAACAAGTGTCCACCAGAGTAAGGATGTAACTGTTCCTCCTCTTGGTCCGAGTGAGAGGTCCTACAATATCCACTGCAACCCTCTCAAAAGGTGTTCCCACTATGGGCATTTCCCCTAGAGTTGCAGGGCAGTCCAGTGCTTTGGAGCTACCCTTTGACATTCTGGGCAGGATTTGACATATCTTTTTATATCCTCCGTTATCCCTGGCCAGAAGTAATGACAAGCTATACGCTGTCCTGTGGCGCTGATCCCCATGTGACCACTGAAGGGGATTGCATGTCCGAGTTCCATCACTTTCTCTCTATATGCAATGGGAAGAACCAGCTGGTTGTGACCATTTGTTCCAGTTCCGGCCTTCCTGTATAAGAGTTTGTTCTTCATGAAATATTCCCCCTTGCTCGGAGGTGTGTGGCATTTGGGTAATTTTTTAAAACCTGGCTGGAGTGTCCTATCCTCAGCCTGCGCCTTCCTCATCTCCTCTGGATGAGCATTTATAGGTTCACCTTCTTCCTCCTTCTTCTGTGACCTGGTCTGCACTGTCGCCATGATCACAGGTTTCTCGGGATTCCCCAAGAAGACGTATCTACACCCCAATATCAGAGGGTAGATTGGTTCATCTATCACTGCTGCTCTGATTTCTCCTTCCACATAGCGAGTTTTCACCGTTATCCTTGCGATGGGAAGTGTCATGAGTGGTATGTCCTTAGTCGCCCCTTGTATTTCCACTGTTTCTGTGGTATACTGACTTGGGTCCACTAGGCTAGACTTCACAACTGAATCATAATCCAAACCTGTATCATAAAGGCACCTTATGGTGACCCCATTACAAATAACATCCTCACAAACTGGGGGGTGATAAGGTTCCTGTTGTCCCTTAGGATTAACCTTTACTCTTTGCGTCCCCGACTTCATTGCAGCAATGTTTGAAGGTTTCCTTCTACAAAATTCGGTGTTATGGTTATCCTTCTTGCACCATTTACACCATCTTTTTCCTTGGTTCAACGGTTTTCTTTCATTGAACTTTTGGTCATTGAACTGTGAGTTTCTGTCGCGATAGTCATTTCTTGGCCGCTCAAAGTTTGTCCTACCCTTATTTGCCTGCTCTCTATTATCAAATTTATTAAATTGCTGTGGAGCTTTAAAATTGTCTATGTGCTTCTTCTTAGCACCACTTACCTCTGCCTGGGCTGCCTGATACCTCTCAGCAACATTTAAAATTTCCCCCAACTTCTCTGCACCCTGTTCCATGAGAAATTTTCTCATGTCTGGAGCCATGGACTCTCTCAATTGCTCAATCATGATCATTTCTTTAAGATCTTGGGTCTTCCCCAGAGCCGTCCATTTCTCCAAATAGGTTTCTAGTCTGGCAGAGAATTGGTGGTATGTCTCCCCAGACAACAGTTTGGCATTTCTAAATCTCTTACGATAAAATTCACCATTCTTCTCGTACCTTAATAACAAAGCCTGCTTTAACATGTCATAATTGTCTTGGTCTTCCCTGTTCATTTTGGCAAATACTTCATAAGAAGCACCCCTCAATCCCTGTGATAGCTTTAAACTCCACCTCTCTCTCTCTAACCCATATGTAGTAGCTAATAACTCTAAACGTCCTAGGTACCCCTCTATGTCATCGTCTTTTTCAACAAAATGGTCTAAATGAAACCCCATAGCTGAGTTTGAGGCTCCCAGACTGGGCGTAGCATCTGAGGCAAAAGGGCTGGCACCATTTTCAGGGGCCGGGCCTTGTAATTCCAGCTCCCTTAGTCGTAATTCGTGCTCCCTCTGCAACCTTCTATCTTCAGCCTCCCTTTCGGCAGTCAACCTTTTTTCTTCTGCCTCCCTTTGCTGTCGTTTTTCTTCTGCCTCCCTTTGCTGTCGTTTTTCTTCTGCCTCAATCTGCAGCCTCTTAATTTCTCTATCAGCCTCAATTTGTAACCTCTTCTCTTCAGCTACCTTTCTATCTTCCCTTTCAATATATTTATCACATTCAGTCGTTACGTATTGAATTAAAATTTGACCATCCATCCCCATCTCCTTCGCAGTGAGCACAGCAGCTGATCTAAACTTTGCTAGCTCTGCCATACTTTTTGGACAATATAATAATATACAAGATAAATCTCTAACCAGTAAATACACTAAGTACTTCTAATTACTATATGACTATAGTCTAACTAATTCTAACTAACCAGTTAACTAATTAATTATTACTGGCTGTGAAGATTCACCAACTTTTATCTGCAGGGACACTTTTAATTTTAAAGGAAATTTTACAATTTATTTCCCTACTTTTATTTCTCCCACCAGGAGATCCTAATTTTACTGTTGGGCTAATTATCCCTGGACAAGACCCCAATTTATGTAGTGGTATTGATGG
The DNA here is from genome assembly GCA_024509875.1 of Oreohelix idahoensis. Classification (NCBI taxonomy): domain Eukaryota; kingdom Metazoa; phylum Mollusca; class Gastropoda; order Stylommatophora; family Oreohelicidae; genus Oreohelix; species Oreohelix idahoensis. Next base: position 52,286 of record JAMPIV010012311.1, on the reverse strand, counting down.
TATTGTATGATGGTGTTATTACTACCTGTAACTTGTATGAGGCCAGCTGTGAAGGCTCCTGAGATAAAATGTAGTTGAGAATTATCAGAAGGCCTTTCTTGCTACCACTACGACCTCACACTTAATTTTTTTTTTTTTTCTTAATGAATGTGGCTACGTAAAGTGTCTAGGGTAATGATGTGTAATGTGGTGTGTTAGTTATAAATACACCCACAGACATTTAAGAAGACTAATAAGATTAACAAGTGTTAAAATACACTGAACTAACTCACGTGTATAAAGTTTTTGATATAATTATATTACATTTATTTGTTCTGGATCAAGTTTTATTTTGACCAGAACTTGTTTTAAAAGAAGGATTGAAAATTTATGAAAAAAAAAATGCATGGAATGTTACATAATAAATGCAGGAGTGTACATATTTAAGTACTAGACTAGTTAGTTTTATTAAAAAAAAAGTTCGAGTAGTCATCTCTTTGGGAGGATAGTTACTGTTTGTGCTGTTGGGGTGGCCTCATCACACCTGTCTATATTGACTACACATTGTCCAGAAAATGGTGGGAATTTTTATGGGGATATTAGTCACTACCAATAGTTGGTGAATGTCCAGCAGACCAGAGGCTCACTCATCTTTTTGTAGCTCTGGTGCTGAAAACTTGCGGTCCCACCTCTCCGTGCTGGCGGGCAATAATGGTGGTCTCTGTCACAAGAACTGCACAGATACACTCGAGTAAAGTCACCCACCGAATAGACTCTGCTTTGTTGTCGATAGAAAACTCACAGCTCTGCAATCAAAGTATGGGCTATGTGTCAAAATCTATTCTATACCCACGTCTGGACACCACACTGACACAACAACCACATCATACAGACAGGTCAGATCTCTCTGACCAAACAGCACAGTTACCATGGTGGGTTTACATCCGATAGATCCTCCCAGACTATAGATTCTGAAAAATAATTATTAGTTGTCGGCCCTAAAAGAAGATAGGTAATCTGTTTCAACGCTTGATTTATTTTGCATAATCCTTGCTGTAGTTTATGTACACTGTTAGTCCCTAGACCCTGACTTGGGCGGGGGGTCTAGAGCAAAATCCCTACTTGTTTGTAAGGCTAGATTTTGATATGGCAGTATCAAATCACTCGAACATGAAACAATATTCAAAATATATAAAGAAATAATTTCAATCTTACCAGATTATGAATACATAACACAGAATTGCTAGCAAAACTCAGCTGAGCTGCTGGCTATAGTATGGCGTCCCTAAATTTATTCACTGTCTTTCATATGGGAAAACTCCACACTTTAAAAATCTGTGTCTAACACTGAACAATTATTGAAGAATGACCCCACTTTCGCGTCTGAGCGCTAATGATATGATTGTCTGTGGCCAATCACTGCCTAGTTGTACTTTAAATTTCAAATTTCTACACTAAAGTCATTTCAGTCATGCTTCAGTCAAGTATGGATGGTTATCTGTTAGTCTGTCCGTCTCTACTTGTGTTTCTAAAAAAAATGTGCTTGATTTTTGAAGCAACCTTTCTCTCCCCTTAAAATTTTGTCGTAAAAAGTTATATTTAGACACAGCTACCGCTCAAAAACCCTCTCCTCCATAATAAGTAACTTTGAACACCTGTTCCCAAGGTCGTGTTTTTTGTGTGCAAATTGTGACACTTTTAGATTCAATATAGTCTAGCGATGATGTGAACTACACTGTCTTTTGTCATTATCTTCAATATTATCTATCCGTTTGTAAAATTAAGATCATATTATTTCATTGCTCAGAATAGGCCATCCGGCCAGCTAATTTTTATATTCCTAACATTAATATTAAGAAAAATTACTTTTTAAATTTTTGTAATATTCCTAACATCTGCGTTCTTCCGCTCAAATTCAAATCAAGCGCTTGGTATCGCAAAACGTCCAATTCCGTACCTCGTGTCAATTTGGGGGACTTGAATTTTTTTACTTTCATCCATTTTTTTCTCCCCCTTCCCCCCCCCCCCCCCCCCCCCAATTGCGTCTCTTTAGCCTTTCCAGTCATATTTTTTTTTCCCTTTTGATACTCCGTTCCCCTCCGGTCTAGCAAGTCAATTTTATGGGGATGATGACCCGCGGTCTAGGCGATCATGTACATCAGCAGCCCACGCATTATGTTTTTATCCTCAAATGTTATCCTTGGAGGAATTTTACCGTTGTATCTCTGTCAATTTCACTACAATGAGGTTGCCAGTTGCCCCCCCCCCCCCTCCCCCATGCACAATCTCATATTAGTCGCTTTTTGTAACATGCGTGAAGGTGCAGCAATCCTGTTTTTTCTGTTTCTCTGTGTAGAATCCCTAGACCTACACGGGCATCATTCATTATGATATCAAGTTTTTTATTGTTTTATTTTATTAATTTAAAAAAAAAATGGAACCTTCAAACTCTCTTCTATAATGTTACCGAGATATATTTAGTAATCCCATCAAAATGTATTTTATATCTAAATTTCATTACAGGATCAAGTTTTTTAATACCTTCAAAATCTATTCTCTAATGTCATTAATAAGTGTTTGATACCTCTATTTCATAAATGCATCAAGTGTGTTAATAGTACCTTTAAAATCTGTTATATAATCTTAGAAAGATTTATTTGATAATTTTAGAGAAGTCGTCACAGTTGTCGATTACTTCTCACTTCCATCTGAGCTTTGTTACTGAATTACCTAAAAGTTCGCGAAATAGCCATGAACAGGCCATGCGAGAGCGCTGGGAAGTCCCAGTCCATTTCACATTGTAAATCCCCCTGACTGTTTGAGAAAACGGGTAAAAAGTGTACCAGTCATGCATCCCTGGCTAACGTGAGGCCCTGGGCGAAGTAGTGCTGCTGGTCTTCCCTCTACAGGGCCTGGCAGTAAGAACAAATATTCTTCTTCGTACACTCTCAGACGTCAAATTGAATATGTTCAAAGAAAGAAGTGGTCCGCTTGAAGCTATTTCTGTCTTCAAAGATCTTTTCCAGGAATGAAATTGGGGACGGCCATGTGTGCTTTCTCTGTTCCTCATATTTTAGGCATCTTTGAAGCATATGTTCAGCAGTCATACTCATCGGTTGTTCCTATCTTTTGCTTTTTGAATCGGTCATATCGCAATCTGTTGTGACCCGTGCGGAGTCTGAAGATTACTCCTTGTTCTCTTCTGCTGAGCTGGTAATACGCATCATTTTGTGTGTGGCCTGGATGTTCTGCTTCCCATTTGTTCCGGTATGTGCTTCTGATAAAACTCTTATCAGACTAATGTAGCTTTCCACCTTCTTTAGCCAACCTGTCAGCCTCTTCGTTGCCAAAGATGATGCAATGAGATGGAATCCACTGTACTACAACTCTTTTGTATCACTGGCTCAGTTTGTGGAGTACTACTCTTAGTTCATCCATGTCTGCATTATTCTGGATCTTCAACGATGCAATTACTGACAATGTGATTGTAAAGAAATAAATGTGTCTCTCTGTGCATTCCTCTGTCATTAGGACCTCTGATGCAGCTATCAAGGACTCTGTTTCTGCTTTGAGGTTACCTGGGAATTTTCATGGTGCCATTGACAGTTTTGTGTGTGTGTGTGTGTGTGTGTTTGTTTGTGTGTGTTTGTTTGTGTGTTTGTTTGTGTGTTTGTGTTTAAGTTCCGCAATAGTTCTCCACCACCATCTTCTGTTGCATTTGTTACTGAACGAATCTGAAAAGTTAAGGACATTTTAATTCCTATGGGATAGAACATTCTTTGGATCAGTGATTTCAAGCATTGCGTAGTAGCCCCGTGTAGTTCCGGAAGTGGGGGTGGGGGGGGGGTGTTAATCTCTAACGAGACAAACAAAAAAACAGATTAAGACTACTTCTCCCGCAGGCATGTCGTACCAGGCGACTAATATGAGGTTATGTGTGGGGGCTGACAACTTCATCATGTAAAACATATTGCTTCAGAAACAAGCACTGCAAGAGCATGAGAGAGCTTGGTGTAGGCTTCCTGTATGGACCACCTACAATGGTGGTTCCATGCTCCATAAGGTGCGAAAAGGACAGTGAATGGATATAACTTGTTCTTCTTGGATCATTAGCCTCTGGCTGACAAAGTAATCAGTGACTATCACACCTGGTGGCGTCTTGTAGGGCAGCAACAAACTGTTTCCACTTTGCCCTGTCGGTGACAACACTTCGTGCAGTGCGAATGGATATAGCGCTAAACATTATTTTTGGTCAATTTCAAATTGTTGAAATGCTTACTCATAATAATGTTCTATTTTGCCTCACTGTTACAATAGTTTATTCTGATGTCCGTAGATAGTTCGTGTGCCTACTCTTGTAGTTCCTAGTTTTATCAGTTGCTTTTAAATGGTTATTCAGCCTTGAATTTCTTCAGTAGTTAGAAACAGATGGAAGTTGCTAGGGAACGTGACTGCGATTGTAAAAAAACATGGAGAGAAATTTTGGCAACCCTGGATTGTGATTGGATAAAAATAATATCGCAAGGAAACAAATTCCTCAGTAAGTTAGGTGGTAGTTTTGAAAGCCAAAACAGTTTCGCAGCGTACGTTTATATTTTTAAAATCAACGGAAAGATAATCTCGCTGATACATTTTTGTAATTATTTCATCTTTTTTTTTTTAAAGTTGACCAATCGTTCCATAACTACACGATTTGTTCATTGCTGCGTGTGTATATATATATATATATATATATATATATATTTATTTATATATATATATATATATATATATATATATATATATATATATATATATATATATATATATATATATATATATATATATATATATATATATATATATATATATATATACACGTTACTCTAAACCAGGGGTTCTGAACCTTTTTATTTGCTCATGGCTCCTTTCTGAGCATTATTTACCCCGTGACATCTCCCCCATCCGATAGTCTCTGTTAGCTGGAAAAAAAGGTACTTTAGCAGAAATATGGCACTTACTGTGGCACCCTGGTGGACACTTTTCCCACGTTTAGATTCTAACCCATGCTTTTTAACCTTGTAGAAGTCTCACACCCCCTTATAGCCTTGCAACCCGTTACAGCATCTTAAGAATCCTCGCTCCCCGTTACAGCAGCTTAATAAACCTCGCGCCCCTTTACAGCTTGTTAAGAATCTTCACACCCCCTTTATAGCATCCTAAGAATCTTTGCACCCCACTTTCTTCTAGCTCGCAAAATATTCCAGAAAAAGACATACAAGTATGTTTCGAGAAGCAGTTATTAACAAAATATTCCAGAAAAAGACATACAAGTATGTTTCGAGAAGCAGTTATTAACAAAATATTCCAGAAAAAGACATACAAGTATGTTTCGAGAAGCAGTTATTAACAAAATATTCCAGAAAAAGACATACAAGTATGTTTCGAGAAGCAGTTATTAACAAAATATTCCAGAAAAAGACATACAAGTATGTTTCGAGAAGCAGTTATTAACAAAATATTCCAGAAAAAGACATACATGCAGTTATTAACAAAATATGACTAAGGTTCGGTATCTAATTCACGCTGCAAAGGTCTATTTTGTACAAATACATTTGAGGTCTAAGTGTTAAATAGTGTGTATGATGATTCGTCTTCTAAAATAGCTGGCATGTTTAGCACCCCCAGGAGGTGGGGCTCGCACCCCCAAGGGGTGCATGTATCCTTGGTTAAGATAGTATCGTGATAATCCCTGATTCGATTCCGCTGTCAACCTGTCACTTGTTTACCTTTTCTGATGTCTAGTGTTCTACTCATTTCATGATTACTTACGAGTGCCTATCACACACCCATTTTCGTTTAAATTATTTAACTACACGGCTGTTACGGAAGAAAATCACTGATATTATGATTAAAGTAATTTGTGTTTAATATATTGTCTTATTTCAGAGTTACGAATACCAGCTGTCTAATCAATTCATTTACTAGAATAAATGGGGGAAATAAAAGAGAATACTACAAATTGGAACGCTGATAGAAGACTGTTATCTAGAGTCATAAACTATTGAGTGTATCAAATTACAGTAATGATTTGTGCGGTTTTGTTGTTAATAATTTCTCTGCTAAGGTTTGTGTTCCTGGTAGACTTCATAATTTAACCCGTTTTATTTAGCTTTCGATCTAGAATTTATGAGCCGCGGATAAATCGTTGTTACGGATCATTTTTAAGAAATCAAAATATTCAAGGCAATGTATGAAAAAGTATGGCATTTTCTTTAAAACTATCATCATCACAATTACCATTCAGCATCCATCCACCCATCCATCCGTCTATCTATCTATCTATCTATCTATCTATCTATCTATCTATCTATCTATCTATCTATCTATCTATCTATCTATCTATCTATCTATCTATCTATCTATCTATCTATCTATCTATCTATCTATCTATCTATCTATCTATCTATCTATCTATCTATCCCTCCCTCCCTCCCTCCCTCCCTCCCTCTCTCTCTCTCTCTCTCTCTCTCTCTCTCTGCCTGCCTGCCTGTCTGTCTATTCTTCCATTTATTTTAACCATTTGCCTGCCTCCCTTCCTGCCAGGCAGCCCGTCCGTCCTTCCTTCTCTCTACATACCTACCTATCAAACTAGTCTGCCTGCCTGTCTATCGTAAGGAAACATTAACGTCGACTATATCTTCCATCTCATCATATTTTCTTCCTACTTATATCCTTGTTTTCCTTTTTATCTACATTATGATTTCATGGCAGTTCTTCTTCTTCTTCTTCTTCTTCTCTCCACCAAAAACTGTTTTGAGATGTCAGTAACCTTGAGCTGAATATTGCCTTTATTAGAGTCATTAATGTGGAAGTTTGAGGGTGAACGAGATGTCAGTAACCTTGAGCTGAATATTACCTTTATTAGAGTCATTAATGTGGAAGTTTGAGGGAGGGCGAACGAGATGTCAGTAACCTTGAGCTGAATATTGCCTTTATTAGAGTCATTAATGTGGAAGTTTGAGGGCGAACGAGATGTCAGTAACCTTGAGCTGAATATTGCCTTTATTAGAGTCATTAATGTGGAAGTTTGAGGGCGAACGAGATGTCAGTAACCTTGAGCTGAATATTGCCTTTATTAGAGTCATTAATGTGGAAGTTTAAGGGCGAACGAGATGTTAGTAACCTTGAGCTGAATATTGCCTTTATTAGAGTCATTACCCTCAAACTTCCACATTAATGACTCTAATAAAGGTAATATTACCTTTATTAGAGTCATTAATGTGGAAGTTTGAGGGAGGGCGAACGAGATGTCAGTAACCTTGAGCTGAATATTGCCTTTATTAGAGTCATTAATGTGGAAGTTTGAGGGAGGGCGAACGAGATGTCAGTAACCTTGAGCTGAATATTGCCTTTATTAGAGTCATTAATGTGGAAGTTTGAGGGAGGGCGAGAGCCACATCCTTTGGTTCAGCTCCGTCATAAGCTGCTTATTATGTATATATCTACTGATGGAATTAAACGAGGTATCGACCTAGTCCAATTCCGTTTCCCCAAGTACAGAAGAACTGTTATACGAATCCCGATCATCCGAATTGCCGATTAACGAATCACCAAAAAAGCACAAGTGGAAATGCAGCGATTAATTTGATGAAATATGGGGAATCAGAGAAGAAAATCGTCGAAAGATATCTTCTTCTTGTTCGTTCGCTGTCGGATATCTACATTAATGACTCTAATAAAGGTAGTAGTCAGCTCAAGGTTCCTGACATCTCCAAACAGTTTTTCATGGAGAGAAAAGCGGTGTAGCCATATGCCATTCCGTTCACTGTTGTATGTTGGGCAGATATAATCTGGGGACAGCCACAATTTCTGACATTAAGCATAGTGAGTTAATTCTGACATTAAGCATAGTGAGTTAATTCTGACATTAAGCATAGTGAGTTAATTCTGACATTAAGCATAGTGAGTTAATCCTTCAGTTGCATTATGTATTACAAAGTAAAGATAGTAGCTTTGGCCGAAAAACAATGAAAAAGGATGACAAACACAAAAAAGAAGAAATAATATACAAATTGTTTTTGCATATAATTTCAAGCCCTATTTTACGTGAGAATACTCTTATATTTTTATATAAAGACTAATTAATACGTTTTAAAAAAAAATAAGTCGTGGATGAGAGTGTTTTCCCCTTAATCCAATTAACCAAAATTTCGATTATACGAATAACTCCAGCCACGGATTAATTCGGATATTTTGAGTTTTACTGTACAAAACTTTTCACATTTCACTCCTCGCCTCTCCCTCCACTGGTTCTTTCCATCAGTTCTACATTACCCACATTCTTTTCTACAATTCTCTTTAGAAAATGTGGAACATCCATCATTATACTATTTATCATTTTTTAGTCTGCTACCTTGTATATATTTTGCATATGTTACTCTGATTGTCAAAGTTCCAAGAGTAATGATCGATTAGTCAACTGCGAGAAGCCAGATGTCAATAGAGTCTAGACAGAAATCTTTAGCTGCCCAGACTACAGAGCACAAATTTAGACGGCAGGCAGGTACTGCACATACTTCGTCTCTAGAATCACCAATGTGGAACTGATAACAAAACCAGACAAGTGCCAGTGGAGCAAGAGGTGAGAAGTGAACGTTGGCGCTCGACCTCGATGGTTAATTTACATTAGCAAAGCGAGCACAACCTTGAGAATATACTCGCTTTCTGATGCCAGCAGAGAACGTTAATGATTCCATTGATTCGATATGGACTATTCTTCGTATTCATCATCATCATTTTGTATTGCGCTCCTTGCGATTCATGGAGTCACAACTGCCAGTCGATCCTCTTGCAGACAACTTGCACCAAGTAGTCACATGCTCTCGCAACACGTGGTTTCTGTTATAATTTGTTTTATATAGTGAGATTGCCAGCTCCATTCACATCCTTATATTAGTGGCCTTGTACGACATGCCTGAGGGTGAAGTAGCCCTATTCTTTCGTTGTCTCTTCACACCCCGGGCACTAAACGGGCACTACACGGGCAATGCGACAGCAGCGTTTAGAATACACTCGCTTCCTGATATCAACAGAAAACGTCATTGATTCCAGAGACCCGACTTATAGACCATGCCTCGTACTACTACTTCTTCTTCTTTGATCCTTAGCCGCCGACCGTCAAAGCAGTCAGTGGCCATCACGCCTGGTGGCGTCTTGTAGGGCAACAACAAACTGATTCCACTTTGCTCGGTCGGTGGCTATCCTTCGTACAGTGCCCCAACTCTGATTCATTCTTTACATCTCAGCCTCCACTGTCCTCCGCCAAGTTGTTTTTGATCGGCCTCTCTTTCGTTTTCCTTCAGGGGTCCATAACATAACTGTTCTTGTGATGGCATCGGGGTCTCTTCTGAGGACATGGCCAACCCAGCTCCAGCGTCTGCCAGCTACGATGGTGTGCATGTCCTCTTGCTTGCTCCGAGTAAGCAGATCTTGGTTGGTGATGGTATTTGGCCAAAAGATTCGGATAATTTTTCTTAGGCATGTTGTGTGAAAAGAGGACAATTTCGACATTTCCTTCTCTGTAACTCTCCAGCTGTCCGCGCCATAGAGAAGCACTGAAAGCACACAGCTCTGATATAATCCTAATTTTGTGCTTGTGCTGTACTGAGAGGACTTCCAGATGTTGTTTAGACTAAAAAAGGCTGTTCTTGCTTTGTTCATTCTGTTGTTGATGTCTTTGCTTGCTCCGCCGTCTGGTGTTACTATGCATCATAGGTATGTGAAGGCGTCTGTCTGTTCCAGTTGCTGATTCATTACTGATATGGGCTCAGGGTTGCTCACATTCAGCGTCATGACCTCTGTCTTCTTTAGGTTGATGTTCAAGCCCACCTGCTGGCTAAACGTATTAAGTCTTTCCGTTTTTTCCTGGATGTGTTGATGTGAATGTGCTAGCAGTGCAATGTCATCTGCATATTCCAGATCTTCCAATGTAGAAAATGTAGTCCATCTTATTCCTCTTGGACTGCCCTCTGTTGTCTGGCGCATCACCCAGTCTATGACTGTTAAAAATAGAGTGGTTGATAAGGGGCATCCCTGTCGTACTCCTGTCTTCACTTCAAAGGTTAGGTTGCTCTGCACAGTGCTACACGTAAAGTTGGCATAAAGGCTTTTTATGATTGACACTATGCAGCTTGGAATTCCATAAGCCCTCAGTATTTTCCATAAACTGTCCCTATGTATGCTGTCAAAAGCCTTTTCAAAATCAACGAAATTAATGTACAGCTGTCTTTGCCATTCTGAGCACTGCTCTATAATGTTCCAAAGGGTAAATATTTGATCTACACATCTTCTGTTCTTTCTAAATCCTGCTTGCTCTTTCCTCAGTTTGTGGTGTACTGCTTTTGAGATTCTCTGTACAATTATCCTGCCTAGTATTTTGCTGGGAACTGAGAGATTAGTTATTCCTCTCCAATTATTGCAGTCTGCAAGATCTCCCTTCTTGGGCAATTTGACAATTATTCCTTTGCTCCACTCTGTTGGTGTTGTCCCTGTTTTCCAGACTTGTGCAAATAGTGGTTCTAATAGTTCTGCTGCTAGCTCTGGGTCTGTCTTAAATAGCTCTGCATTTAAGTTATCATGGCCAGGAGCTTTTCCATTCTTTAACCCTTTGATTGCTGTGATGATTTCTTCTTTTCGTGGAATGTCTGTATTAACATCTAGATCATTTTCAGCTTCAGGAACATTCAATTGTGTCTCTGGTGGTTCCTTATTCAGAGTTTCTCTGAAATGCTCTGCCCATCTTGTTTCCTGTCCCTCTACTGTCGTGATGAGATTTCCTTGCTTATCTCTTACCAGTGTAATGTTGTTTGCACCTCTTTTTCCGCGGATGATTTTTGTTATTTTGTATACTGTGCTTTGTTCATTTCTCAGTGCTGCCTCTTCTGCCTGTCTTGCAAGGTCATCCAGAAATGTCTTTTTGTTAGGGTTTGACGTTTAACTTCCTTGTCCAGCTGTCTGTACTGTTCACTATATATTGCCTTTAACCTGAGAGACTTAGCTTCTGTTTTCTTTCTTTTCATTTCCTTTCTCTTCTCTATGGTGTCTAGCTATTCTGGTGATATCCAGTCTTGGCTCTTTCTTTCCTGGAATCCTAAGCATGACTTGCTGCTTTCCTTGTATATTTTTGAGATGGTGTTGAATCTATGGTCAACATCATCGGTCTCTGTTCTTTCCTGGCTTTTGGTAATCTGATATCGTCTCTTTACGTCGACCACGAAAGCTTATCTGGTGAGGGGATCCTTAAGTTTCGTGATGTTATATCTTTTCTGTTTGACTGCAACTGGTCCAGCAGCTCTGAGTTTCATCTTCAGTCTTGCTACTACTAGGTGATGATCACTTCCCACATCTGCGCCTCTTCTTACTTTCACGTCTTGTAGTGCATGTCTCCATCTGCCATTGATCATTATGTGATCTATTTGGTTTCTGTCTCGTCCGTTTGGTGATTCCCATGTTAACTTGTGCACTTCTTTGTGTGGAAAAAGTGTTCATCCAATGACCAGGTTGTTAATACTACAGAAGCTTATTAATTTGTCCCCATTCTCATTTACTGTTCCACAGCCGCATTTCCCCATTACTCTTTCGTTATAACTATTGCGTGCTCCCACTTTCACATTTAGGTCTCCCATTACTATAATAAGATCGTAACTGGGTGTAGTTTCCATTTCCTTTTGTACCTGTTGATAGAACTCATCCTTGATCTCTTCGTCGCTGTCGTTTGTTGGTGCGTAGCATTGTATAATTGTGGTGTTGGTGAATCTCCCTCTCAGTCTTGCTCTTATCAGTCTGTTGTTGATGGGTTTCCATTCTAGTAAAGACCTTTCCATTCTTTTCTTCAGGATAATGGCAACCGCTTCGTTGTGCTGACCATCCTCTCTGCCAGAATAAAGTACTGTTTCCCCTGTAGCTGTTTTTATTCTCCCCTTCCCTGTCCATCTGCTCTCGCTTATTCCCAGGATATGTATTTTGTAGTTCATCATTAGCAAACATTAGATTCTATTGTTATATTGCTCAAGATACTCTTGCACTATTTCATCCTTTCTTAACCATGTTTGATGTGTGTCTGATAGTGCTGATAACCATTTTGTATTTGCAATCTTCTGTTATTATTAATGAATCAGCCTCGAATATATACAGTTTCGTATGAGTCATTTTTCTGATCGTTTTCATCATCGTCATGATTATCGTCACTGTCGTCACTGTTAATTGGTTTATTGGGCCCAGTCTAGGTAAAGAGTAAAGGTTGACTGATACACGAGAATGTATAGACAATAGGTTTCACAGGTGGTAGGTTGAGGGAAAGATATGTCTCTGGAGTGAGTAGGTTTCTCTCATCCAGTCTATCCGTACAACTATGCTTTGTTACAAGACAGTCTTTGCCTCCCTATATAAAATAAGAACAGGTTACTCTACACACACAACAACAATATGTGACAACAAGACACACAAAACGTGAAAAACTAAGGATAAATGGATATGGGTCTGACCAACACACACAGTTAAGTTTTCTTGTTGTTTATTATCACTAAACAGTTTACAACATCAAGTTAACCAAAGGTATCAACAAAATCATTTATATATATAGAGTAAATAAAGAAGAATGGTGCACCTTCACCGTATAAAGGAAAATAACCCAGAGAAAATATTTACCAAAAGGTTGAAGGTTCTCACTAGGTTTACAGAATAACAATATTGGTACAAAATATGACCAAGTAAAGTAAACAAAATCAAACCACCAAAAATTAATAGATACTTTCCAGCAACAATAAATCAACACACGCTCTCTCATTCATGTGGCCACTTATCACACTATTACCTATTTTGTATTCTTCCCTTGGGTCTGTGGTATCCCTTGGTAAATTTATTCCACGAACATAATTCCTATTTGTACTGTTGACTAATGTTTCGCCCCAGCTGCTGAGGATACAAATTGGCCCCAGTTCATCCCCCAAAAAAAACTAATGAGGTGAACGCCGAATAAGTTTACTTCCACGATGAATCCTGGTGACGATATAAGTCCTAAAGGGGTGTCTTCACTGTTCTAAAAAAATTAGCACTTTTCCTCCGATGGGTGCACAGGGGAATGTAAGTATAGACGCAGGAACTACAACTGAATATTTCCGTTGCGACAACTCTTGCAGTGTTGAGGGCGGGCAGGGGAAAACTATCTGGATATATAATGTTACTACAAATATTGAATAGTGTGAGAATCATTGGTGTTTACCGCTTTAAGAGAGGGGAACACTTCTAGAAAATCTGGAGAAATCTGGTTGTTACAAATGTTACAAACGATGATGATGGATTTTCTCTCGGCCGACTCTTTGCCAGAGGGCCAGTCCTGCACAGTGTATATATTAGTACTCCACTAGGATTACAACTGTCAGGTGTTGGGGAAAATAATAATAATGTTTCAGGTATACGCCACTGTTGGCTGATAAAATAGTATCCTGGATTTTGTAAGTCCAGTTGGATAATTTATAGTCATACCGTATTTTCGGCTAGTACACGCTTAACCATGGAAATGGAAAAGGAAAAGAAAAGACCGCTGGTTCGTCCACTTGGGATCAGGTCTGCTAAAAATACAAGAAATGTTTATGGGAAAATGCTACCACTCTATGTATGTGTGTGTGTGTATATATATATATATAAAATATTCCGACCCGAATCCGTGGCCAGCGATGTCTGTGTGAGAAGGCATAGGGAAAACACCGTGTATCTTTTAAATTCGTCAGGAGTGACAGAGCGGACGAGAGACTGTCGTGTCCCCGTATATATATATATATATATATATATATATATATATATATATATATATATATATATATATATATATATATATATATATATATATATATATATATATATATATATATATACGGGGACACGACAGTCTCTCGTCCACTCTGTCACTCCTGACGAATTTAAAAGATACACGGTGTTTTCCCTATGCCTTCTCACACAGACATCGCTGGCCACGGATTCGGGTCGGACTTAGTCGATGAAGACTCTCCCGCCCCTTCTCGCGGCTGACAGTCACACGCACAGTGTGTTATGTATTATTTTTCTCACAATGTGCCACGTACAACTTATCACCTGTCATTTAGTAGCTAGTGAATTGTCAGTGTCTGTTAAGTTGTCGTATGTCATTTTAAAAAAAATTGACGCTATAATAACAATAATTACAAATGAAATATAAACAGTAATCATTCCCTCTCACTATCAGCCGTCTAGCCTCGAAGTCCGGTCGGGTTAATCGTCTTGTTTATCTCTCTATCTCTCTCTCTCTCTCTCTCTCCTGGAGAGTTTAAGTGGTTGCGTCCGTCTACACTGTAAACACAAATTACCGTCTCGTCTCAGCTATGTAGCGTCGGTAATGTGATCTAACATTTTAATTGAATATCTGGTTATGAAACACGCTACGCGTTATTTTATTTAATTCGCCTTACTAGCAAAGAAAAAGATCTAAGTGAAGTATTTAACTGTATGTTTAAAGTATTTAAGTGTTTAACTTTAAATGTTATCACTGTAAAATACTTCTAACACTAAGAACTATTTACCAGAAAATCCAGAATGAAAATCTCCACGAATCACTTTTTAACCAATAATCCAAAAGAAATGGTTATGTCTACATGCTAGACTTCTTTTCAAATTATATATATATATATATATATATATATATATATATATATATATATATATATATATATATATATATATATATATATATATTATATATATATATATATATATATATATATATATATATATATATATATATAATTGGATTTCTTTCATTTCTAATGGCGTTAATACGCACTACTGTGTGGGACAAAAATTTAGAAGCAGAGATGCAAGATAAAGGCTTACATTTCGGTCTTCCAGAGGTTCTCGTCTGGAGTGGTGACCGACATCAAAAGACTTTCTGCTCTCCTAGTGGTTTTACCTGTAGAACGCTCGTGTTCCGAGTTCAAAGGATATTAGGAATTTTTAGATTTCCCCTGAGCAAACTTCAAAGGGTCAGTTCCGCATTTTTCTCACGTGCTGTCTGTCTGTCAAGTATTATATGATTGACAGATGAGCTCGCGTGAGTGGAAAGGAGTAAAACAGAGCATGATTTGTTTCCTGTTATGACTGACAGGTCAACGAAGATTGTAAACCAATAATCGGGCGTTAGCCCGTGTTTACAGGAAAGAGGGCGGGGACAAAAAGTGTGAGCTGCCGAAATAGAAAGTTGATATAATGCATGTTCAGCTAGCAAATCAGAGAGCAGCTATAAGGTTACAATACGCTGTCAGATTACTGTAGGCTCTTTTCCAGTATACGTCACGGTCACCATTTTCCTTTGCGCCGAGTATGAAGCCTGCACCAAGTATTCCTATACTCTTGTAGTGGTAGTTTCTGTGGCAGTTTTGCTTGATGAGGTTGCCAGCCCCATACACAACCTCATATTAGTCGCCTCATACGACATGATTGAATGTGCAGTAGTCCTATTCTTTCTTTGTCTCTTCAGAGACCCCCGGGAACTGCGCAGGGTATCTAACCGTTTTAGTTCCTGGGAACAATATTTTGTTACTGCCATTTTATTTGTTTATACAGACTGACCAAAGATATTCAAATCCGAGTTGCTAATGTAGATTAATTACCGATGAAAGATGATTTGCTTGAGCAGGCCTTCTTCTTCCTATTCTTCTTTGGTCCTTGAACGCTGACTGACAAAGCAGTCAGTGACCTTCCCGCCTGGTGGCGGTCTTGTAGGGCAGCAAAAAACTTTATCCGCTTTGCTCGGTCGGTATTCATCCTTCTTGTGGTGCTGCAGCTTGGTTCATGCTTTGCATCTCTGCCTCCGCAGTTCTCCACCAGGCAGTTTTTGGCCAGCCGAGCTTTCTCTTTCCTTCTGGAGTATATTGCATGGCAGTTCTGGTGATAGTATCAGGGTCTCTTCTGAGGGTGTTAAACAGGGGTAAAAGACTATTGTAGAGATCTCTTGTTTAGAGTTACTTCCCTTTGGAATGACCGTTCATTGTTGTTACGTGTTTAAGACCCCAAGGGAAGTAACTTAAACAAGAGATACCTAAAATAGTCTGTTAACGAGCTCATTAATATGGTTCTTTTAAATAAGTAGATTTTTTTTTAAAATGTATGTATTTACTAACAATAATTTTTAATTATAGTTTGCTGTTTCCGTTCCCGGATGGGCAGATAGAAGTACACTCTTAGAGTGTTTTTGGCTTCTTTCCATTATACAGTGTAATCAAACTGTTCATGAAAACCGTCATTTGAACGCTTTTCTTTGTTGATTGTAACTATTTTCGGGAGAGTATATATAATGGAAACAATACAATTTTTCAACACGGTTGCATTCCTCAGCTGTGACCAACGTACACACGGCGAGAATTATGTTATTTTAGATTCAATTTAAAAGTTCTTTGATGGCAACATTTCGTGTGAAAGTGCGTGGTTTGTTTTCAAAGAGTGTTCCCTGATAATAAGTGGTTTTGTTAAGGACTTCTTTTAACCACTCTGTTGAAGAATACTTCTAACGCCGGTTGTTGTGGGGCTTCTATTTATGACACCAAGTATTTAGGATGACCAAGTTGTTATATGCGTATTCTGTTCCTACAGTCGAAGTCCTTCGGGTTCTTATATCACTTTTATAGGATTCCGTAATACTGTCCGTTGGTATCGATATTGTCTGCTTTAACCCGTGTGATGCCTCATTAGCTGAACATGTTTCATATTAAATATTCGACCATTGACTGACCTGAATTAGTCTCTTGTCTTATTAATTATATTAGCAGTGTGAGATGCAGTGTGTTCAGGTTCTGATTATCACTGGTCATGATTAGTTGAATATAAACAGCATTTAACTCAACTCAGAATACGTCAGTTGATAAGACCGTGTTTTTGACGACTCAAAATATTTAATTAATAATTTCATTCCATGAGCAGACACCAACTACATGGGAACAAAAGTCACATCACATTCATGTACGTTCTGCAAGAGTTCTCGTTATTTCATTAACACATGTTCATTAATCTCTATCTAGAGTGCTGGTTAGAGGTCAGTTCCTTTTAAAACGGCCAATGTCCTTTGGCATAAATTCAGAGGCTAACTAGACCTACTTCCGTCGCTAGTTTATACAATAGCCTTTTGCACTAGACTTAATTATCCTGCTAGTTTCGCAATACACTTCTTAAGCTAGGCTTACGTCTACTGCTAGCTATATAATATCCATCTATACTAGTCTTACACTATTGCTAGTACCATAATGTTCCTTTGGCATACCACGCCAGGCTAATCTGCCATAATTATACAAACTGCGTTAGGAACGATACGCCTTACGTTTGATCCACGAAATACACTGCTCAAGTGGCTTCCCAGCCAACACAACTAATAAGTGGACGACGCCACACACTTTCAAGTGGTTATACCACACAATATAAGTGGCAATGGCCACACTTCTGAAACACACTGCCGTAGGGGTCAAAACCCACAAGTCGAATGACGTTACCAAGACATACACGTCATGCGTAGAGATATGCATACTATGTCGTTACTCTGTTCAATTGCGATGTTCCATGGTGCAGCAATTCGAGTTGCCCAAACTCAAATGCCTGCACCCATGCAACAATCATCGACATCGGTCGATAAAATATATGTCTATTCATTTGAGGTGTTCCGTGATAGTCATTCCGATCGAGCTCAAATCCAAATGCCTGTAAGCATGAAACAATCCTCAACATTTTTAACAAAAACTTTCAAGTTTTCATGATTTGTACATCGGGTGAGGGCTCATGCACACCAATTTTTACGCACTTGTTCTTTGTCGAGCGCTACTAATTTCGTGAAAGAATTAAAAAAAAATTTTAAAAACCAAATTATTTGTTTTATATAACAACCACGACGCGCAAGTTGCACATCGTGCGTTGCGCACTTTTTTTTCTGGCGCGAGTTACTATTTTAAGTGAGACCGACCGACGTAACATACATCGGTAATTATGTTAGTTGGGATTAAATTTCTATTTTACATAATGCAGCAGGTATGACTTTGATATTACAAAAATACGCTATTAAAATTTGTAAATAACCGTTGTACATTACAGAGTTACGTCGCTAGGAAGGATGATGTCAGTAGTCAAGTGTTAGCAGCTGAACAAGTTATCAAGAATTATAGTCTTCATATATCCTTTCTGAGCGTTCCAGTGGTTAGAACGCTTGCTTCTCGAGACAAAGGGGCTGGGTTCGAAACCAGGTTACGTCAATCTCCATTTTTCCAAACTGTAAGAATTGGGTACTTGACTATGCTCTTGGAAGGTTTCAAAAACATGAGATCTAGTGTAGGGGGAGACCATAACGCGTTACTCCTCTACGGCAGTATTATCTATGGGGATATTTTACAGTCTTTTTTCGAATCCTAAATATAACCCATCCGTAGTTGAACCGAATACTGAACCGGATATTTCTTTCCATTTATTTAACAAGAAAAATAAATGATATAAAGTTATTAGCGTTGTTAATATCAATATTTAATGGTATTGTTTCCCCTCAACCTGCCCCCCCCCCCCCCCAACCGCTCCACTTGCTTCCACCCCCACAAAAATTCAGAACATGATGTTAAAAATAAGGAACTCCACCGCTCATCCCTACCCACAAACATTTTAGAACATAACGCTAAAGTAAGGAATTAAGGACAATAAGTCAAATAAGCAAAAACCGTTTAAACAAAAAAAAAACTGAACTAATCAGATTAGTTTGGTTTTAAGGCCTATCTTTATTGCACATGGACAACTCCATCAGTGCTCCGATCTCCTCCCTCAGATCGCACAAGGAAGATCTCAGCACAGTGTACAAACTCCGTATCACATAAATCTGCTTGAGAATCCCTCTTCTCCTCATCTCTTTTCTCTTATCATAACACAGTGTGTTGTGTATAGAAGAGTAAAAGCATAGAAATCAAACACATGACACCATTGCATAAAACCTGTATAGACTATTTCCTATGAAATAATGTCTGACACGCATTCTATAAAACCCAATGGTAAGCATTCGTGGACTGATTTTTGCGCACTTGAAGTGGGCATGTATCTACTTTTTTAAATTTTGCCAGGGCAGCAGCCTGATATGCCTACTCTTTACGATTTCCAACTGCCGTGGGTTTGTTATCGTGTGCAACTTGCACACACGACCTCCTATTTTTTCGCCCTTATCCCAGAAGGCTAGCCATCCGATATCACGACCCAGGAGATCAGGGGGAGAGTGTGACATCATTAGGACCACTGGTTCTGGAGGAAAAAAAAATATTTCCATAAATTATATTCCCTTAACTGGGAATCGAATCCGGTACCTCTAGAACTCTAGACAGACGCCATACCTCTTAGCCACTCTGACCCCCACTAATCAGATTAGTGTAACGCAGTGTTAATGAACAAATCAAAATTCACTACTGCTAGGTTGGCAATGTGCTTTAGTATATCGCAAATTTATCCAGTCACAGTCCAGAATAATAGAACATGGAACTGAAAACACGGAAAAAGAAACGTGTAGAAAAAATGCATGCGTGATTCTGTAACTCAATGTTACTTCAGCAGTGCCTGAATTTAATTTCTATGCAATGCCTAAATAACCTTTCCATCTTCAAGCTTTTCGTTTTTATTTTCTTGCTTGAGCAAGTAACGTGACCTGTTCCCTGTCTGGGAGGTCTTTGTTCACACCAAATTCTAATACTCAAGAATTTTCCATTAAAATCAGCAGTGACCCATTCCCATCATTCACTGGCGTGGCCCAACACTTTGATTTTCTGGTCGGTCCAACTGTTGGTCGATGAATTTGAGAGTGGGGGAACTCAATGACAGAATTAATGAAAGATAAAAGGATACGTCAACCAGAATATAATATATTTATACGAATAATAGCGTAGAATAGAAGGATTAAAGTGGTATGAGCAGATCACTAATGTGGAACCAGTGACAAGATCACTAATGTGGAACTATTGACAAGATCACTAATGTGGAACTATTGACAAGATCACTAATGTGGAACTAATGACAAGATCACTAACGTGGAACTAATGACAAGATCACTAATGTGGAACTAATGACAAGATCACTAATGTGGAACTAATGACAAGATCACTAATGTGGAACTAATGACAAGATCACTAATGTAGAACTAATGACAAGATCACTAATGTAGAACTAATGACAAGATCACTAATGTGGAACTAGTGACAAGATCACTAATGTGGAACTAATGACAAGATCACTAATGTGGAACTAATGACAAGATCACTAATGTGGAACTAATGACAAGATCACTAATGTGGAACTAATGACAAGAACCAGACAAGTGCAAGTGGAACCAGAAATGAGAAGAAGACGCAGGAGATGGTTTGAGAAAACCTGTTGATAGCATAACCAGACAATCCTTGTTCTGGAATCCCCAGGGTAGGGGAGGTAGAGGAAAACTAAAAATATAAATAGAAAAGAGAACTGGAGATAGACATGACGGGGATGAAGAAGACGTAGAAAAGCCTTGATGGAACGGGACAAGAACACGTGACAAGAACACGTGACAAGAACACGTGACATGTTTGTTGAAAGCTTATGCTCCTTTGGGAATAGAAAGGTGAAAGAAGAAGGAGAAGAAGAAGAACAAGAAGAATATATAAATGAGAAAGAACTTGACTAAAGAAAGGTGACATAAATTTAAATTCAAAACATAATTGAAACAGCTAAAATAACTGACAAATAAAGAACCAGTGTTACGCAGATGGAAGATTTGTGAAAGTTTTGAAACATTATATTTGTTTCCGCCACTGCGCTGTTTAGTGTCAGGGGGTTTCCGAGGGGGCAGGGATATAAGAAAACTACTGCTTCTTCAAACATGACATGTAAAACAAATTATTACAGGAAACTGCTGATAAAGCATATGATTGCTTAAGTGCAGGCTTTTTACAAGGCGGTCGGGGTGGCTAAGAGATATGGCGTCCACCTCGAGTTATAGAGGTACTAGGTTCGATTCCCAGTTGAGGGAATATAATTTACTGAAATTTTTTTTCTCAGAACCAGTGGTCCTAATGATGTCATACTCCATCCTGGTCTCCTGGGTAGTGAGATCGGATGCCTAGCCTTCTCGGATAAGGGTGAAAAAATTAGGTCTTGTGTGCAAGTTGCGGACGTTAAAAATCCCACGGCAGTTGGAAATCGTAAAGAGTAGGCATATCAGGCCGCTGCCATGACAAAATTTAAAAATTAGAAACCTACTCACCACACAAATATTTATAGAATGTGTGATTCCTATTTACACACATTGGGATTCTCGCCGGTGCTACGGAGTTCGTGCACTGTGCTGAGATCCTCCTTGTGTGATCTGAGGGAAGAGATCGGGGCACTGATGGAGTTGTCCGTGTGCAATGAAGATAGTCCTTAAATCCAAAACAAAACCAAACCAAACCAAACCAAACCAAACAAAACCAAACCAATTCCTGCAAGTGGTCATATGCGGTGGTGGTTCAATGCTGTACAGGAAACTAAACAGAGATATTTTGAATTAGGTTTTAGGTAGCCAAGGGGCTGCAGTTGAAATTAATACATGATGATATGATTATTCGTAAAAAGATAAAACTTTTCCTTCACTGAATTACGTAGTAGATCTAGTACTCGATTCTGCGGTGAATGTCATATACAAGTATTAAGACCTAGTACTCGATTCTGTAATGAATGTCATGTACACGTATTGGATCTACTACTCGATACTACGGTGAATGTCATGTACAAGTACTAGATCTAGTACTCGATTTTGCAATGAATGTCATGTACAAGTATTAGATCTAGTACTCGGTTTTGCAATGAATGTCATTTACAAGTATTAGATCCAGTACTCTATTCTGCAGTGAATGCCATTTACAAGTATTAGAAATGGCCCTCGATTCTGTAGTAAAAGTAATGCGACGACGTAGTTTTAAAATGTCATGTCTCTAACATAACTTTGGTGATATTTTAGGCGACGTTGGGCTACTTCGGGTGCTTTTGGGGAATACTTCGGGCGATATTTTGAATGAGATATTTTGGGCGACTTTCGGCTAATTGCGATCTGTTTTTTTGTTTTTTTTTTGTTGTGTGTGTGTGTGTGTGGGGGGGGGGGGGGGCGCGCTGTTTCGAGCGATATTTAGGACACAACTAATTAATCAAGTCTTATCTTTGTTTTACTGAGGTGCCGGAAGACTGGCTACACAGTTACCTTCGGCCACTTCCTAAACCTGGCAAAGACCCCACACTGCTCAGCAGCTATCAAATTATCACACCACAGAATGTCTATGGGAAATTACTTGAAAAGATAGTTGCAAGACAAGTAATGAGCCACCTCGAAAATGCATACATCCTTCCTGATACCTTGGGTAGCTATAGGCCTATGAAAACAACATGGGTTAACGCTGGAACGTTTGTGTACGATGTGTACGAGGGATTCCAGGGTAAAAGAGAAACGGTGGCTGTCGCAATTGACCTAGAGGATGCTTATAACAGTGTGGACTTTGCAACCCTAATAGACTGGATAATGGCATGTGCTTTAAACCCTTGGATAACGAGGTGGATAGCAGCTGCCTTAATGGAGAGATCAGTTGCATTTCGCTTGGGAACTTGGACATCAGAACCAATGCGCATTTGCCCGGGACTACCCCAGGGTTCTCCACTAACACCAGTGCTGTTTAACATCTACACAGCAAATGTAGCAACCTTTCAACCAACAGGACTGGGACGAACATTAACTTTCGCAGATGATATACTCATGTATAGAACTGACTCAGACAGACAGGAAATGGTCCGATGCATACAAGAGACATTACAGGCGGTTTCTATATGGTGTGAGGAAAACGGTTCAAAGGTCAATCCCAACAAGGCCTGTGTGATGGGGTGCTCTTTCAACAACGCCATAGTGAAAGCAGACCTTCCAGACATCACTTTCAATGGGCAGAACATTGAAAGGCAAGACAGGCTGAAGTATCTGGGAGTAACATTTGATCGTGGGCTATCATTAAAGTATCATGTCAAACTGATCATACAGAAGTGCAAACGAGGACTGGCAGCCTTAAAAACAATGGCTCCTGCGCGCTTGGAACAGAGACTGTCGTTTCTCCTGTATCATCAGCTCGTGATTTCAGTAATCAAGTACGGGATGGAATACTCACGCTGTCAGTATCACAATGTGAACGGCTGGAACGCATTCAAAATGAAGGGATGCGACTAGTTTTGGGCTGTACGCGTGATAATCCCATTGTGACAATGAGATACATGCTCGGACTGCTGTTGATTAGATCAGGATATGCGATGGCCCAGGCAAAAGCCTATATGCGGGTAACCACCGACAAAAGACACCCCCTACATGAGAATGTAGCTGACATCAAAGGAGGAAGAATCAAGATGGGGATGTCATGGATGGCACAGGCAGAGGCTACGATTGGTCAGGTGACCAGGGTTAAAAATGTATCCAAAGGGGAAGAGTGGAGTAAGTCAGGACAGAACTGGATAAACTACCGGCAGGTCATCATTAGCCTTTGCAGAGAGTGCAGATCTTGGGGCAATGGAAAAGCAGAGCTGGACATTAATTAGCTGAAAAGTGATCATGCTGGGGATGATGACGCCATTGTGTACACTGATAGGTCTGTAGTGCGTGGGGAGAAATCAGGATGGGGCTTCTCTGCGAGAATAAAGGTCAGGGTCGTCGCTGAACAGAGTGGAGCCTACATGACCACAACCTCCAGTATGAGATTGGAGGTAGAGGCAGTTACTGCAGCACTGAGGTGGCTGTCTGAAACTCCATCAGCCAGGGCAGTTATATTGTCAGACTCTCAAGCCATGCTTCGGAAAGTTCAGAACGGATGGCTGCGGCAGGAATGGAAAACATCAATAGAATCCTCAAGTCTTCAATAACTGGTGTGGATCTATTGTCCTGGTCATACAGGGGTACGTGGCAATGAAAGAGCTGACAGACTGGCCTCGAGAGCACCCATATTGGGGACGCTGGACATGGATAAGGAAGAGATACTACGGGCTATTAATGATCGCCTGCTAGATAATGACACTGCAATGGATGAATCAACAAGGTTGAAGGTGATGGAGTTTGGCATCAAACGTGGGACTAGCAGAAATGGACGTGAGAGAGGATGCATCCGTCGTATGTACAACCAGCGTGCTACAGGTACAATTAGCATTCATACTCTTCGACATTTGCTGAGGGAGACTGAGCACCTATGGGTTTGCCCGGAGTGCAGTGAGGTCGATTCTGATTAACATTAACATATCTTTGTTTTAACAGACGGTAAACGATATTAAAAGCTATATAACTGTTTTTACTCAGGCAACGCCGGGTATATCTGCTAAGTAAGTATATATATATATATATATATATATATATATATATATATATATATATATATATATATATATATATATATATATATATATATATATATATATATATTCGTCTTCTTCCTCATTCGTCCTGAAAAAGGGCGTTGGTTGCATTGTGTGCGTTTACAGCAAAAGCTGTGATATTTGCGCCTTTCGGCCGACACATCCTACCTCAGCACGGCATTTTTTGGACAAGTTTTGCCTTCCCTCTTCGATCCTTACTCTCTCAGCCAGACTGCAGTGATGCAGCCTGTTTCCAGGACCGCCACTTGGAGGTGGAGTAGGGTCTTGGTCAGCTCTGGTTCGCTGACCCTGGCGCAAGCAGTCTTGCTATGGGTTGCCCATATATTTATATATATGCAATACATTTCTTTTCGGCTTGTTACTGAATTTGGTATGGGTGAAGGCACATCTGGAGTCACCAACAGCTAAGCACAGCGCTACAGTATTCAAATGTGGAAGTGAAATTCTGTCTATGTGGCTAATTACACCCTCATTGCTTCTTGAAATCATCCACACACTTCCAGGGATTCCCCCTGTGTTGAAAATGTTCGGACCCAGCATTACACACTGAGCTTGGAGGAGTCACGTGAACCCCAGACGTAACTCTGGCTTTTACTGGGTCGGCTGCATGCAGGAGGATCTCGCTATGGACCCCATGATAGGCAGGGGGAGGTGATAAGTGGCTCCGTGTATGACGTAACAATTCCTTTGGAGAGCCCAGAACCAGAGCACAGTAGTGTAGCTCTGCATATTTGGAGAGCCCAGAACCAGAGCACTGTAGTGTAGCTCTGCATATTTGGAGAGCGCAGAACCAGAGCACTGTAGTGTAGCTCTGCATATTTGAAGAGCCCAGAACCAGAGCACTGTAGCGTAGCTCTGCATATTTGAAGAGCCCAGAACCAGAGCGCAGTAGTGTAGCTTTGCATATTTGGAGAGCCCAGAACCAGAGCACTGTAGGGTAGCTCTGCATATTTGGAGAGCCCAGAACCAGAGCACTGTTGTGTAGCTCTGCATATTTGGAGAGCCCAGAACCAGAGCACTGTAGTGTAGCTCTGCATATTTGGAGAGCCCAGAACCAGAGCACAGTTGTGTAGCTCTGCATATTTGGAGAGCCCAGAACCAGAGCACAGTAGTGTAGCTCTGCATATTTGGAGAGCCCAGAACCAGAGCACAGTAGTGTAGCTCTGCATATTTGGAGAGCCCAGAACCAGAGCACTGTAGTGTAGCTCTGCATATTTGGAGAGCCCAGAACCAGAGCACAGTAGTGTAGCTCTGCATATTTGGAGAGCCCAGAACCAGAGCACAGTAGTGTAGCTCTGCATATTTGGAGAGCCCAGAACCAGAGCACTGTAGAGTAGCTCTGCATATTTGGAGAGCCCAGAACCAGAGCACAGTAGTTTAGCTCTGCATATTTGGAGAGCCCAGAACCAGAGCACTGTAGTGTAGCTCTGCATATTTGGAGAGCCCCCTTTAAATGGCGAGGAATGTATAGTATGCCACGCACTTCTTCCTCCTAGCTTGGGACCAGATGTGATGATCCTTTAAATGCAAGCCAATCTGGAGAAACTGGAGCTCATGACTTCAACTCAGTACGTTTCTAAATGGCAGAAAAGCCACAAGAAAAGCTTAGATCTACAGTATCGATAATAGCAAGGAATCTTCAGCGTGGTATTGGCTGCAAAAGAGCGAGCTCAGCAACCCTTGTTAAACAACAACAAAACCTCCGTGGAATGAAATTCATCTTGGTATAACATAAACTTGGTTAAGTTAAAACACTTAATGTAAAGTTCACACACACAAAAAATGGTCATTCTTAGAGCTGTGTTTAAAACAAACGACTCCGCTGACCCAGTTGTTTCAGAAAACACATTTATTTAATAGGTATATCACAGTTCACCATCCACCGCCTGCTTTAAAAAACAAAATATACTCAATATTTGCAATTCACTATTTCCCTTACTGTAAAACCCTCACTTTAATGGATTTATTTCCCCCTTATAGTGTTTTAGTTATTACATAAAATCGGCCGGGAAAGGAAAGGGGGGGGGGGGTGGAGTAAGAAGATCCTTCAGTTTTTATTCACCCTTGACTGGAACATTCATTTTTCACTTGAAGTCTAGCCTGAACCTGTCAGTGAAAGGCGCGAATGATGGTATCTGCAACTAATAAACCGTAAAAGATAATTATGATCTCACGGCGTCTCGTCTCTGACCTTCTCCGTCGGGTGTTTTCATAAGCTATTTATTTCTCTACCGCACGCCTTCTGTCATTCTCTTCTCATTCATAACTTTACAGAATACAACCACGTTCCGCGTAGCTGAAATCATGATTTTGCAATTATTCTCACACTGGTGTTCCATACGACGATGACATAGTCAACCCTTGTAGAATTCGTTTTGCTGTAAATGTAGTATTTTCCCCATTCATTTTTATAAGGGGTGGGAGAGCATTTTTTTAGGGTGTAGCGCGTCTGGGGACACCGGTAATTTGTGTGGTGAAAGCACCGAGTGAAACGAGAGTGCAGAAATGTTGTCGCCGGTTCTCCCCTCGTTAATGGGTGTTGTCTGGATTCATTTTCTAATGGCTCTCCCGCACAATGATGGGGTATCTTCCTGGGAAAATAATATGGATGTATTATGTAATGTCTGGCGAATGGCGACGTAAAGGTTGGAGATCAACTGCTGTTTAGTTTCTGCTTCCGCGAATACAAATGTCCCAACTTTGACCTTCATCATCAGCCGTAGTAATGTTGTTATAATTGTCATCATTGTCTTGAATGTTTTTTAAGATCAATGTATAAATCAGTTAACTACTCAGTCACTGTCACATTATTGGATGGATAAACCACGGTTCTAATTGCCTTGTCCATGTGGAATTGTGTTTTACGCCTCTGTGTATAATATACAGAGGCGGATCTACTATGAAGCTAATGAAGCTTGAGCTTCAGGGCCCCCAAGTCCAGGTTTCCAGTTTTCTCTATAATACGTCTCTCTCCCATCCCCCACACTTTTTCTTTTTTAACAGAGTTTAAGCTCCTAGGCCCCTAAAATTTAGATCCCCCGCAGTTACTACATACTTCAGTAATATCGTAATGTCTTTTCACATCGGTTCTTTGGTCTTCTCCCATCCTTTTCCTCTGTCGGTTCAATGTAAGCAATTGAAAAGTTAATATAGGGAATGAAATGACATTGATTGATTGATATGCTCTCTCTCTCTCTCTCTCTCTCTCTCTCTCTCTCTCTCTCTCTCTCTCTCTCTCTCTCTCTCTCTCTCTCTCTCTCTCTCTCTCTCTCTCTATCTCTGAATGTATGTATGTATTATGTACTGTGTTTGTTTTATGTATTATGTATGCACGTATGTATGTATGTGTGCGTGAGTTACATTGGCGAATGCAGTATTAATATTTACTACTTACCATTAAAGTTAAGAATGTATTAATTTGTAATAACTCTTAGAAATGTGTTATTACAGGGCAGAAATGTTAAAAAATGCAATATTGCCTATTTCTTTACCCTGATGAAATACACATTTCGTTCGTTCGTTCGTTCGTTCGTGCTGAATTCATGAGAAGCGAGAATACTATATTAAAATCAACTAATCGTCAAACTGGAGACGTCATTGAATTAACTTTATGAAACACCTTTCATGATTTTCTTTCACGCATTCATTTCACTTTTCGCTCCAATATGCATGAAACCTCAGCTACAACAAGTCAACTTTCATAAAGTAAGCACCAAAGCACGCACGTGCTTTTCCAGTGATGGCTCAGCAGCAATTAGTTTTTAACACGTAAGGAAGGGAAACCCGAGACCTGTAAACAGTAAATAAATATTAGACAAACATAAAGGTATGTTTTCAGGCACTCGTAAGAAATAAAGAAGTAGAACAACAGAAAAACAACAGACGTGAGTGGCTTACCCAGGACTCGAACCCAGGACCTTCCGTGCAACAACCCCGCCTAGCTATGCAAGCGAATCACACTATCCTCCCTGCCTTCTAGGCATCACCAAAAAATGATGCTTCGATGACAGGTCATTAGTGCGACCCGCAAGACATAACACCGGAAATTTACCATGGGCAGTCCAGCCTATTAATGACGCAATCACTTCTGTTGTTCCCCTATTATACAGTATAGGTCAGACCACACAAGACAAAGACTAAGCGGGGTTGTCGCACGGAAGGTCCTGGGTTCGAGTCCTGGGTAAGCCACTCACGTCTGTTGTTTTTCTGTTGTCCAAGTGTTCTACTTCTTTATTTCTTACGAGTGCCTGAAAACATACCTTTATGTTTGTCTAATATTTATTTAGCAATTAGTTTTACGTGATGAGGTTTGCAACCCCCATGTCAGTTGGCTCTTACGCGATTCTTGAGGACGCTGTAGTTCTATTATTTCTATCTCTTGTCAAAGACCACTGAGAACAACACGGGGTATAGTTTGTTAACTTATTATTTATTTTATTTTTCAGGTTGTAAAAATGATGATTATTGTGGTGTGCCTGTTCGTTCTATGCTGGCTACCATTGCAGATGTACAACCTCTTGTCGACTCTTAAACCTGACGTTAACAAGTAAGTTTATTGTTGTTGTTGCTTGTTATTGTTTGTTTGTTTTTGTTGCGGTTGCTGTCAAATAGGAGAATGGAGGGCATTTCTTTAAAAGAGACTTACTTACTTACTCGTTCGTCTTCTACCGTGAAGTGTAGAGGTCTGGAAGAGAGAGCGCCATACTATCCTATCGGCTATCTTCTTCCTGGACTTGTTCCATTCTAGTCCTCGGTCCTTCAGAGATTGTCTAATGTTGTCCTTCCAGCGGAGGGAGGTCTGGATCCCTGGATCTTAGCCTCTCAGCGGACTCCTCATGAAAAGAGAATAAAACAAATACAGAACTCATAGAAAAATTAGTAATGAACAGAGTCACTGAATGAGATCAAACTTTGATGAACTATTCTGAGCACATAAAAAAACGTATTGAAGACGTATTACAGCCGACCTTCAATACGGAGATTGTAGCTGATCCTATCTTATTGTAGTTGTTAGTTGTAGCAACTATAATTGGTTCCAAAGGTTTTTATAGCCGGGAATTGTGGTGTGGACAAGCTCCTACTGCAGGTAAATGCTTCTGTGGCACTGTTACGTGCAGTCTTTGATATCTTACAATATAATACATTTGTATGCTTGTTATGTTCGCAAATATTTTGTAAATAAAATAGATACTTTTTAGTGCTTAAGGAAAAGTCATTATTGAGTTACTTCCCTTGAAAGGAGTGTCGTCACTTCGATCGAACTCCGCGGATGAATCCAGTTTTACTGCGATTTATTCTTTGTTTGGGTAGAAATAGGTTGTTCTTGCTTCAGTGTATCTATGGCCTGAATTTATGTGTATTGTTTGTCTGGGTAGGACGAGTCTGTCTTATATCTGTATATCTTTACATATCTAAGTCGAACTATATGGTCTTTTGTCGTTGGAAAGGTCAAAGGGCTGTTCGGCGGATGTGTCGCTAGAGAGGTGTGATTTGGCTTCGCCCTGATGGGGGCTGTGATTTTTGTGTAGCGGCTTGTCGCCGGAAACAAAATAAATTTACGACAAATATGTTAATTCCTTTCAATAATAGATATCCTGATTCAACTACAAAGTGAACCAGGAATCACAATCAAATGTAATCACAAGTTGTATGTACACAATTTATAGATAGGATCTTTGTTTTGACATATATTATTATTATTATAATATGTGTGTAAGTAGTGATGTAGTACTATGAGGTAATACTGGCTTTTTCAAGCTAGGTTGTTGTTTGTCATCATGACTTTATGTGTTTGTTTCTGGTGGAAATAATACTTGAAAGGTTCACAGTTTCGTTTATTTGAAACAAATAATTGTCCCTCTAGATTTTATGTACAGTCAATGTTAGAGGGGGTATACATAAGATTGAGCTGCTCTGGCCACGAGATCTTATCTTCTGTGAGGGCGGCAGGAAACAGTCTCCTCTGCTCGCTTGCTTCACCGTATTCTTGAGAAACAACACTGGTCGATATCTTGACCAAGGAGTATGCTACCAGCCTCTGGATTCAGCACAACTCAGACCAGGTGCTACTTTAATAGTTTAGTACCACGGTCCCTGAAACAAGAAGGTCGTACCTCCTACTTCAGAACTAATTTATAATCTATTTCCACACTGAAACACAATACACAACAAACACAGAGTTCAGCGCGGTAGGCCAACTGCTAGCTTCATCTGAAACAATTTACACCAGTATTCCTCTCCCTAATGGTTACAACGCTTCTGCAATTCCAGCATTATTTCCTTCTATTCAATAAGATAGGTGTCACAGTACTATTTGGCAATCCCATGCAGTTTCACTTCTCTTCGACAAGTTTTGGTAATGGTGGAGCAATATCTAGGTTTTGCCTCTTGTGTATTACTGAACCATACACATACAGACATAAATTATCAATTCACATTCAATTTTCATCTAAAAGATATCAAATATGTCAAGCTTACCACAATTCATGGAAATATAAAACAAATACGTTGACTGGCGAGGAGTTATGGCACAATTCCGATCTGCCTCTGTCCCAGGCTTTTATTTAGAAAAAATATGAGCTGGTTCTCAACGCACTTGTTTCTCCAAAGTTTATTTGAAAAAAGTGGCACTGAACCGACGCTCCTAATTGACTATATCAAATGGTCTAGCCAATGGGACCATGTTTACAAAAGCATTTGAAAAAAATGTACCCTTTCTATCGTTTCTATTAACAACCAAAAATAGTATTTGCAATCGACTAATCATGTTTAGCCTTATATATTATTCTAGCCAATCAAATCGGATTTAACATGGTGGCCTCATTTTCTTCCAAAACATTGTTCAAACACGCCATTATGAGCAAAAATGATCCTGTGTTGTCTGACAACTTCACTCTAGTATTATGGCTATAATTTGTTAATTATTAGACTAATTGCTTAACACCTAACATATTCTTTGTCAGCAAGTCCCAAGTCACCCAAATATATAAGTTTTAAGGGAGCTAAGTGGCTGCGTTCAAAATATGTATTTTCTTCTAGGATAGTCGTGCTGTTACCACCTCCTCACTTCCATACTATGGGGTGTCTTCTGTACTGTCAGGCTAATGTCAGGATTTCAGACGTAAAACAGTATTGTGTCATGTTTCCTAATAAGCATTAAACATGTTTCCAAAACCTGACCCTCGTATTGGTAGTGTTTTTTGTCACTGTTTATTTGAAAAAAATCAAGCCTGCATGCCTTTTGCTTCGGGGTGGCATTAATTTTATATCGCGAGACGGCGTGTTAGTGTTGCATGCGTTCCTCCGTACATCTCTCTCTCTCTCTCTCTATCCTAAGTCCGTCTGTCCTTTTCGGTTAACGTAGTGTGTATAATTTAATTAATGCTAGTATTATATCTGGGTCATTAAGCAGCTTGCGTATCTCAAGATTTTCTAAGAAACACAGTACCAGTCTTATTTTTAGAAACGCGTGTATGATGCTGTAGGCTTTACTATCAACGTGAAAGCGTTACAATTATGCAGACGGAGCATAAAAAGGGATTTTCTTGTTTAACTAGCATGACGTTCTATAACACAGGCGTACGCTATAGTGACGGCACTGTTCTTTACCAGTCTTCTTTCCTTTTATTGAATTAATTCGTTAGGCTTTACATTTTTTTTTTAATTTAGATATGTGGATTAGAATTTCTCACGAAAAATTCTCCCCACTTAAAACAGACCTTATATGTCAGTCTATAATTCTATATACACATAGAGAAATTTATTATTATTCCTGGGGCTTACGGTGATTTTCATCACACGGATGGCGGCTTAGAAAATCCGCTCCCAGGTTATTTTTTTCCAGAAATATACTCTATGCTGAATTGGAATGGCTGCAAAAGTAAGGACCATCTGAGTAACCTCGAATTTTCATGCCTAGCTTGCGCTAGAAACGACAAGGGTTTGTGATCCGTTTGCAACTTGAATGCCTTCCCATACAGATAAATATTGAACTTCTTGATCGCCCATATTACTGCAAGACATTCTTTTTCGATAGGTGAATAATTGGTTTCAGCTTTATTCAACTTTCTACTAACATATGCCACTGGGGTTAATTCCCCATCCAGTGCATCTGATTTCTGTAACAGGGTCGCACCTAACCCGATATTACTGGCATCCGTTCTTACAATGAATTCTTGACTTAAGTCAGGTAATTTCAAAATAGGTTTGCTTGTGAGCTTTTACTTCAATTCCTGGTATGCCAATTCACATTGTGCGGTCCATGTAATTCGATCTGGATTTCCTTTGCGTGTCAAATCAGTTAACGGTGCACATATGGAATTAAAGTTCCTGATATATTTTTGGTAGAAACCACATAATGAGACAAAAGATCTCACGTCTTTCTTTGTTTGTGGCCTCGGAGCTTTCTTTAGCTTCTCTAAATTCTTTGGGTCTGGGGTCATGTTTCCCTGATGGACTGTGTGTCCCAAGAATTCTAATTCTTTACATCCAACGCAACATTTGGTTGGTCGGGCTGTTAAATTCGCTTCTCTAAGTCGATTAAACAGCATGTTCAGAGAGTCAATGTGTTCCTCAAATGTTTCTGTTGCTATAAGGATATCATCCATGAAATTTGTGATGCATGGATTATTCAGAGGATCCAACAATTTTCTCATCATTCTAGAGAAGACACTAGGCGCATTCTTCAATCCAAATGGCAATCTGTTAAACTCATAGTGTCCCTCTGAGGTACTAAAAGCTAGGTACGGTCTAACCTCAGGCTTTACTTGAATCTGATAGTATCCTTTACTTAGATCCACTTTTGAGAAATATTTAGCTTTATTTAGCCTGGCAAACAACTGATTTGTATCCGGCAATGGATCCACCTGACCTTCTGTGATAGCATTCAGTCTCCTGTAATCTATACAGAGTCTATGTTCTCCAGAGGGTTTCCTTAAGAGTACCACACTGGAACTATACGAAGATTCACTGTGTGAAATTATTCCTTCCTTCAACAAATAGTCTATCTCTTCCTTCAAGGCTTTCTCCTTAGCAAAAGGAATCGAATAGGGTTTCATACAGACAGGTGTGGGGTCTATCAGTTTCATATCATATTCCAATAAGTTTGTATGCCCCGGTCGGTCCGTTAACACCTCTGTATGATCATCTAGAACCTGTTGCACTCTCTCCTTCTGATTTTTCGTTAAATGTGTACTGATTTTCACCTGTGCCGCTGTCTCACAGGGATGTAGTGGATATTCAAATGATGAAAGTGGTTCCTTTTTCATCTCCATGGCGATGGACAAGGTCAACAAGTGTGTCTCTTCCTGATGTTCTCTTTCCAAATATTTCTTCAGGAGATTCACATGATAGATTTTTTCTTTCCCCTTCTTATCTATCTTATAATTGGTTCTAGACACCTTCTCTAGAACTGTATATGGACCTTGCCATCCAATTTGTAACTTATTCTGACTACCGGGTAGAAGAAGCAGTACCTTCTCTCCCACAGCCAAATCTCTATCTTTAGCTTTCCTGTTGTAATAGGCAGCATGTTTTTTCCTGGCTTGTCTCAAATTTTCATTGGCAAGTTTCCAGCCAGTTTTTAAACGAGTGGTCAGCTCATTCACATAGTGGTATGAGGATGTAATATTTTCCTCTGCCTTGTCATCAGTCCACGTTCTTAGCAGAGCTTCGAGTGGACTTTTAAATTCTGAAACTTATTTTTCCTGGCACATGTCAGGTCCTTTGCACTCGAAGCTCTGTTGTGATGACTTTTCTTCCCAGAATTATCATGCACAAATCGACCGCTACCAATTTTTTTCTTGGGGCTTTCTCCCCACTTAGAATTTTTGATGAGAGATTTCCTCTCTACATCTTCTTCCTCCAGTTTACATAAGTCCGATTGAGGGATTTTCGGCTTATCCTCGGGTAAGACATCGTTTTGCACTCTCTGCATAGTGGCCATTGTAAAACAGTTAATTGAAGCTTGTCCGTGAAAAGGGGCTTCCCATTCCACTTGGTCCACTTTATTAAATTTATTTTTCTTTTCAGTGTCAGGCCTACGTTTGCCCCGTGGCGTGTCCAGGTCCTGATCAATGTTCCCACTTGTGGGTGTTCCCTCATGTGCTATGCTACACCTTTCTACAAAATTTTCAATGTCCCACCTTGCCTTGGGCCAATAATAATTTTGAGCTACCTTTTGGATGATGGTACCAATTTCCTCATGGTCCCCATCTTGTTTCACATGTAAGCTCGTTATTAATTCTGCCCTATACCTTTTTTTAAGTACCAGCTGTCCCTGACCTTTGGATCTAGTCCCAGTCTTCCGGTATATCAGGTGTTTCTTCATGTAGAAGTCTCCTTTTCCTGGAGGTGTGTGACCATGGGACAATTTCCTAAAACAAGGCTTGAGGGTCTTATCCCCAGCCTGTGCCTTCCTCATCTCTTCTGGAGTGGTATTTATCATAATATCCTCCTCCTGTCTAGAGGTTGACCTGACCTGAAGGGTGGCCATTACTATAGGATTCCTTCTGCAACGGTCAGTGTCAGGATTGTTCATCTGACAATTCTTACGCCACCTCCTTTTTTGGTTGAAAGATTTTCTTTCATCAAGTTTCCTTTCATCGAATTGTGGGGTTTTATTTTTATTGTCATACCGTGGCCTATCAAACTGGTGCTTACCTTTGTTCTGATCTTTAGGATCAAATTTATTAAAGTTCTGTGGTGCCTTAAAATTATCTACCTGTTTCTTTTTATTATCTGATACCTCTGCCTGAGCTGCTTGATACCTTTCAGCGACATTCAGTATTTCACCCAGTCTCTCTGCACCTTGTTCCATGAGAAACTTTCTCAGGTCTGGAGCCATGGACTCTCTTAGTTGTTCTATAAGGATCATTTCCTTAAGATCTTGGGTTTTCCCCAGAGAAGTCCATTTCTCCAAGGATGTCTCTAACCGTGCAGAGAACTGGTGATAGGTTTCACCTGACAGTAGTTTAGCATTCCTAAATTTTTTTCTATAAAATTCACCATTCTTTTCATATCTTAACAAAAGAGCCTGCTTTAGCATGTCATAATTTTCTTGATCACCTCTGCTCATTTTGGCAAAAACTTCATAAGCTGCACCATGAAGCCCTTGTGATAACTTTAAGCTCCACCTTTCTCTGTAACCCATACGTGGTAGCTAATAGTTCATATCTATTTAGATAGCTCTCGATATCATCTTCCTTCTCAACAAAATGATCTAAATGAAAGTTCATAGCTGAGGTTGAGGCTCCCTGACTAGCAGGGGCATCAGAGGTAAAGGGACTGGCACCATTTTCAGGAGCATGGCCTTGAAATTCCAACTCCCTTAGTCGTAACTCATGCTCGCTCTGTAATCTTTTATCTTCTGCTTCCCTCTCTGCAGTCAATCTTCTTTCTTCTGCCTTCCTTTCTGCAGTCAATCTTCTTTCTTCTGCCTCCCTTTCTGCAGTCAATCTTTTTTCTTCTCTTTCTGTAGCTTGCCTTCTTTCCTCTGCTTCCCTTTCTGCAGCCTGTCTCTTTTCTTCTCTTTCTGCCTCCAGCTTCTTCTCTTCATACTGGAGTCTTTTAATCTCTTTTTCTGCCTCCAATGCTTTAGCCTCTTTGTCAGCCTCAATCTGCAACTTCTTAATTTCTTTTTCAGCTTCTAACTTTCTTTCAGCCTCTTTTTCTAATCTTTCAGATTCTGATTTTCTTTCTGCTTCAAATTTTCTTTCTTCACGTTCAATATATTTGTCACATTCAGTAGTGACATAAGCAATCATAACTTGCCCTTCCATTCCTAACTCTTTAGCAGTCTGCACAGCAGCAGATCGAAATTTTGCCAGGTCGGCCATTTTCTAACAGGCAAATTTATACAAGGTCTAACTTAAACAATTTTATCTATGAGTAATTAACTAAGGACAACCACAAGCACTGAGAGCTCAACCTTATTTATTTCCACCCAAGGATACCTTTTAATTCTTTATTATTCCCTGAAGTGAATTACTCCCAATATATATATATAATAGGGGAAGATTCAAAATCCCGGACAGGACCCCAATATATGTGGTAAAGTGGGATGATATAAATATTTATAGGGGACTTAGTGTACTGGCTGAGATCAGCTGTGAAGGTATCTGTATCTAATAAGTGTGGGGTATTACAGATGACCTTACTTTGCTACCACATTTAGACCTCAGTCAGAATTATTCTGGAATATTGTGATGACTACGTTGAATGTCTAGGGTTATGAAAGTGATGAAGTGTATGTTCACAACAACCAACAGACAGATAAACAATTTAATTTAATCCACAATACTTTACAACACTGTGACATTCACATACATAGAACACTCTATAAGACTATCTTAATAAGTCAAGTTTTAACTTTTAAAATATGTTAATTCCTTTCAATAATAGATATCCTGATTCAACTACAAAGTGAACCAGGAATCACAATCAAATGTAATCACAAGTTGTATGTACACAATTTATAGATAGGATCTTTGTTTTGACATATATTATTATTATTATAATATGTGTGTAAGTAGTGATGTAGTACTATGAGGTAATACTGGCTTTTTCAAGCTAGGTTGTTGTTTGTCATCATGACTTTATGTGTTTGTTTCTGGTGGAAATAATACTTGAAAGGTTCACAGTTTCGTTTATTTGAAACAAATAATTGTCCCTCTAGATTTTATGTACAGTCAATGTTAGAGGGGGTATACATAAGATTGAGCTGCTCTGGCCACGAGATCTTATCTTCTGTGAGGGCGACAGGAAACAGTCTCCTCTGCTCGCTTGCTTCACCGTATTCTTGAGAAACAACACTGGTCGATATCTTGACCAAGGAGTATGCTACCAGCCTCTGGATTCAGCACAACTCAGACCAGGTGCTACTTTAATAGTTTAGTACCACGGTCCCTGAAACAAGAAGGTCGTACCTCCTACTTCAGAACTAATTTATAATCTATTTCCACACTGAAACACAATACACAACAAACACAGAGTTCAGCGCGGTAGGCCAACTGCTAGCTTCATCTGAAACAATTTACACCAGTATTCCTCTCCCTAATGGTTACAACGCTTCTGCAATTCCAGCATTATTTCCTTCTATTCAATAAGATAGGTGTCACAGTACTATTTGGCAATCCCATGCAGTTTCACTTCTCTTCGACAAGTTTTGGTAATGGTGGAGCAATATCTAGGTTTTGTCTCTTGTGTATTACTGAACCACACACATACAGACATAAATTATCAATTCACATTCAATTTTCATCAAAAGATATCAAATAGGTCTAGCTTACCACAATTCATGGAAATATTAAACAAATACGTTGACTGGCGATGAGTTATGGCACAATTCCGATCTGCCTCTGTCCCAGGCTTTTATTTAGAAAAATATGAGCTGGTTCTCAACGCACTTGCTTCTACAAAGTTTATTTGAAAAAAGTGGCACTGAACCGACGCTCCTAACTGACTATATCAAATGGTCTAGCCAATGGGACCATGTTTACAAAAGCATTTGAAAAAAAGTACCCTTTCTATCGTTTCTATTAACAACCAAAAATAGTATTTGCAATCGACTAATCATGTTTAGCCTTACATATTATTCTAGCCAATCAAATCGGATTTAACATGGTGGCCTCATTTTCTTCCAAAACATTGTTCAAACACGCCATTATGAGCAAAAATGATCCTGTGTTGTCTGACAACCTCACTCTAGTATTATGGCTATAATTTGTTAATTATTAGACTAATTGCTTAACACCTAACATATTCTTTGTCAGCATGTCCTAAGGCACCCAAATATATAAGTTTTAAGGGAGCTAAGTGGCTGCGTTCAAAATATGTATTTTCTTCTAGGATAGTCGTGCTGTTACCACCTCCTCACTTCCATACTATGGGGTGTCTTCTGTACTGTCAGGCTAATGTCAGGATTTCAGACGTAAAACAGTATTGTGTCATGTTTCCTAATAAGCATTAAACATGTTTCCAAAACCTGACCCTCGTATTGGTAGTGTTTTTTGTCACTGTTTATTTGAAAAAAAATCAAGCCTGCATGCCTTTCGCTTGGGGGTGGCATTAATTTTATATCGCGAGACCGCGTGTTAGTGTTGCATGCGTTCCTCCGTACATCTCTCTCTCTCTCTCTATCCTAAGTCCGTCTGTCCTTTTCGGTTAACGTAGTGTGTATAATTTAATTAATGCTAGTATTATATCTGGGTCATTAAGCAGCTTGCGTATCTCAAGGTTTTCTAAGAAACACAGTACCAGTTTTATTTTTAGAAACGCGTGTATGATGCTGTAGGCTTTACTATCAACGTGAAAGCGTTACAATTATGCAGACGGAGCATAAAAAGGGATTTTCTTGTTTAACTAGCATGACGTTCTATAACACAGGCGTACGCTATAGTGACGGCACTGTTCTTTACCAGTCTTCTTTCCTTTTATTGAATTAATTCGTTAGGCTTTACATTTACTTTTTTAACTTAGATATGTGGATTAGAATTTCTCACGACAACACCTTGCAGAAGACCATCATAGAATGAGAAGTTGAAGGCAAACGTGCAAGAGGAAGACAGCGTTATGAGTGGAAAGATAACATTTAAGAGATGGGCAGAAAGGAGTCTATCAGAGTGCACCGTGGAGACAAGAGACAGAAGTCGTTAGAGATCTACTGCAGCCGATTTTCGATGTGAAGATGGCACCTGATGATGATGGATTCGTTCTGTGCCAACAGCATTCAAAAATATGCATGTCTTTCTACAACAGACAAGAGGAGCTTTCATTGCAATGGCAAATATTGGAAAATTAAAGTGCATCAAGTATACAAAACATAAAATCAGAATCGTCAACTCAAATGTCCGTCGGCCGTCATGTATGAATCTGAAAAACGGAAAACAACTGAAACAGCAGCCAAGAAGCTACAGACTTTCATATATCGGTGCGTGCATACAACAGAAAGATAGAAATGGTATTCCAAGATCACCAATGTGGAATTGACAAAAAAGAAGCAGGCTGGTACCAGGGGAACCAAAGACGAAAGGAAAACGTAGGCAATGGATTGGGTGCACATTGAGAAAACATTTTCATATCTTTAGAAGGCGCTCTGTTGTCTCTAGGGTTAGAGAGGAGCTAGAAAGATACATGAAAACACACGGAAAAGAGAAATTGGGACAGAAATGAAAGGGTTAATGAAGACATATAAAGATCTTGAGCTGACAGTACAGAACAGGAGAACTTAGCATGAGTCTGTTAAAGGCCTATGCTCCATAGGGTGCGGAGGAGTAATGATGTCTTCTTCAAGTACCATACCTGGTGGCGTAGGTGATCATATCTCCCCACAACTTCCTGGCTACAGTACTGTTTATCAATTCTGTTGTTCACTTCTTTCCATGCTATGATGCCACAATGTCCAGAATCTTCTCCCTTTGTCGTCCTCCATCTCTGTTTCCTTGTATTTTTCCTGTTGTTACGATATACTTGTGACGAAACGTCTGTACGTGTTCTTCTGGTGGCTCCCTAACACCTTTAGCCACTACGGCAGTATCATTTCTTTTCTTCATTTTCTCTCCAACCGCTCATATGTGGCAATTTTTATGCCCTTACATTCATTATTTTACTCTCTATGCTGGATCTAGTAGGGAAAAGTCTCTAATGCTCCACTCCCCTACGGAAGTATCTGCTATGGGACTGTCTTTATCTTGTTTACCACTCCTCATACGTATTTACGTTCCGCCAGGTGAACGGTGGTAATATCGTAACAATACCCGGTCATTATCACCGGTCAGGGATAATACGCTTATCTATCGACTCAGTCGCCGGCCACCTTTGATAGGAGACGATCCTCGTTTAACACAATATGCTCTCGTACGAGGATGAATAGGAATCCAAGATTATCTGTCTGGATTGCCGACGACCGTGTTTTTTTGTCTGGCAGATTACACAGGTGGTAGATGCCGTTATCGGTTCACGGGACCATCCCTGTGTGTGATTATCACGATAATCTGTCTGGAAAGACAATATTGGCGATATGGTAGCATCCGGACATCAAATGAGTTCACAT
This sequence comes from Oreohelix idahoensis, assembly GCA_024509875.1. Taxonomy (NCBI): domain Eukaryota; kingdom Metazoa; phylum Mollusca; class Gastropoda; order Stylommatophora; family Oreohelicidae; genus Oreohelix; species Oreohelix idahoensis. The sequence goes on along the minus strand of JAMPIV010012311.1, from coordinate 11,791 downwards.
GTGGTGTTTGAGTTGTGCCAAAGATGCCACCGGAAATATTACCGCATGATTAGACAGAGGTCTCGCGTGAAATATTGAAATTAATATTTTAAAACACGCGAGGGGATATTTTAAATGAAACACCTGTAATAAAATCTGCGAGAATAATCGCTCATTTCAGTAAGATTTTAGTCATAAAATGATAATAAATAAACCCGCCCTATTGTTTCTGACGGTGATCCTCTCACACGCCAGCATAGCGCTGAAATTTGTGCAGTGCTAAGCCTATAGAACGATCACACGGTAAAAATCTAACACCCGTTTTAGTTTCGGTTTCAAAAACGTACTACTAATATTTAACATTTTGCCAGCTCTGCTGCAGCCTAGCCTTAAAATTAACGATTTTGCGGAAGTGTGCCGCAAAATAACTATCTGAATTAACGTATTCTGTCAACTTTAACGCAAAATTTAGTAGTAATCCTTACATTTTTGGTAGTGTTACACGATACAATACAAATTATTAACGCCAATTCTTAACCCGCCACGCCAACACCCCGCTTCGCTTGACACATTCTGCCATGCATATATACACGCCGGAGCAAAGCCAGCCGAGGCAAAAACGCAGACAATTTTATTTTATCCTCGCTGTAGTATTTCTGACATAACTAAAACAAGTTAGTTATTTGAAAAATACATGCTGGCGAGGTGAAAGAGAGAGGGGAAGATGGCCGTCTTGTGCAAAATTTTATTTGACGATTGTCAGTGGAGAAATTGAAAATCTAACCCAATATGAATCTGACCATAAAAATCATATGGTAGTATAGCTTAGATTCCACTGAGCAAGAATGTGTTTTAAATAATATGGTAGTCCTAGAATTTGCCAAGTTATTGAGAAAATACTAAATGTCTTCGGACGCTCGACCAGACAGACTGTCGTTCCTGCTTGTTTTTTGTAACGGTAGTGGGGACGCGAGCTTAGAAGAGAGGCATTGAGGAAATTCAAATTTGCTTGGGTAACAAGAGTATAGGAGGGGAAAGGGGAGCGATAGGAAAAATGTAATCCAAAACGAAACATCTTTTTGTATTGGGCATAACTAAAGCAGACTGGCCAATAGACTACCAGACGCAGAGTTTGTTTGGAATAATTTTTGTTTTTTCAAAAACTGCATTTGAATTCTGGTAGTCGCAAGCTTTCGAATGGCCAGTGCTAGTAAATATTAGCAAAACGCTTTCACTACTCATTGCCAGTTGAACTAATTTTTTCATTCAGATACGCTGAGAACAGCTGTGATAAATTTAAAATTAAATAACTAAATAAGTATTCACAGTCTGAACAGTTCAGAAGAAACTGAGGCCATTTCTTTGCAAGTCAGCGTCATTTGTTTATATTTCTTGATTTGTGGTAAGAATGCTTTATGAATTTAATATGTTTAATCCCATTACCAAAGTTAGATACTGCTATTGAGAAAAAGTGAAGGACGTGCCGGGAGCAGACATTGTTGAGTCTTCACGTTGAAATGTATCTAACTAATGTATGTTGTCATGATTATGTTTGAATATTATTGTATTAGAGTATATTAGTAAGCCTCTGTGTTCCATGAACACTGTTAAACATGCCTGAAGCATTTATATTTAAAAAGAAAAAGAAGAGAAAAATATATAAAAGGAAATGTGGTTACCCCACATTATATTATTGAGGAAAACTATGTAAATGTACAGTGGCGTATCTGCCATAGGGACCTGAGGTGTGGTCACAGCAAGGTGGGAGTCATGAAAAAACTAGGGGCGAGTGCACCTGAAATGCACGCGAGGCTGACCCCATATCACAGTAGGGAAATAAATAATATCAAAAGTGATCAGATATAAAAGGCCAGGGTGTCCTTTTGTTGCAGAGGTTTTGTTTCCTGTTGCCAGCTGGTAACAGGAAACTTGAGGAGTGACGATAACGCCAAGAAGTCTCCGACAATTCATGTATGCTGTCAAGAGATAACAGCAGGAGCTTGGGCGTGTGATGTGATATCGATATTTCTGCAACTACACACTATCTTATCATTCAACAAGAAACCCCAGGTGATATGTTAAGGACCTGGGTATATCTGACAGTTTCGTTTTAAATAACACTGGTATTTCAAATCATACTCAGGAAGTTGATGGGGTATGATGATAATACAGCCCCTCATACACAGTGACTCTCCCTATTAGATGAATAAAGTGTAAGCTGTGAACATTCCAACAGGAAAGACATATATTAACTTTGTAGTTATTTGAGCAGATTGTTCACACAATTTTAGTTGATCTTTTTCTGTAAACTATCTTGTCCTCATTTTCAAAGACTTGTCCAAAGATATGACTGGACAGGCAAAATAAATTGTACAAAAAAAATTTATTTAAAGAAAAACGTAACCACAGGTTTTTATTCACTTCCTCATAGAAACTTAAAGTGTTTTGTGTTGTGTACCATCATTTCATTTCTCCCCTAGACACTAGGTACATCATACACCAGACACTAGAGCCAAAATAGTGACCGTGTGAGATCTAGGGAGGTAGCGTTAGGTTCCCTGCACATAATTCATCATCGTCATTTATAGCGTCAGGGGCCTACATGTGCTTGACCTCACACGGTTAATACATACAAGGATTTCATTCTTTTAGGATACCATCATAACCTCCCCAGGAAAATCTAACTTTGCTACATAAATTGGTAGGCTTGTCCGGGTATTTGAATTTCTCTTAGTACTACATACATTAGGGTCTGGGTCTTAGCATAAACAACATTCTATTGTCCCAGGGAATCCCCATAATCATTATTGCCCAAGATTTGGGAAGTCAAGAAACTGTCAGAACCCAGAATTAATTAGATAAATTTATACTTATTTAGAAACTTTGTTAGAACATTTTGTATTCATCAGAATGGCAGATCTGGCCAAGTTTCGGTCTGCGGCTGTTCAGACTGCCAAAGAAATGAATATGGAGGGTCAAATCTTAATTGACTATGTCACCTCAGAATGTGATAAATTTATTACTAGGGAAGAACATAGGTTAGCTGAGGAAAGGAAAATGAAATTAGAGGCTGATAGGGAGGCTGAGATTAAGAGGCTGCAGTACGAGGAGAAGAAACTTGAGGCTGAGGCAAAGAAACTTGAGGCTGAGGCAAAGAAACTTGAGGCTGAGAAGGAGGAAAAACGTCTACAGAGGAAGGCGGAACGAGAGAAAGAAGAAAGGAGATTGGAGGCGGAACGAGAGAAAGAAGAAAGGAGATTGAAGGCGGAAAGGGAAGATAAAAGATTACAAAGAGAACATGAGATACGACTAAGGGAGTTAGAGCTGCAAGGCCATGCTCCTAAAAATGGAACTAGCCCCTCCAATTCCGACTCAGCTGCAAGCCAGGGGGCCTCCTCATCAGCCATGGGGTTCCATTTAGATTACTTTGTGGAAAAGGATGATGACATTGAGTCGTATTTAAGCAGATACGAAATATTAGCCACTACTTATGGGTTAGAAAGAGAAAAATGGGGTGTAAAGTTGTCTCAGGGTATTCGGGGAACAGCTTATGAAGTGTTTTCCAAAATGAGCAGGGATGACCAAGACAACTATGACATGTTGAAGCAGGCTTTTCTGTTAAGATACGAAAAGAACGGAGAGTTTTATAGAAAGAAATGTAGGAATGCCAGGCTACTGTCGGGTGAGACCTATCACCAGTTCTCCGCCCGGTTGGAAACGTATATGGAGAAATGGGCTTCTTTGGGGAAAACCCAAGATCTCAAAGAGATGATACTCATTGAACAGATGAGAGAGTCCATGGCTCCAGACATGAGAAAGTTTCTCATGGAACAGGGTGCGGAGAGGCTGGGTGAGATCATAAATGTCGCTGAAAGGTATCAGGCAGCCCAGGCAGAGGTAGCTGGTATCAAGAAGAAACCAGTAGATCAGTTTAAGGCTCCTCAAAACTATAATACATTTGATAACAGAAGTAAGCAGAACTCTGATAGGCCTCGGAATGATTTTAAAAATAAAACCTCACATTTCAATGACAGAAAGAATGTTGAAAGAAACCTTTTAACCAAGGAAAGGGGTGGTGTAAACATTGTAGGAAAGACAACCATAACACCGAATGCTGTAAAAGTAAACCTTCTGGATGTGCTGCTATGAGAAGGGGGAACCAGGAAGTAAAGGACAAACCTGCTGGACAGCAGGAACCTTATCACCCCCCAGTTTGTGAGGATGTTGTATGCAATGATGTCACCATAAGGTGCCTCTATGACACAGGTTTAGATTTTGATGCTGTCGTGAGCTCGCACTTGGTGAACCCAGATCAGTATACCACAGAAACAGTGGAGATACAAGGGGCGACCAAGGACCTATCACTCATGAAACTTCCCATTGCAAGGATCACAGTAAAAACTCGCTATTTGGAAGGGATAATCAGAGCAGCAGTGATAGACGCACCCATGTACCCTTTGATATTGGGGTGTCGTTATGTCTACTTGGGAAATCCCAAGAGACCTGTGGTCTTGGCAGCAGTCCAGACCCGATCACAATCCAGAAAGGAAGAAGATGAACCTATAAATACTCATCCAGAGGAGATGAGGAAGGCACAGGCTGAAGATAGGTCACTGAAGCCGTGCTATAAGAAACTCCCAAAGAGCCATACTCCTCCTATAAAGGAGAATTCTATATGAAGAATAAATTGTTATATAGGAAGGCCGGCACTGGTTCAGCTGGTCACGGTCAGCTGGTCCTTCCCAGTTCATATCGAGAAAAAGTGATGGAGTTAGGTCATACTATCCCCTTCAGTGGTCACATGGGGATTAGTGCAACAGGACAGCGTATAGCTTGTCATTATTTCTGGCCAGGGATAACGGAAGACATAAAGAGATATGTAAAATCCTGTCCCGAATGCCAGAGAGTAGCTCCAAAGCATTGGACTGCTCCAGCAACTCTAGGGGAAATGCCCATTGTGGGAACCCCTTTTGAGAGAGTTGCAGTGGATATCGTGGGACCTCTCACTCGGACCAAGAGGAGGAACAGTTACATCCTTACTCTGGTAGACACTTGTTCTATGTGGGGAGAGGCGGTAGCCCTGTCATCAATCGATTCGAAACAGGTGGCAGAGGCATTACTTACGATATTCACAAGGTTAGGATTCCCGCATCAAATCTTGACTGATAATGGCTCTCAGTTCAAGGGGAAACTAACAGAAGAAGTTTTCAGGTTGTTCCAAGCCAAGCACTTTCATTGTAGTCCGTATCACCACTAAGGGAACGGCCAGGTAGAGAGGTTCAATGGGACTCTCATTTCTATCCTGAGAAAGCTGGCACATAAGAAACCTGATACGTGGGACCACTACTTGCCCGCCGCATTGTTTGCGTACCGGGAAGTACCAAATAATTCAACCGGAATGGCACCCGCAACCCTGTTATTTGAGAGGCCAATAAAAGGTCCTTTAGAAGCTTTGTTAAGGACCTGGACAGATGAGAAGGCAGAGGAGACTGTTACCTCATCATATCAATATGTGAACGAACTGACCACTCGTCTAAAAACTAGTTGGAAACTGGCAAATGATAATTTGAGACAAGCCAGGAAAAAGCATGCTGCTTATTATAATAAGAAAGCGAAGGATAGAGAACTTGCTGTAGGGGAGAAGGTGCTTCTTCTATTGCCAGGCAGCAACAATAAACTTCAGATCGGATGGCAAGGGCCATATACAGTTTTTGAAAAGGTATCCAGAACAAATTATAAGATAGACAAAAAGGGAAAGGAGAGAGTCTATCATGTGAACCTTTCGAAGAAATATATGGACAGACAAATCCAGGAACTAACACACCTATTGGCCTTGTCTATTGCAACCGAAATGAAAAATGACCCTCTCTCCTCATTTGAATATCCACTGAAAACCAGTGAAACGTTTGCACAGGTGAAGATCAGTAATCACCTGACAAAAGGACTGAAGGAGAAGGTTCAACAGGTCCTTGAGAAACATACAGATGTGTTAACTGATAAACCGGGGCACACAAATTTGTTGGAATATGATATGAAACTACTAGACCCAGCACCTATCTGTATGAGGCCCTATTCTATTCCTTTCGCTAAGGAAAAAGCTTTGAAAGAGGAGATTGATTATTTGTTACAAGAAGGGATTATTTCTCACAGTGAGTCTCCTTGTAGTTCCTGTGTGGTTTTGTTGCGGAAACCATCGGGAGAACATAGACTGTGCATAGATTACAGGAAACTGAATGCTGTCACAGAAGGTCAGGTGGATCCATTACCTGATACTACTCAACTTTTTGCCAGGCTGAACAAGGCAAAATATTTTTCTAAGGTGGATCTTAGCAAAGGCTATTACCAAATTCCAGTAAAGCCTGAGGTTCGACCTTATTTAGCCTTTAGCACCTCGGAAGGTCATTATGAGTTCAACATGTTACCGTTTGGGTTGAAAAATGCCCCGAGTGTGTTTTCTAGGATGATGCGAAAATTATTGGATCCCCTGAAAAATCCATGTATTTCGAATTTTATGGAAGATATCCTCATTGCTACAGAAACATTTGAGGAACACGTTACCTCTTTGAATATGCTGTTTGATAGACTCAGAGAGGCTAACTTAACCGCTAGGCCAACAAAATGTTGTATTGGTTGTAAAGAGTTGGAATTCATGGGACATACTGTACATCAGGGTAGCATGACCCCTGACCCCAAGAATCTGGTGAAATTGAAAAGAGCACCTAGGCCACAAACAAAGAAAGATGTGCGATCTTTCGTGTCGTTGTGTGGTTTCTACCAAAAGTACATCAAAAATTTTAACTCTATATGTGCTCCTCTGACGGATTTAACTCGCAAAGGTCAACCTGATACAATAAATTGGTCAGCACAGTGTGAATTGGCTTACCATGAGTTAAAAGAGAAACTTACAAGCAGGCCAGTATTGCCTGACTCGAATCAAGAATTTATCGTGAGAAGTGACGCAAGCAATGTGGGCCTAGGCGCTACATTGTTGCAAAGGTCCTCCTCACAAGATGAAGAATTGAACCCAGTCGCTTATGCAAGCCGAAAATTGAACAAGGAGGAAAAAAATTATTCAACAAGTGAAAAGGAATGTTTAGCTTTGATATGGGCTATAAAGAAATTCCAGATTTATTTATATGGCAGGACATTTGTGGTCCAAACGGATCATTCACCACTCGTATTCCTGTCACAGGCCAAGCATGAAAATTCCAGATTATTGAGATGGTCTTTATTATTGCAGCCATACTCATTTCTGATAGAATATATTCCCGGCCCTCGGAACGTAGGTGCAGACTTTTTAAGTAGACATCCTTATGATGAAGATCAGAGAAACGCGTAAGACTTCATGGAGCTAAGTTATCTTGCAGATTATAACCTGCTAATGATTGCATGTTTTAGGATGGGAGGTGTGTAGTAAAATCTGCGAGAATAATCGCTCATTTCAGTAAGATTTTAGTCATAAAATGATAATAAATAAACCCGCCCTATTGTGTCTGACGGTGATCCTCTCACACGCCAGCATAGCGCTGAAATTTGTGCAGTGCTAAGCCTATAGAACGATCACACGGTAAAAATCTAACACGCGTTTTAGTTTCGGTTTCGAAAACGTACTACTAACATTTAACATTTTGCTAGCTCTGCTGCAGCCTAGCCTTAAAATTAACGATTTTGCGGAAGTGTGCCGCAAAATAACTATCTGAATTAACGTATTCTGTCAACTTTAACGCAAAATTTAGTAGTAATCCTTACATTTTTGGTAGTGTTACACGATACAATACAAATTATTAACGCCAATTCTTAACCCGCCATGCCAACACCCCGCTTCGCTTGACACATTCTGCCATGCATATATACACGCTGGAGCAAAGCCAGTCGAGGCAAACACGCAGACAATTTTATTTCATCCTCGCGGTAGTATTTCTGACGTAACTAAAACAAGTTAGTTATTTGAAAAATACATGCTGGCGAGGTGAAAGAGAGAGGGGAAGATTGCCGTCTTGTGCAAAATTTTATTTGACGATTGTCAGTGGAGAAATTGAAAATCTAACCCAATATGAATCTGACCATAAAAATCATATGGTAGTATAGCTTAGATTCCACTGAGCAAGAATGTGTTTTAAATAATATGGTAGTCCTAGAATTTGCCAAGTTATTGAGAAAATACTAAATGTCTACGGACGCTCGACCAGACAGACTGTCGTTCCTGCTTGTTTTTTATAACGGTAGTGGGGACGCGAGCTTAGAAGAGAGGCATTGAGGAAATTCAAATTTGCTTGGGTAACAAGAGTATAAGAGGGGAAAGGGGAGCGAAAGGAAAAATGTAATCCAAAACGAAACATCTTTTTGTATTGGGCATAACTAAAGCAGACTGGCCAATAGACTACCAGACGCAGAGTTTGTTTGGAATAATTTTTGTTTTTTTCAAAAACTGCATTTGAATTCTGGTAGTAGCAAGCTTTCGATTGGCCAGTGCTAGTAAATATTAGCAAAAAGCTTTCACTACTCATTGCCAGTTGAACTAACTTTTTCATTCAGATACGCTGAGAACAGCGGTGATAAATTTAAAATTAAATAACTAAATAAGTATTCACAGTCTGGACAGTTCAGAAGAAACTGAGGCCATTTCTTTGCAAGTCAGCGTCATTTGTTTATATTTCTTGATTTGTGAATGCTTTATGAATTTAATATGTTTAATCCCATTACCAAAGTTAGATACTGCTATTGGGAAAAAGTGAAGGACGTGCCGGGAGCAGACATTGTTGAGTCCTCACGTTGAAATGTATCTAACTAATGTATGTTGTCATGATTATGTTTGAATATTATTGTATTAGAGTATATTAGTAAGCCTCTTGTTCCATGAACACTGTTAAACATGCCTGAAGCATTTATATTTAAAAAGAAAAAGAAGAGAAAAATATATAAAAGGAAAGATGGTTACCCCACATTATATTATTGAGAAAAACTATGTAAATGTACAGTGGCGTATCTGCCATAGGGACCTGAGGTGTGGTCACAGCAAGGTGGGAGTCATGAAAAACTAGGGGCGAGTGCACCTGAAATGCACGCGAGGCTGACCCCATATCACAGTAGGGAAATAAATAATATCAAAAGTGATCAGATATAAAAGGCCAGGGTGTCCTTTTGTTGCAGAGGTTTTGTTTCCTGTTGCCAGCTGGTAACAGGAAACCTGAGGAGTGACGATAACGCCAAGAAGTCTCCGACAATTCATGTATGCTGTCAAGAGATAACAGCAGGAGCTTGGGCGTGTGATGTGATATCGATATTTCTGCAACTACACACTATCTTATCATTCAACAAGAAACCCCAGGTGATATGTTAAGGACCTGGGTATATCTGACAGTTTCGTTTTAAATAACACTGGTATTTCAAATCATACTCAGGAAGTTGATGGGGTATGATGATAATACAGCCCCTCATAGACAGTGACTCTCCCTATTAGATGAATAAAGTGTAAGCTGTGAACATTCCAACAGGAAAGACATATATTAGCTTTGTAGTTATTTGGGCAGATTGTCCACACAATTTTAGTTGATCTTTTCTGTAAATTATCTTGTCCTCATTTTCAAAGACCTGTCCAAAGATATGACTGGACAGGCAAAATAAATTGTACAAAAAAAATTTATTTAAAGAGAAACATACACCAGACACTAGAGCCAAAATAGTGATCGTGTGAGATCTAGGGAGGTAGCGTTAGGTTCCCTGCACATAATTCATCATCATCATTTATAGAGTCAGGGGCCTACATGTGCTTGACCTCACACGGTTAATACATACACGGATTTCATTCTTTTAGGATACCATCATAACCTCCCCAGCAAAATCTAACTTTGCTACAACACCCCAACCCACGTAGTGCTAGGGAGATTTGATTGGTTTGAAGTGAGAGCCGGAATATATAATAAATTATATTGGAACATTCGGCGGAAACACAATCTGCGATTGAACTGAGAAGTGAGAAATATAATCTAGCGAATTCAAAGACACAAAACAGACAGCTTCGCAACTGCATACGAGCAACTTCCAAGCCAGAAAGACAAAGAAACATTGGACTTAGAAATTCCACAACTATAAGTAACAGATGTTGAAAAAAAATAAAAAATAAAAAAACACACACACCCACACAAATAGTAATACGTCTTACAAGGAGAAGGACAAGAAAAACCTACGTTGCGGCCACAAGGCCTTCGTCAGGGACAGACAAACAGGAGACAGGAGGGAAAGAAAATGAGAATTAAGTAGAGAACATGAAACTATAAAAATAAGAGAAAAAAACTCCCTTAATATTAAGTCCAGTCTCATGTGAAGCAAAGCAGGATGGCTGCCACTAAACCGGAAAGAGGAAGTTGACAGTACATAAAGATAAGAAATAATAAAAACAAGGACTGGAAAAGAGTGAGAAAAAAGTAATCAATAAATAATAAATAAAATAAAATAAATAAATAAAATATAAATAAATAAATAATAATAATAAATAAATTTAAAACAAATAAATAAATAAATAAAAATAAAAACTAAATAAAGAAATAAATAAAATAAAAAATAATAAAGGAAAAAAATAATTTAAAAAAAAAAATATTTAAATAAAATAAATAAACAAATTTAAAAAAATAAATAAATAAATAAATAAAATTATTAAATTAAAAAAATGGTAATTTAAAAAAAAAAAAAAAAAAAAAAGGGTGATCGCATCAAAGTAGAAAGTCATAATACAACAGGGACTCAATAGAGAAAGGCGTCTCAGACAAAAGAATGTTGGGTATTCAAACCGTGTGGTTTGAGGCAACCCATAAGATGGATGAGGCGTTGTTCCTGGCGAAACCGACTGTTGGCGTCCGAGGAACAGTATCTGATGGCTGTCACCTGGATGTCTCTTATTTTTATAGTTTTTTTGTTCTCTACTTAATTCTCATTTTCTTTCCCTCCTGTCTCCTGTTTGTCTGTCCCTGACGAAGGCCTTGTGGCCGCAACGTAGGTTTTTCTTGTCCTTCTCCTTGTAAGACGTATTACTATTTGTGTGGGTGTGTGTGTTTTTTTATTTTTTATTTTTTTTCAACTATTTTACCCCGTCTTACGGCAGTTCTCCTCATATACTTATAAGTAACAGATGGAGTATTGGGCAACTTAGGAATTTACAAGTAAATCCGAATTTTTAATACAAGACTGGAAACCCAGGAATTTGATCACAAGTCATAGAGGAATTAAACAAAAGTTTTACCAGGCCAGTGATTTCGCAGAACACCCGCCGTCAGAGGAATTAACTCTAATTTCCAGACCTAAGTGATTCGAAGCATCTAATACAGAGCTGTGTCCAGTCTAAATCTGTGCAAGGAGATTGTGTATTCCCAAAAGTTTTGGGGTAAGTGTAAACATTTTATTTCCTAATGTAAATTTTACAGGTTTCTTGCTAAGTGGTTATATACGAGGCTGGCAACCTCAACATATGAAAACAGTATATACATGAACCACTACTGCAAGAGCTGGTGGTTGTTTCTGACTAGTCGTGTGGAAACCCGACAGCAGATGTGACCCCAGGACTCTGACCGAAGCAGTAATGAGTGATGATTACATTATGTGTGCCTCAAGTGTAGCATATCATTTTTTAGATGAATGTAACTCGTTAATGTTAGTTCAGGCACAAATAATATTCTCACTGTCCAGACACATTTTACCCGTTAATCCTCAGAGTAATATTGGTGAATTTTAACCATCTTCTCGGAGTTACGTTGTGCGGGCTCGAGAATTAAATTCTTCTGAGAGTTTAACATTGGTGGGCGGACAACGGAAACGTGAG